>OZ024821.1:141652431-142072431 GCA_964016985.1 Anodontia alba
AAAATAAAACCCAAGACAATATGCTAAGATCATTTAATAAGCACTGGTCGAGCAGGCAATCACTGGTGACCAGTGTTTCGCGGTCTTAACATATTAATATTGATCAATATTGTTTCAATTTTTTATCAAAGAGAATTATAAAACTTAATAAATTTAGTCACCAGGGGCTGGAGTCAGTCTTAAGTTGTAGGTTGTCCCATCACTTATGCAAAGCAAATTAATTGATCTGAGGCCCTCCCGTGGGTGGGTGGGGCGTACCTGTTCGTTTGTTCTCCTGAAATATTTCAGCATTTTCCCTTGTTCCCCAAAATCAAAATCATAATTTTCTATGTTCCCTGCTTCCCAAAATTACATTTGTTCCCCTGTTCCCTTCATTTTTAGACTTGTGTTCCCCTGAAATAAATGACATTATTCCCCTGTTCCCCATAACCCCTGGGAGGGCCTCAGATCTATGTGACATATAGGTTACATATATTTGCGCGTGAGGAGATGGTCTGTTCGGGTAGCGTTAAATGTGTCGGGCTACAGGCAAAAATGAAAATGAAGATACCTAGGAAATGTCACAATCACGACGCATAGTCTTCCAAGCTACCGGAGGGGGGGGGGGGGGGGGGGGCGGGGGTAAGGGGGAGTGGCGGTGGGAACTTCCTATATATGGCATAGTACGGATGTGTGTGCCGAATGGCCCCCTTTTTCAGCGCTGCCAAGTACATGATTAGCCCCTTTTTTTCAGCCAAAAGTATATGATTGACCCCATTTTTCTGGATTGGTATATGAAAGGCCCCACTTGTTTGATGTATTCCGGTACATGCAAAAATCTTTCGTTCAGAGATTTTTCGAGGCTGCTTGTTCTCTTGGAATTCAATGACTTGACTGCAATATTTGTCTAACTACCAGCAATAAATGGGTACAAAAAAAATCAAAGGCAGTATATGAATGGGTCAACATTTCAGACAATCTAGTATATGAATGGCTCCGTTTTTTCAAAGTCCAGGTGTATGAATGGGGTAGGTTTCGAAATATTGGCTCAAACACCAGTACCACAATTACCCCCGTTACCGCCCCCTCGCCCCCCCCCCCCCCCCCCCCACACACACACACACAACCGAGCTTCCAAGGCACCAAAAGAAGGAGAGATGAGAAACACTGAATGCTCAGACTGTGCGGATCTGTCGCCACTTACTATCTGTAAGGGGCGACCATCTGATTATTACTGGGAGTATATATGACCAAACTGAACCCTCAGATTTTTTGACCCCCCCCCCCCCCCCCCTCACCATTATATAATCCTGAATCCAGCTCTGTGAACTATACATAGAAATATTAGCCTGCTTTCTATCAACGTCAGGCCGGAGATTTTTTAATGTAGTTTAGGGCCTATCATCTAAAGTGCTCTCTGCATTGGGTCTCTAGAACAATGACGAGAACGCCGAACAAAACGGCACGAGAATTTCACCCTCGGTTGGATTCGAACCCACGACCACAAAAACAGCACGTCAGCAATAACCCTTTCAGCCCGGCAGAATAAAACAGATAGCTTTGCAAACAGCGCAGATCCAGATGAGACGATCCGTCTCATCAAGTTCTACACTGTTTGCCATTTTGATTTCAGACTGAAATCCCTATTTGCATGACATGTCCAAATTCAACGATGGAAGAGTCCACTTCAGAAACTCGGGGATGAAAGGAATAACATAGATGTGCGACCGGGTGTTTCTAAGCCTGCGTCACTCAGTAAGTATTCCGTTTATACACGATATATAAAGGTGACAATGTCTTCAAACCGTCTGTGCATGTATATTAATGTACCGGTTTACGATAAAGCGATACGAAGAGAAACTACTTACCAAGAACAGATATTGTTGAACAGTAGCACACATGTTGTGAGAAATAACTCCTGAGCCTGCTGAACCCAATATTGAAACTGCGGGTCAACGAGCGGCTAATGTAAATAATAATATGCTTGTACACATAGATAATACACTAGATTTGTGTTAACACTGGTCTGTCTACACTTATATCTACACATCGATAACCCTGAGTAAATCGCGCGACTTCGATCATTTTTCGATCGATTTTTTTTTTTAACTATGGGCAGCCGTCAACGCAAAAGCAAATCTCGCATACTGCTTTATTTTGGCAAATCTCGCTGATCCAGTCTATGTGAAATCAGAAAATTTGCTTTAAAATTATACATATATAATGCTAGAAGTTTTAGGTATCTTAACTAGTTAACTTCATCATTCTATTTTTCTAACTTTAGTCATTTCAGTTAATGCTTAAATCATATTTTATATCTTCTAATTTCACATTCCTAAAGGGCTATGCGATATCTTTTTACTACTTTTGAATGTTCTGTTGATTTTACTTATCAATCAATCCCCGGGGTATAGGGGTTTGCTGCCAGAACCCCTGGACCCCTACCCCTTTCCAGACACGATTGAGACCCCTTTACAGACACAAAGTAAGACGAACATATACCATTGTAGACAAACAATATATGCTCATTTGCTCCGTCAGTTAACAAGGATTTACTTGCATATTATCAATATTAAGTATAACAAGAATCACACAATATCAAGTTTAACTAAGGTATATACAATTTTTTTTTAATTTTTACCAAACACAATTGTAATACTTTAGACATACCTGCGGAAGTACAACCCTGAACTATCAGGCATTCGGAGTGCCTAATCATCGGGTGCTATAAAATGGAATTGAGGGATTGAATGAATTACATTTATGCATAGCAGACTTCATTTACCTCTGGCGCTTCATATCATTAACAAAAATCCATTTATGATATCCCTGTTCCACGCTAAGGTAGTTCACCACCCCTTTTCAGACATGAACCTTATATTTGAATCCCCAGATTTTGTACAAAGAAGCACACCCCTGTTCCAGACAGACTGAAAATAAGACCCTTTTTGTCGGCACATCACTACCCATGCTTGTATATATATATAGTGAGTGCCCCCCCACCCCCACACACACACCCCACGGGAATCGATCGATTGATCGCTAAATCACTTTGTGGATGCACTTTTTTTTTTCAGGGAAGCGCGCTGTTATTTTCTCTTATTTGATATGGTTGTACTTCCGAAAGATCCCTCTTTTCAGAATCTATTCATGTAGTTCTATGACGGATGGAAAAGGAACATACACGAAGAATTGACCCTTTACCACTCTCTGGGCATATTCAGCAGACGACAAATTGATGACATTTTTTCTTATTTTTCCCAGAAAACAATATTTAAAGACAATTGGAGACAATTAGCATGACATGTCAAAATCTGTTTTCTGGGTAAAATAAGAAAAAAATATTTCAATGTGTCGTCTGCTGGAAATTTTGCCCAGAGTACTAAGCGTTAAACATGTCATTTCTCTGTAACGAAGACGTAAAATTGATGAGAGAAGTCTTACAACACATGACTTTCCCCAGGATGGGGATTTTCTGTGCCCGAGGCTTTTATCTATATTCATTACCGCTTAGCAGCAGACTTTTGCACAAGGCAACCGGCATCGCTGTCTTCTATGAACAGCGTTTCAAATTTTGTATTACTCACCCGGTAAAGCTGCAAGATGCACGCAGGTTATTTTCAGGTCTATATTCATACGCAAGCTTTTCGTCAGTTGCTTTTATGAAACTGGTATTTTGTTAATTTGATGTAAAAACAAATACATGTTTAGGGAGCAAAGCAACAAAACAAATATACAAAGCAACCACTGGTACCGCGTGGTATATGCATTGATTGCGCGTCAATTTTCGCAAATTTACAACATAGTTATCATGGTTTTGGCCATTGATTATCATCAGAATTTTGTTTCCGCTCAATATCTTGAGAACGAATTGATGGAATTAGACCAAATTTTGCATATGCATTGAGGTTTGGATTGTTATGCGATAATTTTCACATAAAGTACAACACAGTTATGGCCCTTGGTTATTGTCAAAATTTCGTTTCCGCTCAATATCTTGTGAACAAATTGATGTAATTTGATCAAATTTTGCATATGGATTGACCTTAACCAGTTCTAGGTTGGGCTTATTTCGCGTTGATTTTCGCAGATATACAACACAGTTATGCGGCCCTTAGTTATTGTCAAAAAATTCGTTTCCGCTCAGTATCTTGTGAATAGAATCGATGGAATTTGATCAAATTTTGCATATGCCCTGACCTTAACCAGAACTAGATTGGGATTGTTACGGGTCATTTTTTGCTATTTACAACAGAGTTATGGCCTTTGGTTATCGTCAGAATTTGGTTTCTGCTCAATATCTTTAGAATGAATTGATGGAATTAGACCAAATTTTGCATGTGCATTGACGTCGACCAGATCTAGGTTGGACATTGTTACGCGTCAATTTTTGCAAATATACAACACAGTTATGGCCCTTGGTTATTGTCGAAATTTCTTTTCTGCTTAATACCTTGGGAACAAATTGATAGAATGTGACCAAGTTTTGCATATGCAGTGACGTTGACCAGATCTAGATTCGGATTGTTGCCCGTCAGTTTATGCAAATTTATAACAGTTTAGGCCCTTGGTTATTGTCAGATTTCGTTTCCGCTCAATATCTTGTCTGTAAAGGAAATTACGTTTCATGTAAAACCTGTTCCTACAATGTGTTTTATGCGGGGTTGGGTAGTGTGTGTGTGTTTTGTTGGGTGGGGTGGTGGGGGGGTGGAATCAATCTAATAAGCACTGCTTAATGATATTTCTTGTTAATCCAGCTTTTTTGTTTGTGTTACTTCCAATTGCGTGTTGTAAGCTATGTTAACCCCTTCACTCTAGTTTCTGAAATGGGCTCATCCATCTCTGAATTTGGACACACCCATTGTTGCAAATAGGGGTTTAGTCAAAAATCAATAATAGAATGGCAAACGGTGTAGATCCTGGTGAGATGGCTACATCTTGGCTCGTTATGAGCCTCTCATCAGGATCTACACTGTTTGCAAAAGTATCCGTGTTGGTCTGCAGAGATGAAAGGGCTCAAACAAACATGCACACCCATTATTGTAATTATTTTTCTTTCTTTTTTTTTTTTTTTTTTTGAAAAGCGATGATGTATCCAGAGCTAGCGATCCGAAAATTGGTGGTCCAGAAGGTAAGGAAAAACAATTCAATTAACATATGAGAATATCTCCAGTAACTGAGGGTGGACCTAGGTGCCCGCGGAGAGTAAGCCCTTCCTGTTTTATTAGTCACATCCCTCATGTTTCCATAGGTCACAAGCCATTTAACCCTTAAAGTGCATATTACAACTGCAGCAGACGACATTTTGATTTTTGTATTTTTCTGCCTAGCATATATATATATATATATATATATATATATATATATATATATATATATATATATATATATATACACACACACACACACACTTCCGGTAAGACTGATGGCAAAAGAACCACTTGTATTTGTTTGTTTGTGTTGAGGTTTTACGGCCCAGTCAACCCAGTGGGTCATGTCGAGCGCGGTCAGTTTACCTAACCACACGTTTACTGGGCAGGCTTAGTCCTCTAAGCGGTTAACCAGTATTGTGCACATTCTTTCGCCAGAAACTGACAACTGCCCTTCTTGAATCAGCGGAAGGGAGAGAATGACCGTAGAAAATATTTCATGATCAATCTCCACGAAAGATTGTTTGTGTTGAGGTTTTACGGCCCAGTCAACCCAATGGGGTCATGTCGAGCGCGGTCAGTTTACCTAGTCACACGTTTACTGGGCAGGCTTAGTCCTCTAAGCGGTTAACCAGTATTGTGCACATTCTTTCGCCAGAAACTGACAACTGCCCTTCTTGAATCAGCGGAAGGGAGAGAATGACCGTAGAAAATATTTCATGATCAATCTCTACGAAAGAATGTTGCTGACCTCGGCGGGGGTTGAACCCGCGACATCCTGGTCTCCAGTCGGACGGCGCATCCAACTGAGCCACCAAGGCCGGCCTCCACGAAAGAATGTTGCCGACCCCGGCGGGGGTTGAACCTGCGACCTCCTGGTCTCCAGTCGGACGGCGCATCCAACTGAGCCACCGAGGCCGGCTAACCACTTGTATCATAAATACAATAGTATCCTGAGTTTTTGCTCTGCGCCCTTTGGGTAACTGGGGACCCATAATTTCTTCATGTGACTGGCGAAGACTCTGAGCCATTGCGAGGACCCATCCAAGTATATTGAAAATTGTATATGTACACCACAATCTCTTTATAACACCATTGTTGGGGTCCATGGCGTGGACCGTGTTGGTTGGGCGGCCGCGTTGTGTCCGGGCAGAGGTGTATGGATTGTGTGGGAAACTGACCATTTATGGTCGCTTTTCAGTATTGTCTATACATTTTTGGGATCCATCTTTGGGCCGTGTTGTGCACAAGGCTGTGTTGTAGCGAGCCTAGTTATAGGGGGGTTGTGGTATACCACCTAAAATGAAAAAAAGTTCTAATAAAAAAATTCTGATATTTTTCGTTCTTCTGCTCGGGACGTGGGTTGTGGGAGCTCGCTAGAGCCGCCTTGACAAGGTAGTTCTAGCGGGGGCCCACGGGCTGTGGTTTGGGCGGAGGTGGAAAAAATAATGTTCTACTATGTGGAAGTGGGGTGTATGGGTGCATTTTCGGGATGCTGACTGGGTGGATGCGAGGGTTGGTCTGGGTCTTTGCTGGGCATGCATACAAATTGTGGGAGGTGACCTGCTCATTTGTATATGTATAGATATGTATGTACATGTCTGTGCATGTATGTATGTGGATGGAGTCTTTTTGTTGGAGATCCTACTTATGCCTGCAAACGGGTGACACAGGTCAGCCTGCGCATCGGTTTTTGTCTGATTAGAGGTCTTTATTGTTAGCAGCCTGATTAGCATAATAGCCTTAGCTCCTGTTACTGAAATTTCAAATTGCCAGCTAATTTTTCGAGCTAAGGAGACCAGTTTTGGTACAGCGAAGACAGATTTTCCTTCAACTGGGCTCAGTACATGTGTATTAGTTAAAATACAATGTACATGTAAATGGGTCTATGTAGTGAGGACTCCAGTAGGTCCCACTTTATATAAGGAGACCTGGGGCCTGCAGGGATTTCACACTTGTTTTTTTCTGGTCTTGGCTCTGAGACATTGACTGTTGGCTTCTGTAAGAGCCTAAGATGTTGACTTTTTTTTCAGCCAAAAAATATGGCATTATATTAATCCCTTGTCCTGCTGAATAAGTTAAGAGGCCAAGCCCACTTCCAGTTTTTCAGCCGGTCAGATTTAGTAATCCAGGTTTTTTGGTGCGGATTTGCATGCTTAATGGCAAACAGTGTGGATCGGGATCAATTGGCTTCTTCAGAAGCTGGCTGGTCTGGGTCCACACTGTTTAATTGCAAGGGCGGGGCATGTCCGGGTTCAGCAGGACCAAGGTTAATGCATAAGCATATATAGAATTGAATAGTGTTCTTTGAGATAGTATATGGCACATTTAAAATTTGGAGATGTCCTGAGATATGGCTTGGTCAGATGGTGTAGACTCCGGTCGGAATGCTCCTAGAGAAGCGAACCGATCTGGGTCTTCTCCGTTTGACATCATGTCTGGACCTGTCTAACCAAATTCGGATTATTACGTGAAATCAGGAATTGACACACCTGTCTGAAAACTTAGAATCAATACAGTAATTACCGTAGGTATTGAAAAAATAACATCTAAATTGCTATATATATTGCTCCCAAATACAGAATAGTAAGCTTATCCTTCAAATAGTTGACTCTTTTGTGCCTCAATCTATCACTGTTACTTGTATCTGAAGGAAACCAAATTGTATATGTCCTATAATTAGACGCCATGCTTGTGACATCTAATCTGGGTCTACACTGACTATTTACATCCCCAATATGGCTCACAGAGACCATTGTCCTGCTGATCATGATGGCTTCTGCCTTTGGAAACAGTGTATAGCCGGATCAGAAGTCATCTGATCTAGATGTGGATTAAAAAGTCTTAGTATTAGACAAAAAGGGATCTTACTGTATGTGTGAGTAGTGGGGGTTTAGACGAGCCTGCGCATATTCGCAGGAAAACTGGAACTGTCACTGCTCACACATCGAGGGTTGAGCGCAAGACTATCGTAAGTCAGATGATTGTTTTTCCCCAAACCTAATCTCCTCACCATGAAGGCGTTATGAAGATTACAACATTTCTTTCTGTAAACAATGAAAATTTAGGTGCCATTGCTCGTATGAGCAATGGCACCTAAATTTGCATTGTTTACAAAGGGGTCCAAGTTGCCCCTAAACAAGGGTTTCAAAAATACGTTTGAGTTACCATAGTCTTGCGCTCAACCCTCGACATGTGTTATACCCCTAACCCCTTCTTGGGGTGAGCTTACATAGTTAAAAAAGTTAAACTTCGAGGAATAGTTTTTGCTGGAAACAGTTTTTGAGACAGTAAACTGATGTAAGTAATACTAGCTTAGAAGAAGTATCCATCTAACAATACCCAGCCACATCATGACAGAGCATCTACTGCAATACAAAAAGGATAACATATTGAATAGGATTTTGGTTATTTAGGGGTGGGTAGTTGTCAAAAGTTTTTCAGAACATAGGCATGTGGCATATCAAATGATATCAAACAATTAAAATTATGGCCCTTGGACCAGAGTGGGGTCTGAGAAATGGGTCAAAAAAGCAATTATTAATAAGCATTGGGATTGGCGATGTCGTGTCATTAACTGCATGCTCTATTTTCAGTTAAATCTGGGACATTGGTTGGGTATTTTATGGTATACATAATTTACATATGTTCTAAAACTACTTTAATTAATGAATGCACTGGATATGGATGGTGTAATATATTAAAAAAAAACATGATCACACCTATATTAGTGTCCGTAGTTATATTTTTCTTGTCTGTCTCACATTTCGTTTCGGTGAGACAGAGGAAGAAAAAAAACCAAAAAACTATATATATTAGTACCACAGACCTACAGCCTATCTTGTTAGTCGTTTTCCTGCAAGATGGGGGGAGATGGATCTGTGGACGATAAACCTGAAGATATATATCCCTTGAATCTTTTACTTTTGGATACCAAAATATTTATCTAATTGTCCTAAAAAAAAAAAATCTTTTTAGCACTTTTATATGCCCATCTGTCCATAAATTTTTTTTTCGTTCTTGGCTAAATCCTCCTACAGTTTACATGCAATCAAGCTGAAACTTGATTATAGATAGACTGTGATGTGGAGTAGCAAATGTTTATCTCAGGTTACAATTCATCAAATATTAGCAGAGTTATGCCCCTTTGAAATTCATGGAAAACTTTCGTTTCCGGCTAACTTTTCCTACAGTTTACATCTGATCAAGCTGATACTTGATTTACAGTTAGAACATGAGGTGGAGAAGTGTATATTATATCGAGGTTACAGTCCACCTAATAGAAACAGAGTTATGTCTCTCTGAAAAATCTTGGTAAACTTTTCATTTCCGGCTAACTCCTTCTACAGTTTACATTCAACCAAGCTGAAACTTTATTTATAGTTAGACCATGATGGGGTGCAGTTTATATTATTTTAAGCTTACAGTTGACCAAATATTTGCAGAGTTATATCTCTTTGAAAATTTTGGTTAACTTTTCGGCTCGGGCAAACTCCTCCTACAGTTAATGTCTGATCAAGTGGAAACTTGATTAATAGTTAGATCATGATGTGGAGCACACATATATGTTTAAGAGTACGGTCAATCAAATATTAGCAGAGTTATATTCTTTTGCAAACTTCTGTAAACCTTTTTGTCTCCATCTAACTCTTCCTACAGTTTACATTTGATCAAGCTAAAACCTGATTTATACTAAGACCATGATGTGGAGCAGCGCATATTATTGCGAGGTTATAATCCACAAATATTAGTAGAGTTATGCCTCTCTGAAAAATTTTTTTTTGTAATTTCTTATTTACAGAGTTTATTTCTCCTACAGTTTACATCCATTCAAGCTGAAACTTGATTTATAGTTAAATCATGATGTGGAGCAGCACATCTTGTTTCAAGGCTACGGTCCACAATACAGTAGTAGAGCTATGTCACTTTGAAAATTCTGTAAACTTTTCGTTTCCGACTAACTCCTTCTGGAGTCCACATTTGATCAAGCTGAAACTTTGTGAATACTTACAATATGATGCGGAGAAGTGCATATTATTTTGAGGATATAGTACACCAAATATTACCATAGTTATGCCCCATTAAAAATTTCCATAAACTTTTCATTGCCAGCTAACTTCTCCTACAGTTTACATTCAATTAAGCTAAAACTTGATTTATAGTTAGACCATGGTATGGAGCAGTTCATATTAGTTCAAGGTCATAGTACTTCAATTATTAACAGAGTCATGCCCCTTTGAAAATTTCTGTTGTTTCCGGATAACTCCTAGTTTACATCCAATTAAGCCGAAACTTTGTAAATAGTTAGACTATGATGTGGAACAGCTCATATTATTTTAAGGTTATGATCCACCAAATATTAATAGCGTATGCCCCTTTAAAAAATTTTGGTAATGTTTTGATTCTAACTAACTCTAGCTGATGTGGAACAGCTCATATTATTTTAAGGTTATGGTCCACCAAATATTAATAGCGTATGCCCCTTTGAAAAATTTTGGTAATGTTTTGATTCTAACTAACTCCACTTATAGTTTACATCTGGAGCACTGAATAATGTAGACAGTATATGTGCTACATTGTTTTGCTTGCCACAGGCATACAATGCTTCCGCCTTAGGAGCTCTTGTTGCTTTTATGGTACAGAAAGTTATGTCCAATCAATGCAGTGAGGACCCAGATCAGACTGGTCTCCAAAGAACATCTGATCTGGGTCTGCAATGTTTTAGCTTGGACCTGTAGGAACAAAAACTTGGGATCATAACATAAAATTTACAAAGTAAAATATGCTTTACAACTACAAATATCCATTTGTTGTTGTAATGATGTAGAATAAAGTGTTGAAATCTTCTAACTAGAATTCGACATTTCAATGAATAGTAGTTGCTATTTGCACTTCAGAGTAGAGAGAGAAATATAGATGCCAGGTTTTAGAAAAGAACTTGCTAGCACAAAATCAAGCTTGTATTTCATTGTATATGTTTGTTTTTCTTTCTACAATGTTCATATTGTTATTGTTGTATGTTATTCTGGCATTTGTAAGGTTGCAATGCCTGGTAGCCCTCACCCACTTGGATGCACAGTACAAATACAAACAGAGTTATTACCTTACCAACTATGGCTGATTTACGAATAATCACTTACAATACACAAGAATTCCGCGGAAGGCATCATCGCACCTGCTGGCGCAAAAGTCACAGGAGCCTCAATCAGAATGTGGTTATTAAATAAGTTTATTTCATTCTTAGCAGTACTTACTTGGAAAACTGGGTTGAAAAAAATGTAGACAAAGTGCCTAGTGGGGCACATATATTCCAGGCCAGTCCCATTCACTCTAATGGCTACATCTTCAGCACTGACTTTTCGTATCATACAGCCCAATGATAATGGAACGTTGACGTAAAATGTGTAAAAGTCACTGAAGCATGAAATATAGGTCAAGGTCACGGGTCAAGGTACCTGCTAATTCAGTACATCAAGGAGAAGCACAATGCAAGGTATGGTGGTTGTAGGCCTTATAGTTGAGGAGATCAAACATCAACGTAAAATGTGTCAAATATAGGTCAAGGTCACTGGGTTAAGGTACCTGCCAAGCCAGGGCAATGAGGTGAAGCACTATGCAAGGTTTAGTGGTTGTAGGTCTTATATTTGAGGAGATATCGAACATCAATATAAAATGTGTCAAAGTCACTGGAGTGCACAATATAGGTCAAGGTCACCAGGTCAAGGTACCTGTCGAGTCAGTACATCGAGAAGAAGTGCTATATAAGGTTTGGTGGTTGAAGGCCTTACAGTTGAGGACATATGGAAGGGTGACCTAAAAGGTGTAAAAGTCAATGGAGCGTGAAATATAGGTCAAGGTCACCAAGTCAAGGTACTTGCAGAGTCTGTACATTGAAGAGAAGCACTATGCAAGGTTTGATGGTTGTAGGCTTTATAGTTGAGGAGATATTGAACGTTGACGTAAAATGTGTAAAAGGCACTGGAGCTCAAAATATAGGTCAAGGTCACCGGGTCAAGATACCTGCCAAGTCAGTACATATAGGAGAAGCACTATGCAAGGTTTGGTGGCTAGAGGTCTTACACTTGAGGAAATCTGGAACGTTGATGTAAATTATGTCAAAGTCACTGCAGCCAAAATATAGGTCAAGGTCACCAGGTCAAGGTATCTGCTAAGTCAGTACATTGAGGAGAAGCACTTTGCAAGGTTTGATGGTTGTAGGCCTTATAGTTGAAGAGATATCGAACGTCGACGCAAAATATGTCAAAGTCACTGGAGCGCAAAATATAGGTCAAGGTCACCGGGTCAAGGTACCTGCCAAGTCTGTACATCTAGAAGAAGCACTATGCAAGGTTTGGTAGTTGTATGCCTTATAGTTGAGAAGATCTGGAATGTCAACGTAAATTGTGTCAAAGTCAATGGAGCGCAAAATATAGGTCAAGGTCACTGGGTCAACATATCTGCCAAGTCAGGAGGTCAGGGAGATGTGTCATGCAAGGAATGATGGTTGTTGTAGAATTGTAGTTGATTAGAATACTAACTTTGACGTAAATGTCGAATTTCGACATAACAGAACTGTTAAGAGACAGACGGACGGATGAACGGACAGATGAATGGAAAAGCAGGCACCTATGTCGCAAAGTCAGGAGGTCAGGGAGATATTTCATACAAGGTTTGATGGTTGTTTAGTCTTGTAGTTGATTAGAATACTAACTTTGACATAAATGTCGAACGTCGACATAAATGTTGACAGACGGACGGACGGACTGACGGACGGACTGACGAACAGACAGACGAATGGAAAAGTGGGCACCTGTGTCGCAAAGTCGGGAGGTCATGGAGATGTTTCATGCAAGGTTTGATGGTTGTTTAGTCTTGTACTTGATTAAAATACTAACTTTGACATAAATGTCGAACGTCGACATAAATGTTGACAGACGGACGGACGAATGGACAGACATACGGACGAGCGGACGCCTATGTTGCAAAGTCAGGAGGTCAGGGAGATGTTTCATGCAAGGTTTGATGGTTGTTTAGTCTTGTAGTTGATTAGAATACTAACTTTGACATAAATGTCGAACGTCGACATAAATGTTGACGGACGGACGGACTGACGGACGGACGGACGGACAGAAAATCGGACGCCTATATCGCACCCTGCTACAAGCAGGTGCGATAACAAGGCCTGCAGGGTATTCAGAAGAGATTGGATATTTTTGACTATTTGAAAAATAAAAAGTGCCATATCTACTGCTTACAGGATACACATTTTACTGCAAAAGATGAAATAAACATTAGAGATCAGTGGGGAAGTAACTGTCTTTTCAGCAACAATAGATCAAATGCGAGAGGTGTAGCAATTCTGTTTGGTAAAGAATTAGACTACAAAATACATAGAAGTATAATAGATACTGATGGTAATTTTATTATTCTTGACTTGAATGTTTATAATCAAAAAATGACTTTAGTCAATCTGTATGGACCAAATAATGATAAACCAGATTTTTTTCAGCATATTTCAAACTATATAGATGAAATTGGTAACAGTGAAAATATTATATGTGGGGATTTTAATTGCGTTTTAAACCCAGAATTAGACTATTATAATTACAAAACAATAAATAACCCAAAAGCCAGAGATAAGATAGTAGAACTAATAAGTACTAAATACTTGCTGGACCCTTTCAGAGAAAACTACCCAACACAAAAGAAATTTACTTGGAAAAGAAGAAATCCTTGTAAACAAGCAAGATTAGATTTTTTTTTGATATCAGAAAACTTGATGCAATTTGTTAAAAGTACAAGAATTGATAGCAGTTACAGGTCTGATCATTCTATAGTTATTTTAGAATTTAACTTAACAAAATTTAGTCATGGTAAATCATTCTGGAAACACAATGACTCACTACTCACTGACCCAGACTATTTAAAACAAATTAATAAGAAAATTAGGGACATTAAAATGCAGTATGCTTTGCCTGTTTATAACTTGGATGAAATAAATAATATACCAAATGAAGAATTACAATTTATGATAAATGACCAGCTATTTTTAGATACATTGTTGATGGAAATTAGAGGAGAAGCAATTTCGTATGCAAGTTTCAAAAATAAACAAAGGAATAAAAGGGAAAATAAATTAATCAAACAAATTGAAGAAATTGAAAACAATACAGTAGACAATATTACTGAAGAACTAGAAAACCTTAAGACAGAACTATACGATATAAGAAATGAAAAGCTAAAAGGGTACATAATACGCTCAAAAGCTCAACACATTGATCAAGGGGAAAAACCTACTAAATACTTCTGTGGCTTGGAAAAGCACAGTTATACATCTAAAATAATAGGACAAATTGAAAATGAGGATGGATCAATGATTGTTGAACAAAATGAAATTCTAAAAGAAACAGAAATATTTTATAAAAACCTGTATGAAAATAAAGATGACTCATTAGATACTATAGACTTGAATGATTTAATGAAAGATACAGAAATGCCTACATTTACTAATGATGAAGCTGAAAAAATTGAAGGTCTCTTAACATACAAGGAAATTTCTGAAGTACTTTTCAGTATGAAACATGACAAAAGCCCAGGTATAACAGGTTTTACTGCCGAATTATTTTAGGTTTTTGGGAGACAATTAGGATATTTTGTGTTGCGAGCAATCAACTTTGGATACAAAAAGGGACAACTTTCAATTACACAGCGACAAGGCATCATTATATGTATTCCAAAGGAAAACAAGCCCAAGCACTTTCTGAAAAACTGGAGACCTTTAACTCTTTTAGATATAGTATATAAAATGGCATCTGGCACAATAGCCAATAGAATAAAATTAGTTATTAATAAACTAATTAGTAAAGATCAAACAGGATTTATTAAAGGAAGATATATCGGAGAAAACATTCGATTGATTTAGGACTTAATGAATTATACCGAACAGAATAATATTCAAGGTCTCTTATTGTTAATAGATTTTGAGAAAGCTTTTGATTCTCTCTCATGGCAGTTCATCCAAAAAGCACTTAAGTATCTTAACTTTGGTAAGTCTTTATTGAGGTGGGTGGATATCTTATATAAAAATATAAGCTCTGCAGTTTCTCAATGCGGATATCTTTCTTGCTTTTTTAATACTGGCCGCAGCTGCCGCCAGGGAGATCCCCTATCTCCATATTTATTCATTTTATGTTCAGAATTTCTGTCAATTTTGATTAGGAAAAACAAAAAAATTAGAGGAATTTTTGTGCAAGACATAGAATTTAAGACATCACAGTTTGCTGATGATACATCAATATTCCTAGATGGAACTTCCCAATCTTTGAATAATACACTTGAGGAATTGGATAGATTTGCAAAAATATCAGGCCTTAAAATTAATTATGATAAAACACAACTTATTTGGATTGGCTCCAAGAAATACAGTGCAGATGCTATTAAAACAAAATGGAAATTATTATGGGGTGGTTGTAGATTCAGATTGTTGGGAATCAATTTTAATGTAGACTTAGAGAAGATGGTAAAGGAAAACTATGATTTGAAAATTCAACAACTGGATAAAGTAGTCAAGCAATGGGCAAAACCTTTTCATCATGCTTCCAAACCCAGATCAGTCTATAATTGACAATATGAATAATGTAATGTTTAATTTTCTGTGGAGTAACAAACCAAGTAAAATTAAAAAAAAACTACTGTTATAAGAGATTATGAAGATGGTGGACTAAAAATGGTGAATATAAAAGCCTGTATTGAAGCACTGAAAGCAACATGGATGAGACGACTGTTAACAATGGATAGCAAATGGCAGGTTTTTATAAAATATTATATTCAAACAGAAAATATAACAGGATGTGGTATAAAATATTTAGAAGAAAAAATGATAAATTTACCGAATACATTTTGGAAAGATGTTTTACAATCCGTTATAAATATTAACAAAAAAATAATCTTAACTGAAGGAGAAATTTTAAAAAGTCCACTATTATAATGACAACATAAAGATTGGCGGACAACATATTTACCTAAAAACATGGTTTAAAAAAAGTGTTAGATATATTAATGACTTGGTAAATGAAAATGAAAGATTATACGAACAAGTTGAATTCACACAAAAAACAGGAATACAAACAAACTTTATACAGTATAATGGACTGATTCAGTCAATAAAGCAATACTTGAAACAACAAAAAAAAGAAATTAGTCACAAAGAGCCATCACCCTTTATCCCTTCACATATTAAAACTATACTGAAATATTCCAAAGGATCAAAAGATATGTATTACCTCCTAAATAAAACACATGAAATCCCAACAGGACAAAATACATGGAACAAATTATATAACATCCCAGAGAATAAATGGAAAAACATACATATGTTCCCATTCAGAACAACTAAATACCCAGCACTACAATGGTTCCAAATAAGTATCAGTCACAATATATTGGAAACTAATAAATTATTGTTCAATATGAAAATAAATAATGATGCTCTTTGCACCTTCTGCCAATCAAGTAATGAGTCTATTGTTCACCTGTTTTGGAAATGTGATAAGACACAACAATTTATTAGAAATGTAAAAATCTGGTTAAACTCATATGACATTCATTACGATATAAATGAAAAATATTTTTTACTTGGCTTGCAAGAGGATCACATACTACCATTGTGGTGGTCGGGTGGTGCGAAGGTGCTGTGTATCTTACATCACTGGGGCGTCCAACTGATATTGGCTTGCAGTTGGGCAAGGCCTGCTATCCTTGTAGTGGGTAAGGGTAGAGGGGGAATGAATTTATTTCTTCTGTTTCTTCACTTTCATTCCTGTTCCTCTTTCTTCCCTGTCCCTCTCTTTCATCTCCTCTACTCTCTCTTCTATCTCTTTTCTCCCTTTCTCTGGGAGACGACACAAAATGACCCTCAAGGGTTGACGTGTCGTTAAACCCCAACACAATCAATCAAAAATCACATACTACCAAAAATTTTGAACTTTATTCTTCTCTATGCAAAATACTACATATATCTAGCTAGATGTAAAAAACAAGTACTGTATCTAACTGTCTTTCAAAAGAAATTGAAATTCATGTATAAAGTTCATAAACAAATAGCCTTTTCAAACCAAGAAGAAGAAGGCTTCCAGAAAGATTGGAGCTCTTTCCAATTACTAATTAATGATACTGAATAACAAAGTGATAAATTAAACTCAGCATAACAACAACAAACAAATATAAAAAATTCTGTATTAGAAAAACAATAATAAAGAACTACTGTGCATCTCTTCCCATATATGCATGCCCATAATTTCCACCCCTCCCTTCATCCCCAACCCCTTATAAGGCTACCAGGCATCAACCAACAAAAACTGAAATCTGTAATTACCAAGAAAAATGTAATGATACCTGCTTTTACAAGAATGAGATGGCACGTGATAGTGATGCTTATCACATGTTCGATCAGGGAGGGCTCGGGCTGGAACATGCAGATTGCACAGTCTCACCAGGGCCTTCGATGCTCGTACACATGTGACACAGAACCAGTATAGTACCAATATTTCATGTTATGGCTCAGATATGTCTGTTATTGAAAAGGTATGGAAGTCAGTACAAGTGGTGCACTATTAGATTCAATTATGGTTATTATTTCAATGATCTTTGCTATTTAAAATGATAAATGTTAATATTACAATGTATTATGTTGACAGACTCCAGGCTGTCAAGCAGAAAAAAGCGTGTGAGAATAGTGCACATGCAAGATATGAATGAGAAAAAGATGTATGGATGAGCTGGAGATACTGCCTTTCTGGGGAAAACCCGGATCCAGAAAGGCTTTTATGTAACCGGGATTTATCAAAAATAAAATTTACAGATTTCAAAAAAAAAAAAAAAATAAATAAATAAATACAATATTGCTTCTATTTATGTGAGTCTAGATGTCTTTAGTCATTGAGAAGCCACTTACCATTTTATCCAAATCTTTTATGCAACACCACTAGTACAGACATATAAGAACATTACTCACTAAAAATCTTTAGCCACTTAGTCAGAGACACATTACTATCAAACTTTTTGGTCCACACAAATGGAGGGAATTATGAAAACTTTATAAGCTCTAAGCATACTTGATATGCCAGTGGCATAATCATTCATCACAAAAACATGCCTATATAATTTTGACCCTCTTAAACCCCCCTCATATAGTAAAACTGGGGTTTACAGGGGTATAAATTATTTTTCTTATTTTTAAGGTGAGGCAGTTCTAACGAGTACCCACATCTATGTTTTGAGCAGAAATATGAAAAAATATCATTTTTTTTATCTGAAAATTTTCAGTTTTTGGAAAAGAAATTTTCTATATATTTGAATAGGTGTGTTTTCGTAATGAGAAAATAACAAATGCGTAGAGTTTGCATATAAACCCAACAAACACCAACACTGAAGGAAAAATCAAAGAACATATAAATGGTAACCAAGAAGATACCCGTCTAAAGTCTGAACCTTTGCTTTAGGGCAGACTATTCCTTGAAACCTGTTAAGTGGTTCTGATCAAACTTGCAGGGAAATATCATTGGAACACCGGCTAAAGATTTTTTTTTTTTTGTGATATCGACATTTTTAAAAGTCAAATACAGAAGGTAAAGTGTCAAATCACACCAGATCAGAATCTTAGCTTCATTCTTTGTTTACCTTATTTACCCTAAGTATTCGAACACCATACCTCCTAACCATATTTGTCCTAAAAGTTGAATGACTCGATTTTACTACCTGTTGATGTATGTAAAATGCTGGATGAATGGCAAACAGTGTAGACTCAGACCAGAAGTCGCAGAATGCGGAGTCTGATCTGGATCTCAATTATTTGTTTTAACCTGTCTGTCCTTGTTTGTTTGTTTGTGTTGAGGTTTAACGGCCCAGTCAACCCAGTGGGGCCATGTAGAGCTCGGCCATTTTACCTAACCACACTTTTACTGGGCAGTTTTGTCCTCTAAGCGGTTAACCAATATTGTGCACATTCTGTCGCCATAAACTGGCAACTGCCCTTCTTGAATCAGCAACCATAGAAAATATTTCATGATCAATCTATACTAAAAAATGTTGCGGGTCGAACCCGCAACCTCGTACATGCACTCAACTGAGCCATCTAGGCCGGCACCTGTCCTAATACTTTGGGTAAATATGGTAATATATTAAACAAGATGGATTTTCACACTGTGCATGCTGCATGCTTTTCAGCAGACGACATTTTGAAATATTTTCTTATTCTTCCTAGAAAATAGGATTTGACATTTCATGCAAATTGTAGGAGACAATATGCATGAAGAGGCAGATCCTATTTTCTAGGAAAAATAAGAAAAGATATCGTCAGTTTGTCATCTGCTGAATCTGCCCATAGCGTGGTAAGTGTTAATAGTAATGAACACCATCAAGCAAATTAGCTAGTTAACGGTGGTAACTGACGCATTTCTGTAGAGCTATTTAACTGCAGTATCATTTCTGACACTGATACAGCCAGTTCTAGTTCTTTCTAATGCTCAGTAAACAAGTACCAATTAGAGAGAATTCGGTATGTTCTGGTGAAAGTCAGCCTTTCAATCTGATGGCAGATGCTCTTCCAACTGAGCCACTCAGACCCAAATGTCCTAAAATTTCAATCACTTTATTCCATACTTATTCTGACTAATTTTTGCATCTTATCCAGTTGTTTCTTCAACTAATTAGTTTTGTTTGTTTGATTTGGGCTTAACGTCACTTTCAACAAACTTTCAGTCATTTCGCAACAGTGTCTGGATGTGGCAGGGACCTCAATGCTCACTTTTAGAGTGGTGCCTCACTGAAATATCACACCCCCGAAATTTTGACGATATTCCACCCAGTCACATTATACTGACACTGAGCTGACCAGTTCTAGCTCTACTTTATAAATGCTAAGCGCCAAGGGAAAGAGCAGCTAGTACCAATTTTTATAGTCTTTGGTATGACCAGGCCGGGGATCAAACCCGCAACCTCCCGGTCACAAAGTGGATGCTCCACCACTGAGCCACTGTGCCGGTGTAAACTAATTAGTGAAATGGCAAACAGTGTAGACCGATCCCAGCTATCTTGTTCAGAACTGTTTGCAGATGACATTACCGTAATAACCCTAAGCATTGGAACAGCTCATTACGAAAACAAGCCTATTCAAATATACTGAAAATTTTATAACCAAAAATTGAAAAATTTTCAGATAAAAAAATTGGAATATTTTTCGTATTTCTTCTCAAAACATAGATTGTGGGTACTCGTTAGAACCGCCTCGACGAGGCGGTTCTAACGAGTACCCACAATCTATATTTTTGAGCAGAAACAAGAGAAATAATGTATACCCCTGTAAACCCCAGTTTTACTATATAAAGGTGGGGTTTAAGGGGGTCAAAACTATATAGGCGTGTTTTCGTGATGTAGGTCTTTGCAAACAATGTAGATGCAGTTCAGATGCTGAATGGGGCATCTGATCAGGGTCTACACTGTTTGCCATACATACAGCAATATTTTAGACACATCAACAGGTAGTAGAATGAAATATTTCAAATTTTAGGACAAGTATGGTCAGTAGATTAGGTGTCCCAATACTAAGGGTAAATATGGTATGTCACAAACTTTACTGTATGAAATTTTAGATATGTACCATAAATACTAAAGTAAGGATATGGAAAATCAGCCACAAGAGAAGAAAAACTGTGTTTTATAATTTTATTAATATCATTGCACAACATTATAATCCATGTCAGGAGTACCTACAAAACATTATGTTTAGTTTTCCCAGACTTGGATTTGAATCCCACACAGCGTGGAATTCCTCACATAAAGCTAAATGATTTACACAACGTTTAACCATTCAAGATTGATCAAAATGCTGTTGATAGGAATTTATAAGACCAGAATATCCATAATACATTACAAAACATGTTACGAGTTAATGACCCTTAAGAGTAAAGGATAAGCTGCCAAGGAAAATCACTCTGGGGTGGAATTATTAACCTCCTTTCTCAATGGGGAAAAACTGCTTCCTCTGGTAGCAAATTGTTTCCTTTGAGAGCAGCCCTATCCCATCAGTTCTAAATGACTTTAACCTTTACCACTCTCTGAGCTAATTCAGCAGATGACAATTTGGCAATATTTTTCTTATTTTTCCCAGAAAACAGGATTTGACATTTCATGCAAATTGTCTCCAATGGAGACAATTTGCATGAAATGTCAAATCCTGTTTTCTGGGGAGAAAAAGAAAAATATTTCAATATGTGATCTTGCTGAAAACTTTACCCAGAGTGCTAGGCATTAACTACTAGAGAGGCAACTTTTATCTCCAAAGTTGTCTTACTTTGCGACAATGGTGGCAGAAGTTTTCAGACATATCCTATCATCTTTATGTGCAACAGAACAGCAATGATCCATTGCAACAGATAAGGCATTTTTTTTCAGCCAAAAAATGCTGATATCTTTTTTATTTCTCCATGAAAACATATGTTGTGGTACTCATTAGAAGCGCCTCGGTGAGGCGCTTCTAATGAGTACCCACAACATATGTTTTCGAGGAGAAATAAGAAAAATATTATGTGGATACCCCCTCTTATCTGTAACTATGTGATCTAACTGAAGGTTCTTCCACTTAGTTTCTAAATTTGTTTGGTGATTTTAGAATTTAATTTGTTATTTCTTCTGTAAGTATGATGCAAAAATGTTGTGATGCAAAAAGAGCGGTTTATTTATATTGCTTTATTAAACTGTTTAGTGCTTTCTGGGCAAATTCTGTAGAGACAATTTGTTGACATTTTTTGTTACATGTATTTTCCTCAAGAGCAGGGTTTGACATTTCATGCTATCTTTTAAATAGACAATCTGCTTGACTGACCAAACCCTGTTTTCTGGGGAAAATGTAATAATTTCAAAATGTTTGCTATGAAATTGTTACCCAGCAAGCCAAACATTCAGAACACTGGGATATAAGGTCTGTAATTTTAATACTGGATATAATGAGCTGTCAGAACTTGGAAGTCCATAGCTTATTGCAAATGGTGCAAATCATGACAAAAAAATATAAGGCAATGTCTGGTTTTACAATGTTTGCAAAGGTTTACAGGTTTGTAGGAGATAAATGGTAAAATCAGATCTCAACTTCAACAGATCTAAATAGCCACTGTAAATTCATCTCATGTCCGGGATATTTTTAATACTGACTAATCATAGCTCAATAAGATGCATTTTCAACTATACATATAGATATTTTACTTCTTTCTCCATAGAAACATTTTGTGGCTTAACCCTTAAAACGCCAAGAAAACCGGCATCTGAAAATGTCGTCTGTTTAAGTCATCTGCTGAATATTCTTGCAAACTTTTCCAACCTATTTTTGCATACAGGCAAACAGTGTGGACCCAGATCAGACTGCTCCTGATCTGGGTTCATACTGTTTGCAAAAATGATGTTTAAAATCACAAGCGGATGACCAGGCAGACGACAATTGTTGTGATTGGCAGTTTAAGGGTTAATGAATATACAAGATATTTTCATGTAAAAATATTTCCCTGGATTCTCCTCTTATCTACAGCTATGACTAATACACATTCACTATGAATACATAGTTTTTGACCTTTTGTGCACAAAGTTCACAAAAAGAAGTTCAAAGAATGAAAGTAACAAAATTTGTCAGCAAAACTTTAAAGACAGTCCTTTAACAAACATTTCTTTCTAGTTTGCTCATCGATTACAGCAATATTCTAGAATTTCTATACATGAACAAACCATTTTTATAACAATCTTCTAAAGATCTTTACAGGAATGAACTCTTTAACCATGTCCGCATATCTATCTAGTGAGACAATGTGAGAGCATTAACAATATACAACTCCAGAGGACTTGTTAACCCAGTCATATCGAGTGGACTCGTCTACCATAACTCTTTGGACAAGTCCATTTTCTCTATAAGGGGTGCTGGTTATTTTTTATTATTTCATGTTTTGTAGAAATTTCTCAACATAATGCGAACAATGTAGACCCTGATCATTCGCCTAATTCTGTGTCATCTGATTGGGGTTTAAACTGTTTGCCTATGTCCCTTTTATGGGACACTACTCTCCTTTTGACATCTTTCGAAAAGTCGTTTTTTGCCTAGTGCTTTACACAGAAGAAGTAAAGTTTTGGAAACTTTTGTTTTGATTTAAAGTAAAACCATTTCCAATATTGGAAAGTTACCATACTAACCATATGTGTTTAGACAGACAGGCCTGAGCAAACAGTGTAGACCCAGATGAGATGCTGCAGAACGCGGCATCTCATCAGGGTCTACACTGTTTGCCACTCATCCAGCAAGTTTTAGACAGAACAGCGGCTAGTAAATTGTACTTGTTCAAATTTTAGAACAAGTAAGGAGTTGAGGTTTCTGAATATATAGGGTAAATATGGCTTGACTATTATTGTTTTATAGTTTCATCTTCTGTTATTTAGTTGTATTGGATTTACTTTTACTAATACATGTACTTCAAAGGAAAACACAGTAGTCATACTGCAAGGTTTGATATAACGGCTGACTGGCACAAAGTGTAGACCCTTATGAAACTCCTTCTGGAGCAATTTGATTAGGGTCTCTACTGTTTGCTCAGGTATGTCTTTCCAAACATTTGAAATAAATATGGTACACTTAGTTTATTTCAAGTGATTAGTTGTGACCTTGGTCAGCCTGTAGAGATGTGCAGCCAGCAAGATTCTTTGTTCAAATACTGGAGATCCCAGCTTTAGATAAGCTGCTTTTTTTTTTTTTTTTTTCAATTTCTATTAACCCTTAAACTGCCAATCACAACAATTATCGTCTGCTTTGTCATGTGATTTTAAACATCATTTTTGCAAACAGTATGAACCCAGATCAGACTGCTCCTTTAGGAGCAGTCTGATCTGGGTCCACACTGTTTGCCTGTATGCAAAAATAGGTTTGAGAAGTTTGCAAGAATATTCAGCCAACGACATAAACAGACGACATTTTCAGATGCAGGTTTTCTTGGCGTTTTAAGGGTTAAGGAGGCACGTCTAATGAGAACCCACAACATACGTTTTCATGGAGAAATAAGAAAAATATATATATGGACTATATATATGGATATGCCTCTTATACTAATAAGATGCTGGTTTTACCTCATTTTCTATATCTTCATAAAAGCATCATGTTGTATGGCTTTATAAGGATCACTACATTAGTCTACATTAGTAGAAAGAAGAAATGTCAATCAGCAGTGCTAAATAGATACCGCCCTCTCAGAAACCAAAATGTAATGAATGGACAGACAGAAGGATGGATGGATGGATGTGAAAACAGTATCCCTCCCACAAACACAGTTTGTGTGGGATATAATCATCTCGCGTGACTCTAATGACTTGTCAAAATAAACACTGTCATGGAAAACTACAAATACAAAAACATTAAACTAAATTCACTGCTTATTCAAAGACCAGCATGATAAGCAGATCTGCCTACCTGGCAACAAGGGTTATATCCACAAACAATAGCACTGCAAAGGACAAAACAAATCCAGCCATGATCACATGATCACGTCTCAATATACATGAAAATCCTAAGGGGAGTTGACAAATTTGGTAGATTAACCCTTGTCCTGCTGAGCCCGGATATACCCTGCTTTGCAAACAGTGTAGATCTAGATCAGTTGGCTTTTGAAGAAGCCAACTGATCTAGATCTGCACTGTTTGCCATCAAGTATGTGAATTTATAGCAAAAATTCAGATCAAGCAATCTGATTGGCTGAAAATTAGAAGTGGGTGTGGCATCTTAATTTATTCAGCAGGACAAGGGTTAAGCACCATTTTGTTTACAAGGGAGACAATTTCTGTGCCCTACTGTTTACTTTTCTCCATAGTGCACACGAAGTTTCTTCTGAAAAAGGGTCTAGAGTAGACCCTTTTTAAAAGGGGGTCAATGACAATTTTGACTAAGCTGCCTCCCCTGAACATTCCCTTTAACTGAATGTATTAATGTAATTTTGTACGTAGGAGACAGAATCTCTGGCCCAGTTTTGCAAAGAAACATTAGCTTAATAAGGTTGTTTAGCCAACAAAAGAATTTTTTTGATATCTCATACAAAAATATCAGCCACACTCCAAGAAAAAGATTCTTCTGACTTTCCATCAAATTAATCTTTCAGTGTGCAGGCCCCTTAGTGAGGCCACATCTACGGTAAATGTCAAAAAATTTAGAACACTTTATTCCATACTTTTTTGGCTTAAATTTTGCTTTTTATGCAGTTGTCTTTTAAAATGCTTAGTGGAATGGCAAACAATGAAGATCTTGATCAGACTGCTCTGCTAATAAATATGAAAATGTCAACAATGGCATTTTCATATTCCTTAACAGAGAAATTTTCATGCTCATAACCTCAGGGCCTGACTTCACAAGCTTTAAAATCATTGGGTTCTATAGAAAATGCTAATTAACAATTAAGTCTCTGATCAGATTTCACTGGTGTACAGACTGATCTGGATCATGCTGTTTGAATATACTGCAAAATATACTGCAAAGACTCCATTTTCCATAATATGTCTCACATTAAAGATCTAGAGAATGATTGGTTGAGATGAGGCTTAACCACACCTGGGCCCAGTTGTTCAAAGGGTCGTTAGCTTAATCAGCTCGTTAAGGGTCATTTCGTTAACTGTTTTAGCAGATTCAATACAGAATATTCTGATATTTTTTGCACTGCAAAAGCTACTATCATTTTTTCAGCAAAAATTTTCAGCATATTTGCGTATCACTCGATGTAAATTTTAACGAATTGTTAACTAATGACATTGTTAGTTTTGAACAATGTGGCCGCTGGTTATGCACTCAAAATCTTTACGTGAACTTCCGGCCATGACTTACAAGTCATCCAAATGTCAACAAATGGATAAGTTCTCCTGATTTATTGATTTTAGTAAATTTCATAGACATACTTTGAAATATCTAACAATGCTGTTCCCAAAAACTTTCATTTCTGCGTCGGAGAAGATGGTGTGGGCTTGAAAAAACAAGCCGCTAATTTTTATTTCAATTTCACCTGGAGAAGGTAGTCCAATATTCCAGTTTTGACTTTTTTTTCAATTTCCCAAGCATTTGTTCCGGGGTCTGATATATTTGTTCCAAATATGACTTACGAGGTAGTCGTAAGCATATTTGATGAATATTGTGTATTGACAGATATGTGATGTTCCAGCGAAGACGGTGTGTCTAAAAATTGCTGGATGAGTGGCAGAGATGACTGTGATCAGATGCCACATTCTGTACCAATACTGTAGGTAGGATTACTACATTATTCTCAAGACATCTTTCAGCATGACCCGACTTCTATAAGGTTGAAAACCCCTTTGGCTTGATATAATCCAAATGATAACATTATCGCAAAATACTGATATATACTTCACAGAACTTTTTCACACTTTCCATTTGCCATTCAAATAGTCCATAGCTCTAGATAAGAATACTATCCCTATAAACACTAACTTATTTCTCCACAAAAAAATAAATATATTTCTTATTTCTCCACAAAAACATATGTTAAGGGTACTCATTGGAAGTGCCTCATTGAGGCACTTCTAATGAGTGAGTACCCTCAACAAATGTTTTTGTGGAGAAATAAGACAAATAATGAGTACTCATAGTCAAATGTTTTCATAAAGCAATAAAACAAACATCAATATGTTTTGATAGAAGAAATACCTTATCTAGAGCTACAGTTAATTTAATACACATATGTAATTGAGATAATAATTGGCACAGCCCCAACAATAGCACTATCATAAAATACTGTCATCCACTTCGCGGAATTTTTTCACCCGTTTCCATTCACCAGTCAAATAATTCATTTGGAAGAAAGTGTCTACAATCATTTCTTTCTGTGTTTGATTCAACTGTGTCACTAGTTCCTTACTTTCACTTAACCGAATACTGAGAATATTGCCTTGTTGTGGACATGGATTTTCTGAAACAAAAATAAAAAAACAAATGAGATGATGATGAATTGATAATTCGGAGCTTTACATCCCTTTCAACCTTATATAAGTCATACTGAGATGATGGAAGGGTGATAATAAAAGGCTATATGCAATGAGTTGAATTCTACCTTAAGCAGGATTCGAACATAGGACCTTGTGATCCGAAGTTGGGAGCGCTTACCACTCTGCCACCCTGAAACCTCAAGAAAGAAATGAGACACAAGAACTTCGTCATCCAAGTTTAAGGGGACTGGATACACTTGGTAGATTTTTCACCATTTCTTCTAAGGGAGACAACTATGTGACTTCCTGTTTGCTGTCCTGCATGTCAAGCCCCTTCAGAAAAGGGGTCTATTCAATAAGGGAAAAAAATCTTTCCTTATAGGGTAGACACTTTTTCAGAAGACAAGAACAAGACTGACTCAGTTGTCTTATCTCCCCTTTAAATGTATCGATTCCCCTTAATTTTATCCTCTAAAGAATTTGTTAATTTTATTTTTTACCAATATTGCATTTCATTTTTTGCCGACAGACTAAATTTATTCAAAATGATTGAATGTTTTGACTCAACTAGAATTTGTTTCAAATCTTATTTATGCCTTACTTAAATGTATGGTATGCACAACAAGAATTCTGTGGAAGGCAGTGTCGCACCTGCTGATGCCTGTCAGTATTATAAATAAATTAAAATTCATTTCAAGAATTTTTATCCAGGAATGTTCAGACTAAGAATATTAGGTAGAAATTTGGTACAAATTCAAGTGAAGGAAAGCGATAAAAAGAGATTTTCATCTTACCTCTGGAACCTGCCATAAACCCTAGTATAAGTGCCTTTTCTGGTCTTGTAACTTTGTTTGATGTTCTAAACATTTCTTGTGCTTCCAACATCTGGTCTCGCTGAAAAAAAACAAGAGAAAATTAACCAGTATAACAGAAAATTTGTCTTTGTCACTGAAGAAAGTATTCAACAATCATAGACAATCACAGCCAAACTGCATTACTGCAATTTGAAATGTGTATACACTGTTTCTTTCTAAGGATAACTGGATTCCACTGCAAGTATTGGTGGAAGTTAAGGTTATT
This sequence comes from Anodontia alba, assembly GCA_964016985.1. Taxonomy (NCBI): domain Eukaryota; kingdom Metazoa; phylum Mollusca; class Bivalvia; order Lucinida; family Lucinidae; genus Anodontia; species Anodontia alba. Next base: position 141,680,643 of record OZ024821.1, read on the forward strand.
ATCAGAATGTGAGGATATGCTGGCTGTTCTGTGTTTTCAACACACATAAGTACAAGCGCTGCCATATTTACCCTAAGTACTAGGACAGATAGACCTGAGCAAACAGTGCAGACCCAGATTAGATGCCCCCATAAACAGCCTCTGATAGGGTCTACTTTTTCTGTTTGATTTAAGTTTGAGTTTTACTGCCAAGCCAACATTGTTAGGATCATGTCGAGGCAGCCAGTTAACCTGCTCAGACTTTTCCTCGGCAGGCTTAGTCCTCTAAGTGGTGAACCAGTACTTGTACTGAGTACTCATACTTTCGTCAGTAACTGACAACTGCCCTTCTTGAATAAGTGGAAGGGAGAGAATGACCACAGAAATGATTTCATGATCAATCTCCAATTTCATGATCAATCTCCACGGAAGTTATTGGGTGAGACTGGATTAGAACTTGGGACTCCTGGATCTGCAGTCAGACGTGCTACCAACTGTGCTATGGAGCACTCATCCAGCTGTTCTTAAGATACAACAGGTAATAAAATGTTCATATACAAAATGTTAGGACAAGTATGGTAAGGGTTAAGGTGTCCTAATATTTTGGGTAAATACAGTGTTTTTATGATAGAACTCAACAGCCAAAAGATTCTAATGAGTACAGATGACCTATATCTTGGTGGAAAAATAAGAAGATACCCAAATTCTTACCCCACACATCTGACTTAGCCAGGGTACTGAATACTGAGCTAAACATGCCTGTGCATCGGCAGTCTGATCTGGAATTTTTGTTGTTCCCTTTAATCCTTATACAATCATTGAATACTGTGGAATATGATTCTTCAGTCCGCAGACACCTTTTCTTACGGTACAGCATAATTACATGACTGGCTGCCTGATTTCATAAAATTACATCTCACAAATATCTAAAATGCCTCTGACTTTTTTACTCTAAAAATTATTATATGGTAATAATAATAATAAACTGAAAATAAAAACAAGAATATTTTCAAATCTGTTACTTTTTCATTTACAGCTCAAAAGCCAGTCTCTGTATACTGAAAATATGACCTAGTTCTAGTAAAAATTGCAGTTACCGCATTGACCCTACATATTTGGACAGACTGGCCTATAAAGCAAACAGTGTAGACACAGAGCATAATGTGACAAGGGTTATAACTTGTGGCATCCTGTTTGCTCTCCTGCACACCAAGCCATTTCTGAAAGAGATCTACTCTAAAGGGAAGCAAATTCTATCTTTTTCGAGTAGCTCCCTTTTCAGAAGGGAGCAAAACAATTTTGACATAGTAATCTCCCTTGAAAGTTATTCATTCCCCTTAAGATAAACATAGTTAAAATAAAGAAAGCTTACAGTAAGTGACAATCCTTTTTTTGGTTGTTGCTGTTGTTGTTGTTCTTGTGGTGGTAACTGTTGCTGAGATGGGGGTATGGGCTGTAATGGAGTGCCAGCAGGGGGCGCTGAAACTGTCACTGTAGTGGGTAATGTTTGAACTGTTGGCTGTGATTGGTTGACAAGCTGAGGCACCTGTGTCCTGATCTGTGATTGGCCGAGCTGTTGCTGTAGTTGTTGTTGAAGATTGTCTCTGGCTTGTTGTGTATTGGCAGATAAGGGAGTTCCCGCTGAAACAACAATTTAAACATGAATTCAATAATATATGAACAAGCAAATTTGAAGAATTATTGTGTATTGCCAGATAAGGGAGTTTTTGCTATAATAACAATAGTAACAAGAATTCAGTACTAATATCAACAAGCAAATCTGATGACTTGTGTATTGGCAGATAAGTAAGTTCCTGCTGAAAATACAATTGTAACGTGAATTCAATATTAAATATGAACAAGCATATTTGATGAATTATTGTGTATTAGCAGATATGTGGAGTTCCAGCTTTGTTTGTGTTGAGGTTTTACGGCCCAGTCAACCCAATGGGGTCATGTCGAGCGCGGTCAGTTTACCTAACCACATGTTTACTGGGCAGGCTTAGTCCTCTAAGCGGTTAACCAGTATTGTGCACATTCTTTCGCCAGAAACTGACAACTGCCCTTCTTGAATCAGCGGAAGGGAGAGAATGACCGTAGAAAATATTTCATGATCAATCTCCACGAAAGAATGTTGCCGACCTCGGCGGGGGTTGAACCCGCGACCTCCTGGTCTCCAGTCGGACGGCGCATCCAACTGAGCCACCGAGGCCGGCAGTGGAGTTCCAGCTAAGAAGGTGTTTGATGTACAGTAAAGTGAACAAGAAGTCTCTAAAACTATCTCCCTTAGAAAAATGGCAGACAATCCACCAAGTGTGGCCAGTCCCCTTAACATGTCAAATCTTCACAAAATGTGGTGCTTTTAAGTCTCTGTACAAGCAGGATAGTCACACAAATGCTCTGCAAAAAAAGAGATACTGTATCGTCAAACAAATGTGCCCAGACAACCCTCAGACCAGCCTGTCCTTCTCTGCAGGCTAATCAGTCTTCACCGTTTGCTTGAAGAAACCATAAATTTTTGGCTATCCACAGAGTGTCCAGTGAAAATTTACCAGGCCTCGAGGTTATGAAACTTTTTTCATGCTCAACTAAGCTGAGCATGAAATTTTCTCTGCTAATAAATATGAAAATGCCAACAATAGTTGGCATTTTCATATTTATTAGCAGAAAAATTTTCATGCTCAGCTGTGTTTAGCAAGAAAGAATTGGCAATTGTTAGTAATTTGTGATTTGTTAGTAGGACAAATTTCATGCTCAGCTAAGTTCAGCATGAAAAAAGTTTTATAACCTTGAGGCCAGATGATATGGCTCTGATCCTAGCCTTTGCCAAGTGCACATGCCCAAAGGTACATTGTCTCATACAGTGGCACAGATGTATTCTAAATGCATGAAAGTGTGAACAGAGATAGTTCATTAAATTATCTAAATAATTCTAAAAGGATGCAATAAAGTCTGCAGGCTTTGCATCATATCTTGACTGCAAAATAAGCAAAGTACCGACAACTTTTTGTCCAAAAGATAGAAATATCATGAAGAGTTTGTGCAGCGTATGTGTAATAAAAATGTCTCCACTTATCATACTGTAACAGTTCTAATGAAAAAGAAAATACGAACCTGGAACAGGGTTAGGAGGGGGTAATCTCACTCCACCACCTGGTACATAGGACACAGTCTGTGTGGGGAAAACAGATGTCACTGAACTTGTATCCATACCACTAAGCTGCATTTTCTGAGGAAAAAAGTAAATAAGATGCAATTAATTTTCAATATTTTGGCAGATCATCATCACCAGATATGACAAATTCAGGAATTGCCTCAGTGACTTCAATTTAAAATCTTTTGACATCAGATACATTTTGGTGCAAATTCAACAACAGCTTTCACTATGTCTTATTTACAACCTTAAGAATAGTTATCATGACTCTTTTCTTTCATTATCATACATGTAATTCAGAGGAGATGTTATGGAGGAGTATTTGATAAGGATTCTGGGATGATTTACTCTTGTTCTCCATAAAAACATATGTTGTGCATACTCATTAGAAGCACCTTGGTCAGGTGCTTCTAATGAGTATCCACAACAAATGTTGTTATGGAGAAATAAGAAAAAATATCCCAGAATTATCAACAGACACTCCTCCTTACCAACTCCTCTGAATTTACATCACCCTTTACGAGTCATTTTCAGTCATCTCCCAGAGAAAGGGAGAAAAGGGACAGGAGAGCTAGTAGATGAGATGAAAGAAAGAAATAAAGATAAAGGAAAAATGAATGACAGTGCAGAAACAGAAGAACTAACATAATTCCTAGATCAGCCACACTGACAGACTGCCAATCGGCAGTCTATGAACTCCAAATAAAGCACTATATTTCAGACCAAAAAGTATCAATGATGAAAACATGTGGCACTTATTAGAAATGTCTCGCTGAGGCACTTCTACTGAGTACTCACAATGAATGTTGTCACAGAGAAATAAGAAAAAAAAAAAAAAATCATTTTTTGAAAAGCTACAATCATTGTTTGTGTTGAGGTTTTTACAGCCCAGTCAACCCATTAGAGCTATGCATCTGATTAGATCTTTTAGCTATCCCATTACAGAATTATTGAATATTGCAAAATATACAAATAACAAAAGCCTTGACCAGACTGCAAAAATGCAAAGAGCTTAACTACATGTATTTACACATGCTCAAACACTGAAGCAAGCTATTTCATGGACAATGTTTATTGTGCCATAATCAAACATGCAGCTGATAAGGAGCTTGTTTTTGTTTTTTTCTTCAAACAAAATTATTTACATTTTTTTTTTTCTCATGAAAACTTATATTGTAGGTACTCATTAGAAGTTCCTTGATTAGGCACTTCTAACTGCTTAACAACATATAGTTTCGAGAACTAGGAAAAATATTTACCTGGATAGTCCTCCTGTCTGGAGCCATGGCAAGAATTTTTGCTATTCACATATAAGTTATTCAGAGAGGGCCCGTCCGCATATTTGGTATCATTTTTTTCAGTTTTCTACTACTCTTTATTTGTCAAAATAAGAAAACAAAATTTGAGTTTTATTTGGAAACACATGAGAGCCAACCCCAAGACTGCCAGGATGTTTTTTTCAGGAGAAACAAGAAAATGATCAATAGATTTAACTAAAACTTATACACAGCCATGCAGACAGTAGCTTAACCCATTGTAGTCTGGAGACACCTAGGGTAATTGGCAAACAGAGCAGACCCAGATCAGATGCCACAAAACATGGCATCTGATCAGGGTCTCCACAGTTTGCAAACAGTTCAACCATTTTTCTCTATGAATATCTAAATCACACAGCCTGACATACCCAAAACTGAAATTAGACTCTTCCAATATATAGTGTGTCTATAGTGAGGGGGAGTTCATTCAATCTACAATGGGTTAATACTTACCGCAGGGGCAGGTGAAACGAGTCCAGCAGCATAATCTGGAGTATATGGCACAGCTGCTGTGGTGACTGCTGCGGCAGCAGCAGCTGCGGCTTTCTCAGCCTCCTTCTCTTTCTTTGCTTGTTCCATAGCCTCCATATCTGAATGAGATTCAATGAATTAATTAATAATAATAACTGGTCCTGATGAACCTGGATATACCTTGCCTGCAAACAGTGCAGATCCAGATCAGTTGGCTTCTAAGAAGCCAACTGATCTGGATCTGCACTGTTTGCCATTCAGTGTGTGAATTTGTATCAACAACCTGGATCAAGTAATTTGATTGGCTGTTAATTAAAACTGGGCATGCATCTTAATTTAATCAGCATGACAAGGGTTTATACTTACCATGATAAGAGAAAGTTGTGTTTGGCATTTTATGCGTTTTATCTTCAAAGGCAAAATAAGAAAAATATTTCAAATCATCATCTGCAGAAATTTCTACTGAGTCGCTAACTTTGCATGCTCGGTAAAAATTTCAGGTGACATTTTGAAATATTTTTCTTATTTTTTTCCAGAAAATAGAATTTGACACTTCATGCAAATTGTCTGTTTGTTGTCTACTGAATTTTCCGGGAAATATAAGCAAAAAAAGAAAGAACTTTGTTGATGTTTTTGTTGCACATGCATACTAAAAATATGAAAACAAGCATGACAGGAGTGAGAGTTGTCACCCTTGTTTAGCTCAGTGAAATAAAACAATCAGTGAAGCTAACTGTAAAGTTTTACAGTTTGTAGACTTCATTTAGGGTGTCTGCTAGGGTGGAAGCAAGTACACAAGACAAACCGATGGACAGAACCTTGCACGCCTAAGTCCACCATGCTAATGCAGAACTGTTGCAGGTGCAACAAAAATATCATCAATCTGTCACCTGCCTAGAGAATGCTAAGGGTTAATAAAAGGCTACTTTTTTCATATTTTATATCCTCAACATAGCTTCAGTTAAAGCTGATTTTTTTTTTGTTTTGTTTTTTTTTATATTTTTTCTGAACCAACGTGTATTGATATTTTTCTTACTTCTCCACAAAAACAAATGTTGTGGGTATTCATCACAAGCACCTCCCCACTTCTGAGTACCCATAATATATGTTTTTGTGAAGAAATAAGATTTTTGGTTGGTTTTGTGTTTAATGGTCCAGTCAACACTATCAAGAAGAAATGAGAAAAAAAATATTTATCAGGATAAACACCTTTAATAGCTAGTGTTGTGTGCTGTAATTAAAGGACATCTCACACTAGCTCCCACCAAACTACTCTTTCTGGATTAATTGTTTCTACGTCCAAACTATTGATAGTAATCTTATCTACAATTTTGATATTTTATAGAAATGGACTTGTTCTAATCAGGGCACTAGATATCACATCTCAAATCTCACAACTAGCTAGTGTTGTGTGCTGTAATTAAAGGACATCTCACACTAGCTCCCACCAAACTACTCTTTCTGGATTAATTGTTTCTACATCCAAACTATTGATAGTAATCTTATCTACAATTTTGATATTTTATAGAAATGGACTTGTTCTAATCAGGGCACTAGATAAAATGAGTAGTGACAGGAGCTTAGATAAGGTGGGTATTTGGTGATAACTGAAGGATAATTTTGCTTATCTCTCAACAAAAACATATGTTGTGGGTACTCATTTGAACTGTCTCACTCACTGAGACAGTTCAAATGAGTACCCACAACATATGTTTTTGTTGAGAAATAATGAAAATTATCACTTAATTATCACCAAATATCCACCTTATCTAAGCTCCTGAGTGAATTTACTATTTTTCTTATTGCTTCACCAAAACATGTCGTGGATACTCATTTGGTGGAGAAATTAGAAAGTTGTAAATTTTACAACCAAAGAGCTTCTAGTTACCTAAAGCACTGTTAAATGATTAAATATGTCAGTGATATCACCGTCTGGGTACAAAATGCATATAATAAAACTGACAAAAATACAATAAAATTCTCTTTTCCACAGGCAAACTCAAATCAATATGCATGAACCAAACTACATTTTCCTTCATCTCAAACTTGAAGAGATGATATGAAGTTTATGGTGTGAATATAATGAAGTGGACAGTATAAATTACTTTCTTTTTTTTTCTTTTTTTTTTTTCACTAACAGTGACTGGAAGAAGCATAGCTCCAGATAGGGTACTTTTCCAGCCAAAAAAAAAAAAAAATTTTTTTTTCTTCTGTCTGCATGAAAATGCATATTGTGGGTACTCATTAGAAGTGCTTTGGCACCCTACCACAGCATATCTTTTCGAGGAGAAATAAGAATAATAATTTTCTGAGTACTCCTCAGACTGAGCAGACAGAATGATAATCAGGGGCCAGTTGTTCAAAACTAACGATGTCATTAGTTAACGTTTCGTTAAAATTTCAAACATTAATATCTCAAAAAGTGCCGTTATTTTTTATTGAAAAAATGTGAGAAGCTTTTGCACATTTTTTCAACAAAAAATATTAGTTTATTTGGTTATAAAGTCGTAAAAACACTTAATGAGTTGACCTCTTAACGAGCTCGTTAGGCTAACAATGCTTTGACCAACTGGCTCCAGGACGTTTTTGTTCACATATTTTTTATAAATATTTGGTCATAATAGCTCTTGGTAAGATGGACAATAAATATTTTTTCTTATTTGATTGTAACAACCTATGTTAAGGATGTGCTTCTAATGAGTACCCACAACATATGTTTCCATGGAGTAATAAGAAAAATATCAACATATTTTAGTTGGAAAATGCATCTATTTAACAGTGAAAGGGTCAAGCAAAATTGTAGCAGAAGACATTCTTTTTTTTTTCTTTTTTTTTTTCCAGAGAAAATAAGGCTTGACATTTCATGGAATCACCTGTCAAGCAGACAATTCACATGAAATGTCAAATCTTCTCTGACAAATAAAACAATTAAACTGTGGCTGCTGCAGTTGTGATTGGTGCTTTATGGGTTAGAGCTGTGAGTCATATACGTAAGTAAGTAAGTAAGTAAGTAAATTCTTTATTTATAATTCGCTAACTCCATTGTTGTACGTGACCATTATTTACCTGTAAAATCAATTCATTTGATATAGCGTTCAAGTGGTACATTCTTTAATCACTCTCAGTTGGGGTTAAAGCGACCTTTGATCTTTTGGACCTGCTGACTGCACCTGTGTTTTGCAGTGAATGCGCCTGTTTTCTTCTTTTTTTTTTTCAACACGGTTTGCAGTTTGTTGGTCCCAGATTTGATAAATTTATTCCCAAACCATGTAGGTCCTGATCAGACATTGCATACAATGGCATCTGATCTGGGTCATATTGTTTGCAAGAGTCATCCTGAAGTCGCGTGGGTAACTCATTATGTCTATTCTGGCCACCTATCTGATCCATCCATTTTTCTCAGTCGGAGAGCTGGCCGGATTAGACAGGTTGGAGTGTATATAAAAATACATTAAACTGAGGCGTGATGAGTAACATATATATACATGTATATTCACAATGAAAAATATCATTGGGGAAATGAAACAATAATCATTAAAATGAATTCATTCAAATGAATACATCAATTACCTGCAATCCTTCTTCTCCTTTTAGCTTCTTTTGCACCAACTGGCATTTCTGTGATATCAAGTAACTGAAAAGAAGGACACATCAATCATCAAATCTGGTATGTTAAACATGCATTGCTGCACATCGATTATAAAAGTCTCACTTAAAATTCAATAGTGCATTATTTTTGCTTCAAAAAGTAATTGGTGTACTCCCTATAAAGGACAATATACAACATGCCTTCAGCTTTATAATCTCTACAAACCATGCATTAAATTTTCAGAGGAGTTTTAGATATTTGAAAAAATATTACTTTTTAAGCAGAAGATTTTATACAAAACCAACTTGGGCATACTACTTTGGACCCTTCCATCTTTCAGTTTGGACACATACATTATTGCAAACAGGGGTGTCAGTTAAAATCAATGTCCTTAATACTCACTTATGCTGAAAAGTAGATCAAGCTCACTCAATGTCTACAACATTCATTAATCTGGAGGACATAATTCCATGCCCCCCCTCATCTACAAGTTTGTTTGTTTGTGCTGAGGTTTTACGGCCCAGTCAACCCAATGGGGTCATGTCGAGCGTGGTCAGTTTACCTAACCACACGTTTACTAGGCAGGTTTAGTCCCCTGAGCGGTTAACAAGTATTGTGCACATTCTTTTGCCAGAAACTGACAACTGCCTTTCTTGAATCAGAGGAAGGGAGAGAATGACCGTAGAAAATATTTCATGATCAATCTCCACGAAATGTTGCCGACCTCGGCGGGGGTTGAACCCGCGACCTCCTGGTCTTCAGTCAGACGGCGCATCCAACTGAGCCACCGAGGCCTGCATCATCTTCAAGTTTAAGGAAGATCCAATTAAAACTGATGGAGCTATGCAGCAAACAAGGGGGTTAATTATAGGCGTCATTAGCAATCATGGTACATTACTATGTATCAAACTGTTTCAAAATCAAACTTGTTTGAAAGTTTCTCCATGTCTTTCTCATCTGCAGGAATATCCAATCAAAACTGAAGGAGCTAAACTCCTAACTGCTTTTAGCAGTCAAGGACCATGTAAAAGGAAGTGTGAAAAGATGGCCCAGGTCACACAATGTCAATATTATTCATCAATCTACGGTATATAACTCTAACATATCTATGTTCAGTTCCAGGACAATTTGATCAAAACTATATACAGTAGAACTTCAATGGCTCGAACCCGATGGCTCGTTTACCATGGATGAGTCGAGCACGTTCTTGAGTCCGCAGGGATTTCCTCCACATAAGATATATCGATAATTTAGGCAGATTTTCTTCTTTTATCTTGCAAATGTATGCTGGGTGCACTCATTAGAATCACCTCGATGAGGCAATTCTAATGAGTACACACAGCATACATTTATAATATAGAACACCGAAAAGATATCCCACAATTATTTCCATTATGCCTCCTGGTATGGCACTAATAGTAACCCTCCGTGGCTCAAACTACCGCTGTCTCGAACAAATTTTCATGGTCCCAAAGGGGTTCGAGCCATCGAAGTTCGACTGTATGCTATGTACAAATTTCAACAAAGTGAATCATAAAAGTTCATGGTCAAACATGGTTGCCTACATTCAGATTGGCATGCACTGAGATTGAGTTTCATAAAGACAGAAACACACGGCATACAGATTTTCAAGGTTCTTATTTTGTGAATGAACAGTATATTTTACTATAACTGTGGTGTATACACCTGGGCCCAGTTCTTCAAAGCATTGTTAGCTTAACAAGCTCATTAATGACAAACTCATTAACTGTTGTAGCTAAGGTATTTTCAAATACATCAATATTTTTGCTGCAAAAAGCTACTCACATTTTTTTAGCAAAAAATATCAATGTATTAGCCATATTTCAAGATAGAAATTTAACGTCACTTGTACCTTATCTGCAATTTTCTGAAGGATCCGATCAAAACTGAAAAAGTTATGATGATGAAAAGCATTTTCCCATTGCAAGTCTATGGGACCTTGTGGTTACCATAGCAACCAAAGTTTTCATTTTAATTTCCATGAAAAGCTTATGTCATTAATGCCCACCTGAGGCATCCTACAGATGAGAAATGATTGAGATCAGCCTGTATACTGCGGAGATATAACTGGTCAAAGATGCTGACAGACGGATGATCCACCATTCTACAAGCTCCCCTGGAGCCTTCAGTCCAGGAGAGCTAAAAATAGAATAGCAAACTTTTTAGAGCAAAAACTTCTTTTGATCTGCATAACTGAGAGATTTATCATTACAGCTGGATCATCCAGAGCTTTCATACTGAAGAAGACTGCTGAAAACACAGTACTGGGTTTAACCCATTGCCATGCTGAATAAATTAAGATGCCACACCCACTTCTAATAATCAGATCACTTGATCCGGGTTTTTAATAGAAATTCACATATTTAATGACAAACAGTGCAGATCCAGATCAGTTGGCTTCTTCAGAAGCCAACTGATCTGGATCTACACTGTTTGCTAAGACAGGGCATGTCGTGTTCAGCAAAAGAAGGGTTAACATTTGCCTAATGTTCTAATAGTTGTGAGTTCAAATCCTGTTCAGGGCAGAAGTCTTCTCATGATTGCAATATGCTACATGTATACACAGTATTTCTACTAAGCATACCTCATCATCATCTTGAAATGACTGAAGTGTTGATGGGACACATTAAGCCTGATGTTAAAAACCGGAAAACATATAAGAAAAGTCCCTTAGCCAGCCTGTGTGGATGTTCAGCAGGCCTGGCTCTTTGCTGTTTTGATACGCAGGAAAATCATACTTTTCATTCATACTGTCTTCAACTTAAGTTGATGTAAGTACCCTAAAAAGCCAACTTGGCTACCAATAGATGTGTCCCAAATATGATAGCTGAGTCTTGAAAAGATTCCATAGTCCATTTCATACTGCTTTATTCAACCAAAACATGTAAGTATTGTTCTTTAGTTCTCCACAATAACATGTAGTGGGTACTCATTAGAAGCAGCTCAGTGAGGTGCTTCTAAAGTGTGCCCATATTTTCATGGAGAAATAAGAATATTGCTCTTGTGCAGAGCTACCACAACAATCCTAAGTATTGGGAAAGAGAGGCACAGGATAGGTCTAGATAAGAGGGGGTTCTTGTGCAGAGCTACCACAACAATCCTAAGTATTGGGAAAGAGAGGCACAGGATAGGTCTAGATAAGAGGGGGTATCAGATAGTTTTCTTATTTCTCGACAAAAGGATATGCTGTGGGTACTCATTAGAACATCATATACTGTTGATGAAGCGCTTCCAATGAGAGCGAAAACATGTTGTGTTATACTCATTAGAAGTGCCTCACCGAGGCACTTCTAATGAGTACCCACAACATATGTTTTCATCCAGAAATAAGAAAAATATAGATACTTTTTGGCTGAAAAAAGTGCCTTATCAAGAGCTATGCCTAGGAAAACAATGTAGACCCAGATCATTTGCCAAAGAATACAGTCTCTGAACAGGATCAACATTGTTTGTCACTCATGCAGCAATTTTGTATCAATGAAAGACTCTCGACAGCCTATCACAGCTCCAGATAAGGTGCTCTCTCTCTCTCTTTTTTTTTTATCAAAAAGTATTTATTGTTGTTTCTATATATATGGGAAAATGATGTTTTTTCTTGTGATCTTCACTTGGGGTCTGATGCATTTTTCAGTGCACTTTATATAATGATCTCTATCATTTACCTTTATTCCTCCTTCTTTCTTGATCCCTCCAAGCCTGTTAGGTGTTCCTCCAAGTGGAGTTCCTGAACCACCCAGTAGACTTGACCTTCGACCTGCTGAACTGGGACTAATAAAGCCACCTGTTGGACTGTTTTTGGCTGAGAAACCTTTCAAAGGAGCTAAAACAGAAAAATCAGTTATTGCCTTATCAAAAACTGTCATTCTTATACCTTATTTTTTAATTTTCTGTTTTTTTTTGTTTTTTTTTTGTTTGTTTTTTTATTGTTTGTTTAATTCTATAGCATCAAAAAGAAGGAAAATATACTGTCAGATGCAGTTTCAGAACTTGATAACCTGTCAGATGCAGTTTCAGAACTTGATTACCTGTCAGCTGCAGTTTCAGAACTTGATAACCTATCATTTGTTCATTAATGTGTGGCTGAAACATACTTAAATTAGTGCTAACAATTTTGATCATGAAAAAAAAAAACAACAATAGGTATTCTTGGATGATAACATTATTGCTTTAGCTGTGTAAATTAAACAAGAGGGCCATGATGGCCCTGTAACGCTCACCTGAGCAACATAGCACTTTGAGAGCCTGATCTAGAACTGATCAAAGCAAACATTCTGATCAAAGTTCAAAATGATTATAACAAAGTTTTCCACTGATTTGGCCCGGTGACCTAGTTTTTTATACCAAGTGACCCAGTTTCGAACTTGACCTAGAACTCATCAAGACAAACATTTTGTGCAAGATTCATGATGATTGCTTGAAAAATGTGACCACTAGAGTGATAACAAGATTTTACGCTGATTTGGCCCGGTGACCTAGTTTTTGACCCCAGGTGTTCCAGTTTCGAACTTGACCTAGAAATCATCAAGACAAACATTTTGAGCCAGATTCATGATGATTGTTTCAAAAATGTGACTGCTAGAGTGTTAACAAAGTTTTCTGCTGATTTGGCCCGGTGACCTAGTTTTTGACCCCAAGTGACCCAGTTTCAAACATATCCTAGAACTCATCAAGACAAACATTTTGAGCAAGATTCATGATAATTGCTTCAAAAAATGTGACCGCTAGAGTGTTAACAAGGTTTTCTGCTGGTTTGGCCAGGTGACCTAGTTTTTGATACCACGTGACCCAGTTTCGAACCTGACCTAGAAATCATCAAGACAAACATTTTGAGCAAGATTCATGATTATTGCTTCAAAAATGTGACCGCTAGAGTGTTAACAAGGTTTTCTGCTGATTTGGCCCGGTGACCTAGTTTTTGACCCCAGGTGACCCAGTTTCGAATTTGACCTAGAATTCATCAAGACAAACATTTTGAGCAAGATTCATGATGATTGCTTCAAAAATGTGACCGCTAGAGTGTTAACAAGGTTTTCTGCTGATCTGGCCAGGTGACCTAGTTTTTGACCCCAGGTGACCCAGTTTCGAATTTGACCTAGAATTCATCAAGACAAACATAATGAGCAAGATTCATGATGATTGCTTCAAAAATGTGACCACTAGAGTGTTAACAAGGTTTTCTGCTGATTTGGCCCGGTGACCTAGTTTTTGACCCCAAGTGACCCAGTTTCGAACTTGACCTAGAAATCATCAAGACAAACATATTGAGCAAGATTCATGATGATTGCTTCAAAAATGTGACTGCTAGAGTGTTAACAAGGTTTTCTGCTGATCTGGCCAGGTGACCTAGTTTTTGACCCCAGGTGACCCAGTTTCGAACTTGACCTAGAAATCATCAAGACAAATATATTGAGCAAGATTCATGATGATTGCTTCAAAAATGTGACCGCTAGAGCGTTAACAAGGTTTTCTGCTGATCTGGCTCGGTGACCTAGTTTTTGACCCCAGGTGACCCAGTTTCGAGCTTGACCTAGATTTAATAGAGGCAAACATTTTGAGCAAGTTTCATCAAGATTGGGTCAAAACTATGACCTGTAGAGTGTTAACAAGTTTTTCCTTTGATTTGACCTGGTGGCCTAGTTTTTGACCCCAAGTAACCCAGTATCGAACTTGACCTAGATTTCATAGAGGCAAACATTCTGACCAAGTTTCGTCAAGATTGGGTCAAAACTGTGACCTCTAGAGTGTTAACAAACTAATTGTTGACGACGAACGACGGACGACGGACATAGGGTGATGACAATAGCTCACCCTGAGCTTTTGCTCAGGTGAGCTAAAAAGGAGTTTACGTATGCAGAGGGCACAGATAAGGTCGAAGTTGGCTGCATACCCCAGTTTGAACAGAGCCTTCCGTTCCACTCGCAGAATCTTAAGTACCCTCCACATGAAGTTGGGACCTGAAAAGATTTTATGACTAGGCTGTTTCTGAGATTTTTTGTGTCAAATATGGGCTGGTATGATTTAAAAGATAGAAGTTGTCAGACTGATAGCAATATATGTAACTTCACTGGCAAGTAAAAAGTTGTCAGGGCAAGTCATATTTCCCACATACAAGTGGCTTGTAAAGAAATTTTACATCCAGATCTGGGTGTTCTTTATTAACCCATTGTATATGGAATAGACTCTCCCACACTATATATTGGAGGAGTCTAATTTCAATTTTAGGTACACCCGGCTATGAGATTTACATATTCCTAGAGAAGAATGGCTAAACTATTTGCACACAGTGGAGACCCTGATCAGACGCCTCATTCTGCGGCGTCTGAGATCTGGGTCTGCACTGTTTGCCAATTACCCTTTTACTGGTCTCCCGATTACAATGGGGTAACGTGTGTAATTCAATTCTAAAGCTTACTTGTGTCATCCATCTTCTTAGCAAAACTCCGTACTTTGATAGGCAGATAATCTGAGCCATTTCTTTTCTTGTTACTAGCAACTTCTGAAGCTGAAAAAAAAGTATGGAAATAATATACAGTATATTCATCCTAAAAACTGAGACATCATAATTCCTTACAATACTTACTGTATTTACCCTAAGAATTCAGACACTTCAACTCCTTACCACACTTGTTGAAGTGTTCTAAAATTTGAAGAAGTACTATTTACTACCCGATGTTGTGTCTAAAAACTGCTGGATGCATGGCACACAGTGTAGACCCTGATGAAACGCCACATTCTGTGACATCTCATCTGGGTCTACACTGTTTGCTCAGGCCGGTCTGTCTGAATACATATGATAAATACGGTAACCTAATATTTGAACAAGCCATTTTGCTACTTGCTGATGTTTCTTACAATTGCTGGATGCATGGTAAACAGTGTAGACCTGATCAGATGCTGCATTCTCTTGCATCTGATCTGGGTCTACATTGTTGCTCAGTCCTGTCAGACCCAATACTTATGATATGTAAATACGGTAATTCAATTTTGCCACAATTTTAAAAATTTTACACTGTTAGTCTTTCATGTATATTTTTAGCAATTTTCTTGTTGCAGTTGGAAATGCACCAGTCAGAGATATTTACAATGTATAAAATAAATTCAAAACCTTTATTGTTGGCCGGATTCTTGTTCTGGTCCCATTTTCCTGTGAATTGGTCCTGTATTTTTGGACCCATGGGGCTATTGGCCACCACTGGAGAAAATTCTTAGGAGAACACAGTAGTAAGATGAAGTGGCTGAGCAGCATGAACTTGCAGTATGAGACAGCCTATGCTACATATGTCCCAAGATCATTATAGTCTATTTCTAAGTATTGAAGTCCATGAATATAAGCCTATTATACACACATACCAATTTGTAATGCAGTCTCAGATTGTGTGTATGTTTACAGCATCATCATCTTGACCAATTTTCATCATCATCAACTTTATTTGTATGGGTTCCATAACTAGCAAACATAGCCTGGGTATCATCAACTTTAATTGAACAGCTTCCATACTACCAAACAGTGATTGGTTAAGAGCAGAAACTGCAAGAAACCGTGATAATAATTTTAAGCCTTTTCTAATGTTGAAAAAATGCAAAACCCATTTATAAACCTAATTCAGTTTTAACACATATAAGTTGGTTCGTCTAATACACTACAACCTTCTTATAACATTACTGCTAGGATCCAAAGCAAACCTGTGTTAGCGAAACAACCATGTTGTATCCAAACAAAAATCTATTGATTATATAGAAAAACCAGCTTCGCTGTGTGGGGCAATATATGCTGATAGGGGTTTTAAATAGTAGATGATACAATACACTGAATAGAGGTTTGTCAGTATTGTAACAGAAATATTGCATCATATTAGCAAACAAACAAGAGGACCATAATGGTCCTGTACAGCTTCCCTAAGAATCTGACAAATTAAGGCCTGTTACGTCGGACAACTTAAGTCAGCTAACTTGGTTTTTGCTTGCTGTTCCTTTTCTCCATACATTGTATAACATTTGCTTTACATTTGTACATTTAAAGGTTTTAAAGTTATAGAGCTGGCAAGAAACATTACCATTTAACTTTGACATTGAATTGTGACCTTGATCTTGAATTGTGACCTTGACCTTCATCAGACAGGGTTCAGTTATGAGTTCTGCACATTACCTTGGTGAACATTTGAGCAAGTTTCACTAAAATCCTCCAATCCGTCGAAATATAATAGAGCAGACACGAAAAGTTGATATGGAGGACAATGTCAGAACACAATACTACCTGTCTTTTGACAGGTGTTTAAAAAATCCTTCAATCTAAGGAAATATGGAGCAGACACAACCTAACTATATGAATTAAACAAAGGGGCATAATTACATCAAGTAGGGTTACAGTTCTTTTTCTATGCACATCGTCTGATTGAATCTTATATTTGTAAAAAGTTTCACGAAGAAATCTTAAACAGATTTGAAGTTATTGAGCGGACAGACAGACAGATGGACTATAAACATAATACAACTTGTATTTCGAAAGGTGAATAATAACTGCTGTGGCAGGACAGTATAGCTTGCCTGAATCACACTTTGCCTCTGAACACTTTAACCAAAAACTTTAACCTCTAATTTTTTCTTCAAGGTCACTCATGTGAATTACGGACAACTCGCCCCAAAGACAACTCACCCCAAGACAACTGGCACAACATAAAACTCGCCCCACAATCATAAGACAACTCGCCCCACAAGTAAAAGTCACCCCACCTCCCCCTCTCAGTAACTAAGTGCCCATAAGTCTGTTTAACTAGGTAAAACCGAAATATATTTTAAAAAGTTCACATTGCACAACAGTATCCATTGTTGTAAACAGTAATTATTACATTACTAAGGTATATTTAAATTGCTTTGGTTGCTTTCGTGTGGCAGCAGTTTATCCTCAAAAACTTAAACAACAAATAAGTGATTATTGTTCTATCTATCTGTCTATTTATCTATCCAGCTAAAGATTACAGATCTATGCAATAATGGTACTAGAGGGGAAAAAAAAAAAAGAAAGGAAAAATAATGTATAACTCTGCAAACTCCACTTTTCCTTATATAAATCAGATTTTGCGAACGGGTGTCTGTCTGTCTGTCTGTCTGTCTGTCTGTCTGTCTGTCTGTCTATCTATCTATCTATCTATCTATCTATCTATCTATCTATCTATCTATCTATCTATCTATCTATCTATCTATCTATCTATCTATCTATCTATCTATCTATCATGTATCAATACAATGTAATATCTTATAAGACACTAGAAACAATTTTTGTCTGGCGATAGTCTAAGATAAATTATTATTTCCGCTTCTAATACAGATTGTGTCACTAATTAGAACATCCAGTGAGGTAGTTCTAACGAGTACTAATACCCACAATCTATGCTATGGAGCAGACTGAATAGGAAAAATAATGTATATCCCTGCAGATCCCACTTTTCCCTATATTAGCAAGTTTGTTACATGGATTTGTACTTCGATCAGTACTCCTGAACTCAGAGCCTGATTTTTACAAAAAGTGGCTGTATGTGAGCTCTTAAGCTACTGAGCTAACATTAACAAATGAATGAATTATAAAACATAAATAGATAGATAAATAAATAATAACCACGAAAACGGATAGATGCATGAAAAATAAAAAATATTATAAACATAAAATAATAATAATAATAATGATAATAATAATAATTTTTAATATTTATGCCTTTTCAAAGTCTCCAACATAAAGATATTTCTTAACTGTAAAACAGATGTGCAAATGTGAACAGTTAAGAAATATCTTTATGTTGGAGACTTTGAAAAGGCATAAATATTAAAAATTATTATTATTATTATTATTATTATTATTTTATGTTAGTTTATAATATTTTTTATTTTTCATGCATCTATCCGTTTGATGTCTGTCCATCCCGCATTCATGCGTCTGCATAATAATTACCCATATTTTTAATCTTCCATGTGAAATCAATTAACATTGAAAATTGTCTTCAATCCCTTTAGTACTTTAAAACAACTGAGCACAGATATTTCTTTGGCCTGATATGATTAAAGTCTTTTGTTTCATGTGCAATTTTCCATCACATCCAATTAAAGACTAATAACAGACTAAAAAACTACTTCATCAATAGAACTGTCTGTTACTATATTGTAAAAAAAAAAAAAAAAAAAAAAAAAAAAATGCCTTTGATTTATCGCTTACTGTTGTATAAATTCTTAGACCAACTTATCTTGGCATCAATTTCTACTTTTGACTTAACAGTATAGTGTTTGAAAAATTACTTAAATCAAGTCTGATTTGTATATTAAGTGTCAGAAACCTGTCACCGGGCGTAAGCATGCTGTTACATGTAATGTTTGTGAAGCTTGGCAGCACCGTTTGTGTGACACAGGTCATTATTTTGTTTTTTACCTTTTATAAAATTTCAGAAGATGACATTTTGAAATAATTTTCTTATTCTTTTTCCCAGAAAATAGGCTCTGACACATCATAATGTGGTATTACCAGTCTGGGGCTAGTTATTTTCTAAATGGGGCGAGTTGTCTCATGAATCTGGGGCGAGTTGTCTTGGGGCAAGTTTTATGTGGGGCGAGGTCTTGGGGCGAGGTGTCTTTGGGGCGAGTTGTCCTGCACCCACTCATGTGGGTCAGGATGGTTGACTGATTGACTGTAATGGGTTTTAACCATACGTCAACCCTTGCGGGTTATTTGTGTTGTCTCCCAGAGAAAGGGAGAAGAGAGATAGAAGATATAGTAAATAAGATGAAAGAGACGGACAGGGGAGAAAGAGGAACAGGAATGAAAGTGAAGAAACAGAAGAAATAAAAACATTCCTCTCTACCCTTACCTGCTACAAAGATAGCAGGCCTTACCCAACTGTAAGCCAATATCAGTTGGATGCCCTGGTGGCGTAAGATACACGACACCTTCGCCACACCCGACCACCCCCAGGGTTGGGATGGTAGCACACAGAACATCAGACCAGTAACTAACATCAGGTCAAGTATGAACGACATCCATCTCCAGAGGCTCAGGAGATACAGCCTTTTAAAAACTTTAAACACTTTAACCAACTCCAACGCCATGGTGACTGCTATATCTCTACCTGTACTCATACAGGTGAGCTAACAACCACTTACGGTCATTTTTTTCTATATAATCTATATATTTTTGTTTGAATACAACATTTATGGGATCCATATTTTTATCGTCTTATTTCTGAAACCACTTTCTAACAGAATGTCTTACAAAGAGGTTCCAATGTATTTGATAAGTAGTTCTTGAGAAATGAACTTGAACATTAGGGTTGAAGCTAGGGTTGGCGCAAATGTTGATGAAATGACAGACAACTGAATCCCTATATCAAGCCATGCTAAAATCTTAAATCTTGTGTATCTAGTTCCCCCTATGTTGAGCTGTGACAGAGGAAAGGCCGTATTAACTCCAGATTAAGTGATATTTGTAGCATTTTTTGTTTGTAGATGACATTTTTTTTTATTATTTTTGTAACAAGCTGTCCATTGTAGTACAATTTAAACTGCCTCCATAAAGTAGTTCTAATAATTAGGGAGGATGTTCTGATGAATACCAATCTGTTGCAATGCAAAACAAGAAATGTAAATAAGCACTGCATATTAAATACCCCCGCATAGAAGCCAAAATGTACTGGATGGACGTGAAAACGTATATCTCCCCTCTCTCCCCCCACCACCACAAACACAGTTTATTCTCAACAAAAACATATGTTGTGAGTACTCATCAGAAACCACTCGATGGAAACATCTATTGTGGATACTCATTAGAAGCGCTTAGCAGGTGCACTTCTAACATCACAAAAACATACCTATATAATTTTGACCCCCTTAAACCCCACTTTTATATAGTAAAACTGGGGTTTACAGGGGTATACATTATTTTTCTTATTTCTGCTCAAAAACATAGATTGTGGTTACTCGTTAGAACCGCCTTGCCGAGGTGGTTCTAACGAGTACCACAAATCTATGTTTTGAGCAGAAATATGAAAATAAAAATTAGAATTTTTATCTGGAAACTTTCAGTTTTTGGTGGTGAAATTTTCAGTATATTTGAATAGGCATGATTTCGTAATGTAAGTACCCACGTTTTCATGGATAAATCAGAAATTATCTGGATACTCCTTATTATTTGGAGATATTTTCTGTATTTCTATGTTATCTTTAGCCTTGAAAGTACATTATTGTGAAGATCCAAGAAAAAGACCTACAGTCGACTCTCGTTATCTTGAATTCCAAGAAACACTCTGGAATACTTCGAGATATCTGCACTGCTACATATCAGAGTTGCAGAATTAAGGAAAAAATAATTCGAACATTTAACAAATATATAAGTAATTGGACTCTTGAAGTTAGAGATATATTGAAAATATTGTGGAAAAGAGGAGAAATTGCTCCTTAGGAGCAATTTCTCCTCTTTTTCCACAATATTTTTTACCTGTTGTTAGATTTTCATGTTTAGGCAGGGACCAGATTTTCACCTCGAGATAAACGATTATTCGAGATAAGCGAGGTCGAGATAACGAGAGTCAACTGTATTTATAGAATTACAAAACAGAAGAAAAAGGCTGAAATCCTATTTTTGCTATGTAATATTTTGAGAAGAGAACAACTTCCGAATTGTATAACAGAGTACTGAGATCA
This sequence comes from Anodontia alba, assembly GCA_964016985.1. Classification (NCBI taxonomy): domain Eukaryota; kingdom Metazoa; phylum Mollusca; class Bivalvia; order Lucinida; family Lucinidae; genus Anodontia; species Anodontia alba. Next base: position 141,701,851 of record OZ024821.1, read on the forward strand.
ACTGAAAATGCAATTATTCATCTTCAGACAAGTGAATTGTTACCAGCAACCTATTTGCATGAAAGTACTTATTTGGTTAATACAGAACAGGCTGAATGTAATTACTGCTCAGATTAAAACCTTGTCATGCTGAATAAATTAAGATGCCACACCCACTTCTAATTTCTAGCCAATCAGATTACTTGATCCGCGTTTTTGATAGAAATTCACATATTTAATGACAAACAGTGCAGATCCAGATCAGTTGGCTTCTTTAGAAGCCAACTGATCTGGATCTACACTGTTTGCCAAGATAGGGCATGTCGTGTTCAGCAAGAGAAGGGTTAAACATCAGTGTTGCCAACATGAGAGCAATAACTACTTTAAAGGGTTAGTTCAAACCGCAGCAAGTCAGCAGGAGCTCAGATAGACCGACAAGTGCCACTGCCTACACTAATGCGGCATCAGAAGCAGATTGATGCTGACTGATATGTATCCATCCAGTAGCAATACTAATCACATATCACTAATTTCAAGTGAAAAATAAGCAAAGATAAAAACTTTATACAAAGCTTTATCATACATTTTATTAAATTTTCTAAGCGACATTGACGTTTGTTCAGCAGCAATAGCAAGATATGTAAATTGATCCAAAACTGCAGATATGAGGGGGTACCAGGAAAATATCTTCTTTATTCCTCCATGAAAACATGTAGGTACCCATCAGAAGTGCCTCACCAAGGCGCTTCTACTGAGTACCCACAACATATGTTTTTATGGAAAAATACAAACAATATCAACACTTTTTGGTTGAAAAAAGTGCCTTATCTGTTTTAGCAATACTTTAACACAAATGTTAACAAAATGTCTAACTCTTTGACCTTGCCCTTTGGACGGCAGCAGCAGCAAGTTAATGTCTTCTATTCTGCAGCTCTTCTATAGTACTATTATCTTCAACTGAAGACTTCCACAAGTACGAGAAAAAAACAATAAATAAAAAATAAAACAAACTCAAAATTCCAAGACTGTGACCTTGACCCTTGGTCAGCAGCAGCAGCATAATCATGCCTACTGATCTGTATCCATCTATCAGTAATACATGTACCAACCACATTTCAACACCTTCAAATCAATACTCAGAAATATACATATGTCAGCAAAGAAAAAACATCTGAAAGCAAAGTTTTAATGTTTAATGTTTGGCCAGACAAACTTTGTATGTCAGGGATATAAATGTGTGAACACAATGGCTTAGACCAGCCCCAGTATATGTCTGATCATAGCCTTGTTGTTTCAATAGTCAGATACCTTAACACTGGGCCTGCTGAACCTAGATAGGTCCTGCCTTTGCAAAAAGTGTAGATCTAGATCAGTTGGCTAACCTATCTGGATCTGTACTGTTTGTCATTAAGTACGTAAATTTGTAAGCCAACTGATCTGGATCTGTACTTTTTGTCATTAAGTATGTAAATTTGTAAGCCAACTGATCTGGACCTGTACCGTTTGTCATTAAGTATGTAAATATGTAAGCCAACTAATCTGGATCTGTACTGTTTGTCATTATGTAAATTTGTAAGCCAACTGATTTGGATCTGCACTGTTTGTCATTAAGTTGTAAATTTGTAAGCCAACTGATCTGGATCTGTACTGTTTGTAAATTTGTAAGCCAACTGATCTGGATCTGTACTGTTTGTCATTATGTGAATTTGTATCAAGAACCTAGATCAAGTAATTTGACTGGCTGAAAATTAGAAGTGAATGTGGCATCATAATTTATTTAGCATGGCATGGGTTGACTCCTTCCCATACTCATCCTAAAATTTGCATAAGTCCATTTTTTAATTTTTATTAGCTGGGGATTTGTCTTAAGACTATTGGATGAGTGGCAAACAGTGTAGTCCCTGATAAGATGCCACATTTGCAGCATCTGATCTGGGTCTGCACTGTTTGCTCAGGCCTGTCTGTCACAATACTTAAGGTAATATGGTATACTTGGATATTAGTGGTGCAAAAAAATTGGTCAGATTTATAGATACAATACATATAAAATTGGTGATATCTTACATTTCTGAAGGAGCTCAGCTCTAAGTGTTGCAGACTTGGGTTTTCTCTTTAAGGCAAAGTGTTTCACTGGCAGTGGCTGCTGTCCTGTGGCAGCAATCAAAGCAGTCTTGTTGAGAAATTGACATTCCATGGGCAGCATGCGTACATCCATCGTCTTTTTAACTGGAAATACAATTTTCATTTGAAAGTATGAAAATAATTTCTAAAAGTAGCGGAAATGTTCAAGCGGTGCTGTGGAAATAACTTGTCCAACACCGTATATTATTGAAAAATGCATTGAAAATGTAGAATTTAATTTTTGTGTATGATGGACGATTGTACATGAACATAGCAAGCTGAGAAAAAAAATGAACTACCAGGGTATAGTGATTATCCTAGTATGATTAATATGAAAATATTGGAGAAAAAATGTGATAAAACAAAACTCTATGAAATAAACCTTTTCTATTGTTTCATGAAAAGGACTAGCCATGGTGCATGCCCTTTCATGATTATAGCTCCAGATAGTAAAAAGTATTGTTTATTTGAGTTGGAGTTTTACTGCCCAGTCAACTGTTAATGTCAAGGCATGAATCTACCCAGTCAGCATTCTACGTCAATCTATATCAGGCCGTCATCGGCCCGTCAGGGTAGCTGACGGGCCGATGACGGCCCGATGTAGATTTACGTAGAATGCTAGCTGGGTAGCCCAGAAATTTAGGGAGATGTGGTGTCTCTCTCAACTGACAATACGGAGACACCTTCAAAGACAGGAAGACTTGACAATTCCAACCTACTTTGCTTGAACAATGAACACTGTCAAACGTTCAGTTTAATAGCATTCTTTGATTTTTTAGCTTTTATTTCAGTGGTAACAATACTTGAACTCTTCCATCATATGCTGCAAGTAGGGCAGATATTGTATTTTTCTGGTTTCTTCAGCATTTCTTAAGAAATAGCAAACTAATCCACCCAATCGCACCCCTCCTTCATTACTTTTCATTTATATTCGGCATCTGACCCCCACAGTAAAAAAATTGTTGCTGTCTGCAGTTATCTTTTAATTTAGAGTATTATTTCATGTTAAATGAAACAGTTACCAATCAAAACCAATTAAGATTATGTTATATGTTGTATCAAATTTATACAGAAAATATAGCGACACATTCTGATCTACTGAGTTCCAGGAAAACGTCATTTCAGTGTTTGCAGCATGTTGTGATCAACACATGCTACAAAAAAAAAAAAAAAAAGAAATCTGGGTCTTGTTTACTTGTTGAAATTTCAATCTTTTTCTTAAATTTGCAGAGAAATGCTTGGTAATTTATTTCTTTTCTTAATATGTGTCTTGTTTTGTATGCATTTCTGATAAGAAAAAGCCTTACAATTTAATGAACGTAAGTCCATTTTTCTCACAAAGCAGTTTCCCCGCCACAATTTTATGTGATGCTACTATTATGAGCACACAGTTTCTTCATGCTAGACAAGAGAAAACATCTCTCTGTAACTTATACTGGAAATGTGAATTGTGTACCATCATCCAGTGCTTATCTGTCAGAGCTGTCCCATGAGAATCCACACAGGATTTACTGAATAAATTCTGTAGGATATAAAAACTGTTTTTGGCCAATAGGAATAACCGTTTTGATGCGCAGGCTGATGTCTGGCATATTATGCGAAAAGAGATAAGGTACTATTTTGCTGGTCACCGCATACTGTCTTTCTAAAGAAAATGACAAACATTATAATATAACTGTGCACCTGTGATCTCAGTCTGTAACGAATATTCAGAATCCAAAGGTTAACTTTGATTCAGAATCCAAAGATTAACTTTGGAATGAAAAAAGTACTGTTGATATCTCCTGTCCAAAAATTTTGTAAAAAAAAAAAATATTAAACTTGAAAAGTGTCCACAGTACACGGATGCCCCCACTGTGGGGTACCTGACTGTAAAACTGCAAAATTCTACCTGATACAAATGCCTTCATCTGAGTCTAACAGGATCACGTACGTTTGTACATATGCACACACATTCCTACAGAAGGACGTACATTTGTACGCATGTGCACACGTATGGAAACCAAAAAACTATATGCCCCCTGCATCATCCAATGCGGGGGCATAAAAATGCTGCAATCTGGGCATGTTAGAATTCAAAGGTGGGGATGGTGCACCTGTCAAAATCAAGGTCAGGCAGTCAGTTGACAATACTGTAAATTGATTGGGTAGTTTCAAATAACTCATGGCTGGACCTAACTGCTGATAAGCCTAGCCTCAAGGAATGAAAGATTATGACACCTGTTGTGCATTTTAAATGAATTAATTGGTCGGTAGAGGCGAGACAAATCAAGGGGACATCAACACTGCTTTCCCATATGAACAAGGCGATGTCTGCAGGAAAAAAGAGAACACATTGACAATGTCCCCTGCAAATGTCTTCCCTGAATGTCATTCAAACTGGTCAGTTAACCTACTCAGCCTTTTCCTGGGCAGGCTTAGTTGTGTGGTTAACCAATTTAGGCCAAATAAAAAAAAAATATGTATGTTTAGGGATTCATGCCCGAAAAAAAAAGGTAGGTAGGGATTTTTTTTTTTTTTTTTTTTGATTATTTTTTATTTATTATATTTTTAAGAAAAAGTACCCACGGTTTTGATGGAGAAATAAGAAAAAAAAAAAAAAAAATCCTGAAATTATCATGTCCATAATCAAGCCTTATCTGAGGCTATGTATAATGTAGAATTATAGAAATTTAGTGCAAAAGCCCAAATTTACCACAAAAAATATAATTCAAACAATCTGTTTTCAGAAAACATTAAAAAATTTTATAGTTTCATAAAAAGCATTAGGTAGGGTCAAGAAACCCTAAACACACAATCATATTTTTTTTTTTTATGCCTTACTTGTGCACATACTTTTGCCATTAATTGACAACTTCCCTTCTTGAATCAGTGGAATGGGAAGAATGATTGTACAAATGGTTTCATGATCAATCTCCACAAAAGTTGTCATTACTGCCTTAATCATATTTTATCAGTGTGTCACTGGGATACATGACTAATTTTAGCAAAAAAAAAAAAAAAAAAAAAAACAAGTCCATAGTCATAATTATAAGCTACATGTGTAAGGTATTATGCTAAAACACACATCTCTGATATGAGAGAGATGATAAATAAATGAGGAATTTGAACTCCTTTGTATTTCCTGGTTTCTCTAGGTGCCATGGAAGGGTTCGGCACATGAAAACCAAAGGCCTTTGCCCCTCTAGGTGCTAATGATTAGACTGCACTGGCTTATTCCAACCACAGACAATTACTTACCAAGTTTCTTCAGATCTGATAAGACTTCTGCAAATGTGCTATTATTGTCTTCTAGCTCTAGATTGAGAGCTCCTGTAGCAGGGTAAGTACGTAAGATCTCACCAATCATTGACACCCACTGGTCAGAATCATTTATAGCCATCATCAAGATTTCTTCTAAGTATGTCTTCCACTAAAAATATAAATGAAAATGTTAACCCTAGTCCTGCTGGACCTGGATATACCCTGCCTTTGCAAACAGTGTAGATCCAGATCAGTTGGCTTCTTCAGAAGCCAACTGATCTGGATCTGCACTGTTTGCCATTAAGTATGTGAATTAATATCAACAATCTGGATCAAGTAATCTGATTGGCTGAAAAATAGAAGTGAGCATGGCATTTTAATTTATTCAGCAGGACAAGGTTAAACATACTACAGGAAAGATGTTAAGGGGAACTAGATTTTCTGCCACTTTTTACAGGGATGACAACTTTTGTGACTTCCTCTTTGCTTTCCTGCACAACAAGTCCCATCTGAAAAGGTATCTAAGCCAACAGGAAAAAAAAATTGCTCCCCACCTACAGGAAGCAAATTCTTTCATTTTAGAGTAGACCCCATTTCAGAGTGGAGGCAAATACAATTATGACAGCAATACCTCCCTTTGAATGTGTACCCATTCCCCTTAAATACAGGTTCAGAAAAGACATATCTTGATTTTTACCTTGTCATGAAAGCATGTTATGCATATAAGAACTGCCTCATTAATCAATTCAGTCAGAGCTCTTAATAAGATTGGTATCCAATTAAGATATTTCTTATTTCCCCACAATAACATGCTGCAGATACTCAATGGATACTGAGCACCCACAACATTCATTATTCATTTCTGTAAAGAAATGAAAATATCATAATCAATATTATTGGTTGAAAAATGTGTCTAATTTTGTGTAGATGCAATCTTTGGAATAAATCAGTTGGATTATTGGATATTGGAAAATCCAACTAATTCCAAGTTGGAAACGGGGGTTGTATTCCTTGGATTATTTACCTGTAGGACCATGTTTGTAGATTTAATTAATTTAATCAGCACCAATTTTATCATTTTTTTCAACTTTGGAAAGTATTATTTTTTAATTCTTTTTTCAAAATTACTCTAATGGAAACATGATTGCAAAGTTGCCTTTTTTTTTTTTTGAAAATGATAAGTCAGTTAGGCAAAAGCTTATTGCAAACAGAAAAAAATATAATGGAAACAAAAAAAAAAGAATGAATTGAATTTTAAAATGACTAGTTACAGAAACATGAAAATATACACACACCGAAGTGAGAGAAACAAAAGTTACTGAACCATACAAAAACATACCAATGCTTGACTGCTTGTTTACCTCAAATGATTGTCCTAATACTTATCAATTAATAACATTTCTGTAAGGACCTCAACACCAAACATAACTTTTTCATGCATAATTCTTTGAACCTTTACCACTCCCTGGGCAAATTCAGCAGACGTTAAATTGATCTTATTTATTTATCTATTTATTTATATTGTTTAATATAATCACTCATTCCCTTGTATGTTAAAAACAACAAAAAAAACCTAATGTTTGTGTTGTTTATGTCTCAAATCGTTTTAACGTATCTTTTTACTTCTTTCAATCTTTGTTTCTTACAGTGACTCACTTGGTGTCAAGGTGTTTTTTTGTTTGCTTTTATTTTTACTATGCAAGATAGAAAACTGAAAATATTTTTAAACTCTTCATTTGGAATACTAATTAGTCTTTGCTTGGAGTTCTTGTTTTAACAAACGGAAGGCAGAGTTTTTCTGCTATGTGGTTTCATTGGTCAATAGTTTTAGGGTATTCTGATTCCCAAGATGAATGACAGGTATTATCAGATGACTGACAAGTCTTATCAGGTGACTGACAGATCATATCGGACACAGTTACAGAATTTGAATTCTTTTACGATAAAACAAAATCCACTACAAGTATGTATTAAGAAGTAATTTTTTCTAACACACTGAATTTCAGAACAGAATGTAAATTAATCCTTTTCAGTCGAAAAATGGGATTCTTTTAACGCTTAGCACTCTGGATAAAATTATCAGCAGACAACATTTTGAAATATTTGACTTATTTTTCCCAGGAAACAGAAATTAGACATTTCATACAAATTGCCTCCAATGGAGACATTTCCCATGAAATGACAAATCCTGTTTTCCGGGGAAAAATATCACAAATTTGCCATCTGCTGAATTTGTCCAGAAAGTGGTAAAGGTTAAAAGAAATAATAATTATGTTTTGAAGCAATGGCTAAAATATGTTGCGCAATATTCTTATGTTGAAATCTTTTTTTTTATAAATGTAAAAATAAAAATTTCAAATGAAATAGTATGATATTTTTTCTTATTTCTGCCCTAAACACTGCCTGTGGGAGCCTGTTAGTGGCGGTTCTAAAGTATATCCATGATCTGTGTTTAGAGATAATACATACCGGTATAAATACCTCTTTTCCCTATATTGAGTGTGGTCTTCTTTACTGGGGTCTTCATCGCATAAGCTTATTAACGTGATGTTAATTTGTGTTTTTGGTACGTCAAGAATTATTTCACTCACTGCGAGCCAAGTATCTAAAAGTGAGTTGACAACAGAACATCTTCAGAAAAAAAAATAACCAAGCAGAATAGGGCCTATGGACTTAAGCAGTGCACCAAACGCAATAATCTCTGCATGTCACTCTTGACAATACTGTATTTATTCCAATGTGCATTGACGTCTGATAATGAATTTTCAGGAATAATTAATAGTTTATTTAGAGATAGGCAAAATATTTTTCAAGCAATATTAATTTTAGTAAAAGATTTTTTGTAATGTAAAATGTGCAACAAAAATTTGGAAAATCAGTTGAAAAAAACAACAATAAAAGTTATGTTCAAAATTAATTTTTAATAGGTAATTTTCTACTGAAAAATGGCCAGCAGGAGACGTATTTATTTTCCTGCAAATTTTAAAAATCATAATATCTTATGCTAATTGTCCAAAATAAACAACAAATGTCACATAACGCTTACCAGTGATCAAAATTTTTTATTCAAGTCTGAAAATTTGTCAGAACTGTCAGAGTATGATCCTAGATTACCTCCCTTGCAAATGCAAAATCCCTATTCAAAATTAATTTTGAACACAAACTCTTTTTCGATTTTCAAAATTTTGCTGCAGATTTTAAGAGAAACTTAGTATTAAATACTCCAAAATTGTTTGCCTATCTCCAAATAAACTCTACTTGATCCTTAAATATCCAATATCAAAGGTCAAAATTATTATATTAATAAGCGCCGTAAAAGGGATGTTCTAATAGAAGTCCTAAAAGGTGACATTTTAAAGACAAAATATGGGTATTTATACCAAGATAACAAGCTATTTCATATAGGATTTTGCCACCTTCTCCAAATCTAGGGGATGCATGTATCACATTTATTTCTTTATCTATTGTTTAATTGTTCATTTATTTTATTTTTAATGGGGAGAGAAAGGAGGGTTACAATCATGAATGAAATTTAACTCTAATAGCAACGTTATATAGAAAGGAAAAAAAGGACACCTTATCAGAAGACAGAGTAGTTTTGAAAGAAAATACTTTCCGAAGTTGAAAAATGACGAAAGTGATGCATATTCTTACATGATTGAATTAATTAAATCTGCCTACAAAACATGGTCCAACAAGTAAATAATCCAAGTAATACATCCCCCACTTTTCCAACTTGGAATTAGTTGGATTTTCAAATATCTAATAATCCAACAGATTTATTCCAAGGATTACTCCTACCCTCTAATTTTAAAGCGATGAATTCCAGAATTCCAAGATACAAGAAACTTTATTTTACGTCTGTTTTGTACAACAATTAACATTAGCTTATAAGCTATTTTCCGACAAACTAAGTAGAAAAGTAAAACAAGGATATAACAGCTATAAAATGAAAACTGATGAAGACATGTACAGATCAGAACAATGAGAAAGAGTATCCAAATATTTTTTTTTCTTATTTCTCCTCTAAAACATATGTTGTGGGTACTTATTAGAAGCAAAGACATGTACAGATCAGAACAATGAGAAAGAGTATCCAAATATTTTTTTTTCTTATTTCTCCTCTAAAACATATGTTGTGGGTACTTATTAGAAGCAACTCACCAAGGCACCTCTAATGAGTACCCACAATAGGTTTTTTGCGGCAAAGAAAGAAATCCTTAGTTGATGAAAGTGCCTTATAAGGATGAATGGTCTGACGTGACAGCCGCCATCTTGATTTATCTTGGAGGTGCATGCTTCGGATTTTATCCTTATGGTTTAATCATATTTTGATGGAAAAATCTCACAAACAAGCCAAGAAAATTCATAATCAACCACATTCTGGTGCTGAACACTATCTTTTCTAGACGGTCTCACTAATAAGCGACATGAAGTGTCATGAAGCGACATGAAGCATCATGAAAAGACAGGAAGATATATATTCATTTGTATGGCATAAAATAACATTTTTTGTTCTTAAAAATAGATTTATGACGAATAAAAAGCATTTTAAGAAATTTATTCCAAGAAACATCTGCCAGTTCTGACAAGAACTTTTAACAGAAAATTCACGCTAAAACCGCTGGCGCATAAAAAGTGACATGAAATTGTGACATGAAGTAAAAAAAAAAAAAAAAATAACTAAGTAATGCCAAGAAAGTATTTCATTGCGTGGAAAAGAGACATGAAACTATTAAAAGGTCATGAATTATTTCATTGCTTGGAAAAGCGACATGAAAATGCTGTAAAGCCGAGAAAGTATTTCATTGCTTGAAAAAAAGCGACAAGAAAATATCATAACGCCATGAAACTATTTCATTTGCTCATGAAGCGTCATGAAAAGACAGGAAGATATTTAATCATTTCTATGGCATAAAATAACATTTTTTTCTCCTTAAAAATAGATTTATGACGAATAAAAAGCATTTTAAGAAATTTATTCCAAGAAACAGCAGCCAGATCTGATGAGAACTTTTAACAGAAAATTTGCGCTAAAACCGCTAGTGCATATAAAGTGACATGAAATTGTAAAAAGTGACATGAAGTAAAAAAAAAAAAAAAAAAAAAAAAAAAAAAAAGAAATAATTAAGTAACGCAAGAAAGTATTTCATTGCTTGGAAAAGCAACATGAAAATATTAAAAGGTCATGAATTATTTCATTGCTTGGAAAAGAACATTACGCCGGGGACCGAATGCTACTTCCGTAATAGCCCTAAATATTGGAACTGACAAGCTTGACTAAACAGTGTAGACCCAGATCAGACGAGAACGAAGTATCTGATTAGGTCTCTTGCCACTCATCCAGCAGTTTTGTTTGTGTGGTTTAAATCATTGACGTGTGGAAACCAAAGAAATGCAAGCTAATTACTGTCATTCGGTGTAGAGTTATACCAGTCAAGCTGAGAGTTGATTACTGGCTTGTGTTATTGGCTTGTCTCTATAATTTACAAACAGCCTCTATTTGAAAAAAGTGAATCTTTACTTATTGCAGATTCATTCACTCATTCAGAAAACGTGAAGAAAACGTCTGGGGCGACAATTTAATTTTTACCAACCTGTGCAAACCTGAAAAAACACTATTTGTTCCACCATTATGGTCTTGTTACCAGAGATGGCATCCAGATACGCTCGGCTATGTTTGGGAAATATTCTGGTCTGTTATGTTTCATTTTAGATGGGAAGTCACTAATCCGATAAATCTTTACAGACTTTTTTCATGTCGCACTTCTAGCAATGAAATAATTCATGACCATCCAGTATTTTCATGTCGCTTTTTGAAGCAAACGAAAGTGTCATTACGTTTTGCTATATTCAAGCAACAAAATATTGTCTCGGCTTGTCATGACGCTTTTTCAAGCAATGAAATAATTCATGACCTTCTAATATTTTCATGTCGCTTTTCCAAGCAATGAAAAACTTTCTTCACGTTACTTAGTTATTTTTTCCTATTTTTTTTACTTCATGTCACTTTTTACAATTTCATGTCACTTTATATGCGCTAGCGGTTTTAGCGCGAAAATTTTCTGTTAAATTCTCGTCAGATCTGGCTGATGTTTCTTGGAATAAATTTCTTATCATGCTTTTTATTCGTCATAAATCTATTTTTAAGAAGAACAAAATGTTATTTTATGCCATACAAATGATTAAATATCTTCCTGTCTTTTCATGACGCTTATTAGTGAGACCCTTTTCTAGAAGTGATTTATTGGAGTTTTTGGAGAACATTCAGATTATTGAGTTATTTTGATTGAAAGTTGGTAGATTTTGGTTAGCTGTCAATGAAAACAAACGAGACATATCTTGTATGGCGCTGCAGATAGCTGTTTATGGTTTCTATTGACTGAAGAGTTCCTCTGCCGATCGACTATCTGGGTTTATGAATTCTGAGTACACCCTACTAACACCAACCCAAACATACCGTATTGACTCTTAAGAATTTGGACAGAGTATTGAGCAAAATGTGTTGATCCAAGTCAGATGACACAAAATGTGGCTTCTAATCATTACTGACAGGTGCATAAATCATGTCGGTCTCTTAAAACTGACTTGGATTTTTATATATGGTGTTCGAGTAGCTCACAGGATTTTTTATGCCGGGATCGTCGGCGTGTGATGTTTTACTTACAGATTATAGACAGAATCTAAAGTGTACCCAAAAGCAGAAATAAATATAAAAAAAAATCTCATATATTCAGTACTGTTGTTTTGTTATGGATATTTGAAGAGCGCGAAATGATAAATGCGAGAAGACACCAAAAATCCTACCAAATCAACGTTCCGTCTGGGAATATGAAGGAAGGACAGCATTAGTTTTACTTTCACGTGGGGTTGCAGCGTATGAAAACATGCGTTGATATTCTGTAATCTTTCCTGCGAGAGCTGCGAACAAATAGACTTTCCAGACCACAAATCATCGGTAGAACCAAGTTTGTTATGAAGCCAGAGAGCAGTGTCTCCGGACGCCATTTTGGAAAGAACTCCAAAACTGGGCAGTCAAACGATTTGTGATTGGATAATTTCATTTGGAAGCTGTGCTTTTATTGGTTACATTTCGGCCTCCCCAATCTACAGATACTGTTCAAAAAAGTTACCATTTTGGTAAATAAGGGTGTGGATGAGGTTTGTTGATTAGAGAATAATGGCCATTTTTTTAAAGATTAGAAAAAATTAGTGAAAAAATTCTGATTAACCCTGACAAAGGCATACTTGAATCTTCAGTTGAAACCAGTTCCCGCCCCACCCCATCTACACACACATGAAAAGGGTATATATGAATCTTATCCTCAGTTCATAAAAACATGCACTACCCAGCACCAACCAGGGGCAAGCTCTAAAGTTTAGAGAGCTAGGGAGAACTGTAAAAATGCATAATCTGGATTCTAGGCGGGGGTTGGGTGTAAGTGCAAAGCCCAACAGACTCGCCCCCACCAGCACGATTGAAAACAATCTTTAAGATTTTCATTTATAAAAAGATTAAGAAGTTGTGGGGGCAAGAACGTTTTTTTTTTTTTTTTTTTTTTTTTTTGCGACATGTATATGTAACTGGATGTTGTTAACTTTAACTTGTACAAAAGCAGAAAATTAGTGTTGCCACCTTATGGTCTGTCATCTGTGATCGTCAAACTAAAATTCTCTGTACTGATTGTGCAAAACAGAAAATCTGTGACATTCTCTGTGATGATCTGTGCCAAACAGAAAAGCTCCGTTTAAAGTAAATCAATGTTTAAATGCACAAAGTTAGTGACTTTTCCCTTTGAATCGTACAGAAACTGTCTAATTTAAGAGTTTAGTATGTGTAAAATCGTGTTAGACACTGCACTTGATAACCATTTGAGCTGCCTCATCAATATCCATAAGTATATTATCACGGCGTAGCAGCACAATAAAATAGTTTCGAAATTATCAAAAACTTTTCGTTTGTTTTTTCAATATAGTGGATATTTGCATTTTGGTATTCTGTAAGGTAACTACAACTGATCAAATCTATTTTTTTTTATTCGGAACTAAGGATTTAAATTTTTAAGTTAAGTATTTAATTTGAAAAGATTTAAATATTAATGTTTCTAAATAATTCTGACTGAAAACAGCCACAGGGTTGTTGTTTAAATGGTGTGCTGTTTTCGTGTATTTGATTTTTTTCCTCCATCCAGAATTTAGTTATCTTTAACACATTGTAGTCTGGAGACCCTTAAAAGGGTAATTGGCAAAACAGTGCAGATACAGATCAGATGTCTGATCAGGGGCTCAACTGTTTGCCAAAAGTTCAACCATTTTTCTCAAAGAATATCTAAATCCCATAGCCTGACATGCCTAAAATCAAAATTAGAATCTTCCAGTATATATTGTGGGGGAGTTCCTTCCGTCTACAATGGGCTATTTATTCAAAAGGAAGAGTATCTTATGTTTTATCTCAAATGAAAAAAAAAAAAAAATCACTTTTCCCAAATTTCTGACTCCATTAATTTATATTGGACGTGTACGTACTCGTATGTCAAAAGCTTGACTTTTAAACTATTGCTTAACACGCCAAAGTCTTGTAAAAATTACGATTAACATGTAAGTGCAAACATCATCTTATATACGAGGGTTCTGCAAAAAGTTTTGTCACTGGGTTCGGATTACTTCTGTGCTACGTTTTAGCAAACATATTTTTATTAGAATAGAAGGGAAGGCAATGATCAGGAATCTATACAATTATCCCACACCTCCCATCAGAGACATCAAAGGGAAAGAAACACAAACACGAAATAACTAGACCCTAAATGAAACATCACCAGCAGAAAGCCAAACGGACAGTTAATTTTCCACAAAGTGGCCAAATGGCTATCCAAAACAAAAAGATGTAAGCGACACACATTCAAAGACGAACTATAACAAAAATTAAATCATGACAGAAGAACCGCCTTGGAACGGTCAGTGAAAAGTATTTCACTGGCGCGGGGTGGGGGGCTTAAACCGATTTTACGTGGCCACAATCCTCGCCCTTACTTCTGCCGCGGTTTAGACACATAATTTATTCAGTCCGCATGAAGGCTTTCTAACTCATCAGTGCTACATCTCCGAGAACACACACAAAAAAAAAATCAACTAATTACAGAGATGAAACAACGATGAGGACTCTACAGCACGAAACAACTGAAATGCTGGAACAAAAAGAAAACCAACAATTAGACTCCGGTGGGCCCGACCAAAGATAGAGCATCAAGTACCAACCAATATTACCCAAAATTAAATTTCAAGCAAGCCTTTACACTGGAACCATCAGAGAATCTGAGGCCTAATCCGCCGGCGTGCAATTAAAGAGGAAAGCAAAGTTATTAACCGTGATTGGGTTAACAACCATGCATGCAGTCTGTCGTATAACAATTATGTTGTACCCAATCTTTTTATATCGAAGAATGATTTTACGAAATTGGGTACTGAAGTCATTGCAAGCATATATTTTTCTGAATTTATACACTAAGTCACCATAAAATTCGGGTTCCGATAGGCCTTGTTGCAGAAGAGATTTTAGTCCGACATTGAATTTTGAAACGAAATCGGAATGACGTCTATAACTTAGAAAAGGCTTTACGTAGTTTATGATACCGATAACCCTGATTAAGAAGTTTAGCAGTTAGCAATTTATTACGAGTGTTGAAGTCAGTTACATGACTAGACACTCTGGCAAATCGAATTAATTGTGAAATATAAACACCGTAGGATGCCGCACGAGGAACATCACCATCCAAGAAAGGAAAATTTACAATCTCAAAATCAAAATAATCGCGTTTATCATAAATTTTGCAGGAAACAAAGCCATCTACAATAGATAAATGTAAATAAAAAAACAAACAAAAAACGTGGCTTCGGTATCAGAAGAATTAGTTTTATTTAACTGAAGTTCTGGGTGATAAATTTGACTGATTAAACCATCGGAGTAGGTATTGTCAATATTCAATAAATCATCCAAATATCTTGAAGCCGAGCTAAAAGCTTCAATGATTTCAGATTGGTTTTCAACGGAAAGGGACATCATGAAGTCTCTTTCATAACAATTCAAGAACAAATCAGCCACAAGGGGTGCGCAATTCGTACCCATCGGAATACCCACAATTTGTCTAAATAACTTAGTACCAAACGTATATAAATATTGTCAAGTAGAAACCTTCAAAGTATTTCCCTTTTACTGAAACACATTTTTGTAACCTTTTTACATAGTCGCGAAAAGCAGATAGTCTTCTTTTGGTATCTGTTTGAGACACTGATAAATAGCGCTGCCAAGAGAACTTCTAGACGTATATTTATTTCCAGAAAGCATTTTCTTAAGCCTTGGAAATAAAAAGAAGCCAGGGACTCAGGTCAGGTGAATAAGGTGGATGGTTTAAAACTTTCACCTTTTCAGAAGCCAAAAAAGACTTAACAACACACTTATGAGAGGAGGCGTGGTCATGTAAAAGGTGGACTCATGACCATCTTTTGCTTGGTCGTTTCTTATTGTAACAAGTAAATTGGTCAGTGTATATGACTGCATCTATTTCAATTTGAAATAACTCGGTCAGTTGCAAGCAATTTGAACGAAATAAACGGGTATCGTTTTAGTTATTGAACACACCATTCAAGCGCAGTCAAGCATTTTAAAATATACCTGGGATAAAACCAAGGAAGCCTATTAGTGACTGAACTTTTCGCATGACCCTCGTATCTGTATATATCGGTCGGATTTTTAGACTTTCTTCGACAGTCCTGGGATTTACCTTATTGCGCAACCTTTGAATTCAGACATATGGGACTTGTTACGGAAGAGTATGTGATGATAATTCTGGGACCATTTTAATTTCATTCCATTTAACAAAAAAAAAAAAACAAAACAACAAAAAAAAAAAAAAAAAAAAAAAAAACAACATATGTTGTGGGTACACATTAGAAGCGCCTCGGAGTACCCACAGCACACGTGTTTATGGAGAAATAAGAAAACATTATCAAATATTCCTTCCTGACAATGGTCATATGACTGTACTTGCAATTTCTTATCTTACACTGAAATTGTAAGTTCATTATACAGCTTTCCACTAAAAGACGGCTCAGTCTATACAAAGTTCTGGAAGGCTTGTGTTTCACTATACTCATCGGTGGCCGGGCTCACCATGGCTCTATTAGCGATTTTCTTTATCGCTGACGTTTAGGTTTGTAGACCAATCCTCATCTTTGGTTCTTCACAGTGCTGGTGAGTTATTTTATAGGTTTTTCTATGTTCATGAATTTACACTTCTTGACCATGGTGAGGAGACCATCTTGAGAGCTGATGGCATCTTGGATTTGCCTTCGTACTCCTTACTGTCATTGCATGATGATCGCCACAGAGCTGGTGAGTTAATTTACACTGTATATGTTTTCTGTGTTCATGAATTTCCACTTCTTGACCATGGTGAGGAGATCATCATGAGAGTTGAAGGCCTCTTGGATTTGCCTTCGTACTGCTTACTGCAATTGCATGATGACCGTACTCATTCGTACGAGATTTCGGTAATTTGTGGTAGCATCTCAGTTCGAGGTCCTAGGATCCTTGTGTCGAGTTCTTCTGTTGGAGCTCACGGTTCACCAGCATAGGGGAAGGTAGATGTAACGAGGAGCGCATAAACTTTGACATAAGTCTGATTTTCTAGTGACTGTTTGTCGCGCTGCAATTGTCTGAGTGAAAATCTAAATGAATTACCCAGAAAAAGCCACAATTATGAAGCACATAGACAACATAAAGCCAACAGCACTCTTGGATTTATCAAGAGAAACATCAAAACAAAAACAATGTAAAATCAGAGAGACTGTCTATAACACACTTGTGCGCCCCAAGCTGGAGTATGCAGCCCCTATCTGGAATCCCCACACCAAAAGAAACATACTCCAGCTTGAAAAGGTTCAACGTAGGGCTGCCAGATGGACCACAAGTAATTTTGATTACAGGTCAAGTGTGACAGCCATGCCCCAAGAAATAGGTTGACGGACCCTTGAACAGAGACGGGCAGATGCGCGTCTTTGCTTTACAAGATTGTATATCCAACTACTGAATTTCAGCTCTAGGTAATGTCACTCACTGACTTTCAGACAGAGCCATACATCCCATGATTTTTTACAAATACTCATTTTATCCCCTTGCAATTGTCCAGTGGAATGCCCTGCCCCAGAATGTTGTCTGTCTACCAAACCTTGATTCATTCAGAGAAGCAGTTGGTGGACTGCAGCATTCAAGGCCTTAGATCCAGAGGTAGTTGCTTTTAACCTGATTTTAAAACTCCACTTATCCATTTTAACCTATCATCTTTTATCCACTTAACTATTTTACTTTTTACCTTTTCTCATTTCAGATTTATTTTCTGTCTGATTCTTGCGTCCCTGCCTAGAATGCCCTCTGTTACTGTTGTCTATAAATTCTGCCGGAAACGGCACACCTCCAGCTGGAGTATCTTCTTGAGTTTGTAGTAGTAGACTTTCAGATGTGGAGTTGGTGATATTTACAGGGGTTAAAATGATGTCTTCCCGTCACCCTATGTACAGCTCTACAAAATCTTCTCGCGAGTGCGTGGGGCAGTATATAGAGAAAGAACATCTTCACACGCGGAATACTGAAATTTCAATGCTAAGCATGCAAATATATATTATGGTCAACTTACGTCAACAGTCGTCAATTTTTTTTCTATTTTTTCTACCGCATTTTTACACATTATGGGAAAACTCTTTTGCACATGCACTGTGGGCAAATTGGTCTTTAAGAATTATTTCCCCTGATTATAAGTTTCCAAATCATGGCGGACGTCTCGTCAAAAGAGTTGCGGTCAAAAATAAAAGGTTTCCTATTAAAATTTGGCTTTAATTTGGAAAAAGAAGCTTTTTAGACATTTGTATAAGCTTAGAATATATGGTTAACATTCATACTGAATTTCTATCTTTCCTTTCAGGCATTTTAAAAGGTGCCGATCTATCGAGCCTGTCTGCGAAGAAAGTGCGACTGAAACTCCAGGAAAAACTTGGCATAGATTTGTCAGAAAGGTATATTTTTATTGGGCTGTTGACGCAATCAATTGCTCAGAACTGATATGTCGAATGGCTAGTTTTACATGGTTTCTCATGCAGTGAATCTTCCTGGTAGCCCACTACTACAATCGCTCAAGTAACAATAGCCCCAGACCGGAGGAAAAAAGCCTTAAGGCGGAATGAGCTAGCCTTGACCAGTACACACTCCCATAATGCTTTTCAACAACAGCATGTGCATCATCAGTCAAATTTACTCCACATGACTAATCAAGCAGTTTGTTGAGCAGGGTCAACGCATTTTATTTAATACCTGTTTAATAGCAATGTATTTGTAGCCACTGTTATTGTGATATTTTGCTAATTGAAGTAAAAAAATATCTGTTTTATTAACCCTGGTCCTGCTGAACCTGGATATACACTACCTTTGCAAACAGTGAAAATCCAGATCAGTTGGCTTCTTAGAAGCCAAACTGATCTGGATCTGCACTGTATTTGCCATTCATTAAATGAATTAGGCCAATTAAAAAAGTATTAGATTCTCAGGCACCGTCGCATCTGTTGAAAAGGTCCCACATATATGAATTTTTTCAGTGGTTTTTCTGACCCACGAAAAATATGTGACACTGGATTTTACTCGCTTATCTGAGAATCATTTCTAACTAAATTGCAATCTAGACCGCAAACATATGGCATTCTTACTACTTGCAAAGAAAATCAGTAAATTACAATCTGTTTATATTTTTCGTTATATTTTTCGAGACTTTAAACTTGCACAGGCTGTCAGCTGATTCCTGTATACCTATATTTTCAGAATTTTCCCATATTTTTTAAACCCTTCTATATTTCCTACATTTTCCTACAATTTGGATATTTTCCTATATTTTTCTCCAAATATGCCGCTGGTATATGTAGAACATTAATGGTTCTTTTACTGCCTCTAGATATTTTATTTGCAGTTTACAGCTGTTTTTGACATCAAAAGCATCCCCACCTTGCAGATGTGGCTCATCCATGTGGACACCTTGATGATGAATGTGCCAAACTTCAAGCAGTAAAAGGTGTCCATATTGGTTTAAATACAATTTTATTTGTATAAACTGACAAACATGTACAGAGTTTAAGACAGATCTGGAAAACAAGACAAGGATATACAAAAGGGTTTCAGAAGAAAGTCTGATGACTTTTGTAGATTTGTTTCCCATATTTCAATAAGGATGAAGATATCAGTAATGTGATTTGTTAGGTCAGTCTTAAAAATTAATGCTTTTTAGTGAAAATTAAGAAATCAGAAAATGTTTAAGGAGATCACAAAGAAACAGAAAATACACTATTGATACATAAGTAGAGGAGATCATATCATCATCATAATCAGATTTTTGATTAACGTGCAGGTACAGGGGCAACATCCACATCATTGAGCCCCCTTCCAGATAGCTGGCTTGCTGCACGCATGGCAGATCTCACACCAGATCTCCAGGTATGTCTATCATGAGGGTTAATAGCCGAGAGCTTCTACTCTCTGCAGTCCCTCACAGTCAGCTGCTTCCATGTCATCTTAGGCCTCCCAGGCTCACGCTTTCCCTCAACCTGTATGTGAAAGGCTGTCTTGACTGCACCATTGGAGCGTTCCACATGTCCATACCAGAGGAGCCTTCTCTCCTTCAGAATGAGGTACAGATCCTCAATGCCAAGTCACGCAAGTAGCTCATTAGACCTGATGGTGACAGTTTTTTGCGGCCTGACATTGCATATCTGTCTGATCATTGCCCTGTCATTCCACTGTAGACGTTGGAGGTTTGGCTTTGTCAATGGCCAAGTCTCACTGGCACGGAGCATTGTGCTCCGCATACAAGAACTGTACACACGGCCAAGTGTCTTGAAAGAGAGGTGGCGTGAAGAGAGAACTGGTAGCAGCTCCTTGAACTTCTTCCAGGCGTTTTTCACACGTGTTGTTGTTGAAAGTTCACAGCCACCTGCTGCTGAGAGCATGTCTCCTAGGTAGCAAAAGGAAGCTACCAACCACCTCCAGCTTGTCAGGTCCAACCTGGACTTCCTTTTGTGGTCTGTCGTCCAAGGGGCGTGCAGTTCCCTGGCACCGTGTACATATGTACCATAGTCAGGGTCCTTTGTCAAGCGCTTGAGCCCACTGCATTTCTTATGCACCCAGTGCTTGCAGCCATTGCAGAAGATGCTGTTGCTGCCCACTCCAGTGCGACAGAAACTCGCCTGAACTCTGCAGGAGGTCCAGGTCTGTACCGCAGATCATGATCTTTGTCTTTCCAGCATTTACTCTCAGTCCTTTCTTTTCCATTGCTTCTTTCCAAGTCAAGAGCCTCCTGACACATACCTCGAGCGATTCAGCAATGATAACAAGGTCATCAGCATAGAGGTCTTCCCAGGGGACCCCAGAGCTGAACTCTCGTGATAAGGCTTCAAGCACAATGATGAAGAGCAGCAGGCTGTGTACTGAGCCTTGGTAAACACTGACCTTCACTTCTTCACTGCACCCTCCTCAACACAGACACGGCTGCTCCACGCAAATAGTTTTTCGAGATTATGGAGTTCTTACAACTCTGCAGTCTAGCTTTGTGCCAGGAGATTCTACCATGAACCAAGTTGAAGATATTTATTTATAATACATTTTATAAAGCAAAGAACAAAGAAGTCTGTGTTTTTGATAGAGTGTGGCAGTCTTCGCAAAAACTGCAGGACTGTCTGACAAAACTGGCAAATTTTCAATCTGTCCTGCAGAAAATTTCAGTTTGTCTGACAAATGTCCTGTGATTTCTGGCAAAAAGAGATAGTAATTTGATAACAGACAAGCCTCCTGTCCTGCAGAAATTTATTTTGTCCTGCCAAAAATTTCAGTCTGTTTGACAGCTGTCCTGCATCTGTTGGAAAGATTTCGCGAAGACTGGTGTGGTATAAGATCTAGAGTTTGATATATAAATTGTCGAAAGTTGGCATTAGTGGAATCCTGTTAAACTGGTTCATTGACTATCTAAAAAACAGACAACAAAGAGATGTTACAGGGATCCACTTCCAAGTATACTTTAGGTAAAGCAGGTGGCCCTCAAGGCTCAATTCTTGGACCATTACTATTCTTAGTTTATTTAAACGATATTGTGGAAATTCAACCATTAGGCTTTTGCAGACGACAGTCTTTACCTTATAGTTGACAACCCAACTGAAGTGGCTGGTAAGCTCAATGCAGACTTATGTGCATCTAGATGGTTAGTGACTTTGACTCCTTCAAAATCAGAATCTCTGCTTATAGCAAGAAAAAAACAACAAAAAAACAAATCACCCACCTGTTTTCATGAACAATCAACCAATTTCTGAGGTGATCCTTTGTCCTGCTGAACCTGGATATACCCTGCTTTTACAAACAGTGTAGATCTAGATCAGCTGGCTTCTGAAGAAGCAAACAGATCTGGATTTACATTGTCATTAAGTATGTGGCTTTGTGTTGACAACCTGGATCAAGTAATCTGATAAGATGAAAATTAGAAGTGGGTGTGGCATCTTAATTTATTCAGCAGGACAAGGGTTAAGAACCACAAATATTTTGGGCTGACTTTTTCTCATGACTGCTCTTGGCGTGAACTCATTGAAACTGTTAAAATCAAAAGCCTAGTTTCGAGTGAATATAATGCAGAAGCTGAAGTTCATATTAGATAGGAAATTTTAGAAACTATATATTTCTCTTTTATTTGTCCCGTATGCAGATTCTGTATGGGACAGCTGTACCCAATATGAGGCAAATAAAATAGAAAAAAAAATCCAATTCAAGGCTGCACGGATAGTAACTGGCACCACCAAAACTTGTTTTAATAAAAAAAAAGAAAAGAATGTCGGTATTGATGTCTATAGATTTGTATGGGGGGAAAGTTGTAAAATTTTTTTTTTTTTTTTTTTTTTCAATATTTATGACTGAAAGCTGAAACTTCCAGTGTATGATTAAAGTATTAAAACTTTTTAGTTAGGATCAAAATTTTGCACCCCCCACCAGGAGTTAGCTGACCTTCTTTGTTCACCTGCTCTAGCAATGATCAATCAAAGGTACTTCGTTTTCTAGTACTGAAGTGTAATCAGTGACTTTAAAACCCACATGTTGCGAGCTACTTTCACTTCCGATGCTGTTTACTTAGATCAGTCACAATCGCAGATGCGATTCTGTATGCATTCATCCCATGCATGATTACTTAACACTAAGTAAAGTCATTGGATTAAATGACAATGACTGGCTAAAATACCCCATAATTTTATTTGATGCTGTTCTGCAATCTTTCCTCATTCCTCGTTTTCTGAAGCCATGTTTCTGCAATCTTGGAAAACCATAAATTGACCTTTGACCTTTTTCACAACAAGGTCGAATTTGCATCCCCACGCATTGTATGGGGAAAATGTTGAAAAGTCATTTTCTCAAAATATATTAAAGACTAATGGCTGAAACTATGTAATTAAAGTAGTAAAACATTTTAGTTATAATCAAAATTTTGTCCCCTGAGAGTTATCTGAGGGTTATCTGAATTTGCCCCTGGGCTATATACATGTATAAAATTGTGTAATTTTTAAATGTCTTCACTGAAACTGCTTGAGCAGTTTTCACCAGATTTCACATGGGGTCTTCAGTCAAAAAGGGTATTGCCAATTTGTTAAAATGGTTCCGTGCCATTGAACAAGATGGCTGCTATGTCCATATATGGTAAAAACTCTTAAAAATCTTCTTGTCCAGAACCAAGAAAGCTTTGGGGCTGAATCTTGGTATATAGCATTGCTGGCTCAAGCTCTACCAAGTTTGTTCAAATGATGACCATAGGTTGACCTTTGACTTTTTTATGGCAAGGTCAAATTTGTCTATAGATTTGTATGGGGTGAAAAGTTGAAAAATCACTTGTTTTTTCAATATTAATTTAAGACCAAAAGCTGAAACTTTCAGTGTATGATTAAAGTATCAAAATTTTGCACTCCCCCCCCCCCCCCCCACTACCAGGAGTTATCTGACCTTTTTATGGTAAGGTCAAACTTGTGTCCTAATTGCTGTGGCAATACTGGAAGAATGTTGCATGGCATTTGCAAGTATACAGTAGCTGTTTTTATCAGGTGAGCGAATTGTGGCCCATGAGCTCTTGTTTAAATTCCTGGATCTGCCCCTAAATTTGGTTTGAGAGAGGGTGCCGTTTGAGAGATAGTACCTTCAGGCTAATCTGATTGGCTGAAAATTTGAAGTGGGCATGGCATCTAAATTTATTCAGCATGGCAAGGGTAAATTAAAGATGTCTTAAATTGAATTACAGAGCTCTCAGGCATGAAGCTGTGGCCTAGAAAATTTGGGAGCCATTGCATCTCAGATTACCGTATTTACCCTAAGTATTCGGACACCTCACCTCCTTACCATATGTTCTAAAATTTGAACCAGTACAATTCACTACCCGATGTTGTGTCTAAAAATTGCTGGATGAGTGGCAAACAGTATAGACCCAGATGAGACGCCGCATTCTGCGGCGTCTCATCTGGGTCTATACTGTTTGCTCAGGCCTGTCTGTCCGAATACATATGGTAAATACGGTACTTCAAAAACTAATAATAGTCTTAAGTTTATGAAAAGAAACATCCAAACCAACCTTAGCAAGCTAAAAGAAATTGCCTGTAAAACTTAGGTCAGACCGTTAGTTGAATATGCATCAACAATCTGGGACCCCTGGCAAAAAAACACCGGTCAAATTGAAATAATCCAACTCGGAGCAATTAGGCATATATTTAATGACTACAGCTACACCAGCAGTGTAAGTGCAATGCTGTACAAAATAGGACTCCTCACCCTAGAAAAAAAAAGAAAAGAATCTCAGCTCTGGTCATGTTTTACAAGATTATGCACAACATGATCAATATCTAATTTCCAAATTATATTCAAGCTTCTATGAGAGAGAGTCACAATTCCATTTTCTAGAATTAGCATACACAAATATTCATTTTATCCAAGAACAGCAAAGCTGTGGAACCGTCTCCCTTCAGACATATTCCAGAGCCCTGACCTTAGTGCATTCTGAGTAGGGCTCCATAAACATCTGCACTGGACATTCACCCTCATCATTATCAACATAAAAGTTTACTGGGCTGTAAAACTCCAACTCCAAACTCCAAACCAAATTTGCTTGACACAATGACTTATTGTCCTGTTTTGTTTCCAGGAAGAAAGAGATTGATAAGATTACAATGGAACTAATTCTGGCGATGGAAGCGAACAAGAATGAAAGTGATGGTGATGATGATGATGATGGTAAGGACAGCAAAAGTAATGATGATGAAAAGGAAGAAAATGGAAGTAAAAAATCAAGCTCTGAAGCTTCTGAAGAGGAGGTATATATCTTAGATTAACCCTTGTCCTGCTGAGCCCGGATATACCCTGCCTTTGCAAACAGTGTAGATCCAGATCAGTTGGCTTCTGACGAAGCCAACTGATCTGGATCTGCACTGTTTGCCATTGAGTATGTAAATCTATAGCAACATTCTGGATCAAGTAACCTGATTGGCTGAAAATTAGAAGTGGGAGTAGCATCTTAATTTATTCAGCAGGACAAGGGTTAATATCAAGTGATAATTCAGGATAATGTTAGTTAGTTTTGCACCAAATATAAGGGTACTCATGTCAGGGAGTTGATTCCAGTGAGTACAAAAAAAAGAAAAAAAACAACAACAAAAAAAAACAAGCTCCAGATAAGATGTTTCAAACAAAATAAGAAATATGAGCCAGCGTATGACAAAACACAAAATGGCATGTGCGCCCAGCAAAGACTCAGATCAGCCTGGGCATCTGCCCAGTCTGATCAGAGTCTTCACTGTGTGCCCAATGGGTAGCTAAGGACCCAAGCTTTCTTCATGCGGACAGCGAAGACTCAGATCGCTGGGCGCACATGCCATTTTGTAGGTTTTGTCATGCGCTGGCTCAAATATCAATGTATTAACTGTATATTTTTGCACCAGAACACAGCTTGTTGAATAGCTCCGGGTAAGAAAAAGATCAGGTAAATATTTTTCTTATTTCTCAACGAAAAAATATATTGTGGGTACTCATTAGAAGCACCTCATTGAGGCACTTCTAATGTGTACCCACAAGATATATTTCATGGAGAAATAAGAAAAACATTAACCTGATACCCGTCTGATCTGGAGCTATGCAACAAGCTGTGTCCTGGTGCAAAAATATATATCTTCTGAATAGCTTATTGACTACCGGTGCACCCTTTATTTGGACCTGCAGGTAGTATTTATCATAGCCGGCCTCGGTGGCTCAGTTGGATGCGCTTCTGACTGGTGATCGGGAGGTTGCGGGTTTGACCCCTGCCGGGTTGTTATTCTTTCATCGACATTGATCTTGAAATGTTTTCTACAGTCATTCTCTCCCTTCAGCGGATTCAAGAAGGGCAGTTGTCAGTTTCTGGCAAAAGAATGTGCACAGTTCTGGTTAACGGCTTAGAGGACTAAGCCTGCCCAGTAAAAGTGTGGTTAGGTAAACTGACCGCACTTGACATGACCCCATTGTGTTGACTGGGCTGTAAAACCTCAACACAAACAAACAAAGTATTTACCATATTAGACCTATGGCATTTGCCATACACCTAGCTATAAGTGCAAAGTAGGAAATATCTGAGTTTTGAGACTATTTCACCTTTAATTTTGATCCATTTTATACAGAAAAACATATATAGTGGGGACTTGATGAAATCCTCTCAAGGTTGCAACAAATAATAACATTTTGTGGCTACTTTTTAGAATTGCAAAGAAAAGGCAGTTCTAACCAGGATTACCCACAATACCAGTGTATGTGAAATCTGTAGGACAGCATAAGTCTAGATAAGAGTGAGTATCATGTAAATAGTTTTCTTATTTCTCCACAAAAACATAGGTTGTGGGTATTCATTAGAAGCGCCTCCCTACATTCTAAAATTATGTGGCTGTATGACAGATTGTCTACATCTGTGTCAACTTTACTTGTATGCATTTTGCATTTTAAATTTAAATTGTTTTACCAGGAAGAAGATGAACCACCAAAAAAGAAACATAAAGTAAAAGAGAAAGGTGAAGGTGGAGAAGAAAAACCTAAAAAAGAGAAGAAAAAGGTGATGTGAAGGATGGAATATGGGGATTAATGCCATTAACATGTTTACTATATTTACCATAAGAGCCAGGCTCCATAGTGCAATAGGTAGTGCCCATAGGAGCTTGACGTTACATTAGAATTACATTAAAAAAATCAAAGTCCAAAATTCATTTTTGTTTCATCTCTGACTGCAAATTCAGGGGTCACAAGTTTAAACCTAGCTTGGCCACAGAACTTTCATGGACATTGATCATTTTCCCCCTTCTGCTGATTTAAGAAGGGCAGTTGTCATTTACTGACAAAAGTATGTGCACAAGCACTGGTTAACCGTTTAGAGGACTAAGCCTGTCTAGGAACTGAGTAGGTTAACTGACTATGCTTAACATGATTCAAATAACTTAACTTGGTCGTAAAACCTCAACTCAGTCAAAATTTGCTGTAAGCGTTCTGTCAGATAGGCCTGTACAAATAGTGTAGATCTAGATCAGGGCCCAGTTGTTTAAAGCATCGTTAGCTTAACGAGCTCGTTAAGGGTCATTTCATTAACTGATTTAGCGGATTTGATATACAATATTCTGATATTTTTTGCTGAAAAATGTGAGTAGCTTTTGCACTGCAAAAGCTACTCACATTTTTTCAGCAGAAAATTTCAGCATATTTGCGTATCACTCGATGTAAATTTTAACGAATCGTTAACTAACGACATCGTTAGTTTTGAACAACTGGGCCCAGATGCTACAGAATGCCGTGTCTGATTAGGTCTACGCTCATCAGTTGGCTTTTTCAGACACATCATCAAGCAATTTTCCTAATACATTAACAGGTTGTAAAATGGACTTGTTCAAATTTTAGGACAAGTATGGTTAGGAATAAATATGGTAACCCGGATACAGATAACCCTTACACAGAGAAATGGAAACAAACTTGATTTCTAGTGTTAGGACTATAATGGATCTTGTCAAAGTACTAGCATAAATAAAGTCCAATGCTGCAGATAACTCTTTTTCCTGTACACATTGAGTTGAGGAAAATTGGGGGACAGGAAAATTGGAAGTAGTGCGGAATGCACATGACACTAGAAAACAGAGTTCCTCAATTTACTACCTACTATATAGGCAGAGCCATGTTGGTAGATGTTAGTAAAAATAGAAATGATCCTGGATTCAGCCTTTTTCAGATTACCATTGCATTTTACACCTGAAGAGCTTTTATTGTCTCCGCAACAGGCACTGTGAATGAGTAAAGTGGTCTTTCACAATGTGCATAGTAGCCTTGTCCAGTTTTCATCATTCTTTTATGAAAGAATTTTCTCTGAGCCGGACCATAGATCAGCAAATTCTTTTTTAAAAGAGGCATAAAAACTGGAATCAAGTAGTCCAGTTTGAAAAGGGAAAAGTTTCATCACATTGACCTCAATTATTTTTAATGAATTATCACCTTGGTAATCTAAGCCTTGTCACTGAGACCAGTCTCTTTAACCAATAAACTGGGGCTATGATTGTGGCTCTTCTTGGATGATAGTAGCTCTTCCAAGGTCCTTAAAGGAAGGCAGGAAAAAGCATGTTTAAATGTATGGTCAAGGTACATGTACAGTAATTTTCTGTAAAAGTTCAGAACATGCTAAAAGTCAGGAGCAAATTCTTTTCTTTTAGAACATTGAGCAAATTCTTTTCTTTTAGATCAGATCTCTCATCCCCAGTTTAAATCTTAATTAAATATGGTTTTATCTAGCCACGACACATCAATCTTACAATCTTACATATCAAAAAAGATGGCCAAGGGATTGCAAAGACCACCTAAATGGGCTGCTTGGTAGAGTCAAAGAAGGAAAAGATCATCTTCTGACTTATCCTGGATTACTGGAAGAAAACGAAAGTTTTGCTGATAATGTAACACCTTTTTATCATGTTTGGAAATGCTTTGCATCACTATTATCCAGGTAATAAACTTTATGGACATCAATCCGTGTAGGGACTGGTGATCACATCGGAGAAAATATCCAGTATTGGATACACATTGCATTAACGGAAGGCTGCGTACCGCTAGTTTTGAATGCATTTTCAGTACATATTAAACTCATCATTGTCTGTGTACCAGAGGTAAAATTGTGCGTAAATACGCAGTACGCTGCCTTATCTGCCGCACTGAAGTCTATTGGTCAGACTGGGTAAAAAATTCCTGATCAGTCTTGGATAGATAAAAGTGACCTATAATCAACAAGATGTTGATCATGAAAAATTACCAAAGTGGAATTCAAACCCTCTGATCTCTAGTATCACAAAGTACACAGCAAATAATACTGTAAAGACACAGAGGATATTCTTACTGTCATTTTCTTTTACAAAAGAATCCTGGTCAAACAGATTAATTGACAAACCACTAAATTTATGTCTTCTATATTTCAGAAAAAGAAAAAAGAATTTAAGCCTGTTGGTGATGATGATCTAGATGATTATAACGAAGAAGAAAAGGTTTGCTTCAATACTGTATACAGTATTCATACCATATTTATCCAAAGTTTTTGGAAAGACAGGCCTGAGCAAATGGCATAGAACCAGATCAAATACTGCAGAATGTGGCATCTGATCAATGTCTACACTGTTTGCCATTCACCCAACAATTTTAGAAACATTGAGAGGTAGAACAAATGTACTCGTTAAAATTAAAAGATAAGTAGGGTAAGCAGTTTAATAAGGTGTCTGAATACTTACAGTAAATACAGTACTGTATTTACCCTAGATATTTGGACACCTTATCTACTTACCATACTTCTCCTAAAATGTTTTAATTACATTACGTTGTAGTTTAATATAGAAAAGAAAATTCCCACTGGCATAATATTAAGTAAGTAATGGTTTATTGATGTTTCACATATCAAATATACTGGTATATACAAAGTACTACAGTACACTAAAACATATTTGATACCCAGCCTCGAAAGGCTTATGAGACACTATTATATACATAATGGAAACAAAAATACAAATCACAGGTAAGCACTATTATGCTTTAAGTTAAGATGTTTAAAAGTAATGTAAATCACAGGCTTAAAAATAATGTAAATCACAGATAGCATGTTATATACACTATGATATAATTCTACTCTAAAACTTAAGTTGTAATATTGACAGTAAGTGTCATTAAAATATATTGCACTCAAATTACAGATTGCAGGTTTTAAGATCCTCATTGTATGGCTATAGGTATCATAATTCAGTTGCACTAGTGGTCAGTGCGTACATCACATCAACAAGCAACAACAAGAAGCAATGCTTCAACAAGAGGCAGCAATGCCTCAACAAGAGGCATGTGGCGGAAACAATGTCTAAAAGTTATGTTCGACATTTATTATCCATTTTAAAATATTCTAAAGTATCAAGATTTATGGTTTAAAACGAAAAAAAACAACAACAAAAGAAAACGTAATTGAGACAACTCTAAAGCAAGCATATTCATACAGTGGTCCAAAGGTGTGTGATCTGGATGTGCAGGGTCATGTAATTACCTCCCTTTATCTTCTGTGTTTCGTATACCGTATACTCTGTAAAAAAATTGATTTGTAAAAGTTCAAATGACATTGGCATTTTCATTAGAAGTAAAACGGGAGATAACTTAATCGGGAAATTGTCCGATTTCATCAAGAAAATGAGCTTTTCATCAGTCGACATAGCTTGAAAGGAGTTGTTTTGAGGTTGCTATTGAAATAATTCATACCTGGGCCCAGTTGTTCAAAGCTAACGATGTTGATAGTTAACGATTCGTTAAAATTAAAATCGAGTGATACGCAAATATGCTGAAATTTTTTGCAGAAAAAATGTGAGTAGCTTTTGCACATTTTTTCAGCAAAAAATATCAGAATATTGTGTATTGAATCCGCTAGAACAGTTAACGAGGTCGTTAAGCTAACGACGCTTTGAACAACCGGGCCCTGATATTGTTGTAGAGTTCACAACCAGTTAATAAACGTGTTTCATTTTCAGTGGCTGATTTATTGTAGAATCTGCATACACAATCATTCATGAGGGTTTTTGGCTTAGTTTCCCGTTACTATTGCAAGGGGGAAGCTACAGCCCCAGACTAGAATTTTTCAAGAATGCAGTGTTGAGCCCTTTGCATATTTAAGTTTGAGTTACAGTTCAACATCTAAACTGTCTATGTATGTCCTATATGTTCGTAATTTGTTTCCATTGTCATTATTACCATCATGCATTAATTGTTCTTTCCATTTTTGTGCATCAATTACCATGAGTTTTTTGCTCGCTAACTTTACCCAGGTCAGTTTATTGGATTAAGGAACTATCATACAGTCTCTAATATTTAATGAATCAAAAAATTTAATTTTGTTCCCATAATCCACTGAGAGAGTCACAAACATGGCACTCTGGGCCCCTAGACAAAAATAAGTATGTTTAATGGATGTAATTATATAAAAAAGTATTATTTTTCTTCATTGATATTGTCCTTTGTTATTATTTGCAGACATTAAAGTTAAATGATGAGGAATTAGCATTGAAACAATGTGCACTATACTGGTTAACCGCTTAGAGGATTAAGCCTGCCCAGTAAACGTGTGGTTAGGTAAACTGACCGCGCTTGACATGACCACATTGGATTGACTGGGCCGTAAAACCTCAACACAAAAAAACATTGAGATTACAGGCCTATGAGGAACAAGGGCGATCAACCAGAAATATTATGTTCCTTCACTGACTTTGTCCTTTGTTATTATTTGCAGACATTAAAGTTAAATGATGAGGAATTAGCATTGAGATTACAGGCCTATGAAGAACGAGGACGATCAACCAGAAATAGGGCAGCCAAAAAATCTCCAGTAAGTTATTACTTGTTAGTGAAAGTACCGTATTTACTGTATGTAATTGGACGTACAGGCTGGAGCAAACAATGTAGACCAAGATGAGATGCCATAAAATGCAGCGTCTCATTAGGTCCGCACTGTTTGCCACATGTCCAGCAATTTTTAGACACAACATCAGGTAGTATATAGCACTTGTTTTAATTTTAGAGCAAATATTGAAAGGAGTTGAGGTGTCCAAATACTAAGGGTAAATATAGTACACTGTTAGAGCTGGGTGAGACAAAGGTGTCCTGTAGCTTCTGTTACTGGGGCGCCCAACTGATATTGGCAAAGTTGGGCAAGGCCTGCTGTCTTTGCAGTAGGTAAGGATAGAGGGGGAATGTTGTTATTTCTTCTGTTCCTTCACTTTCTTTCATTTCCGTCTTTCTTCCCTATCTCTCTCTTCCATCTCCTATCTCTTTTCTCCCTTTCTCTGGGAGACGACACAAAATGACCAACAAGGGTTGACGTGTCGTTAAACCCCAACACAATCAATCTGTTAGAGCTGGGTTTTAAGGGGAATGGATACACTTTCAAGGGAAGCAACTCAGATTGTTTCTACCTCCCATCTGAAAGGAGTCTACTAGATTAGACCAGTCTCAAAACAAAGTGAATAAATTGGTCCCAAAATTTATTTTCCATCTTTGAAAATTCAACATGAAAGCATTAAACATGTTTTCTTGGGTGTGTTTTGCTAAACTTGTGTGTATGTTGGAACTACCCTGGAGCCTTTTTTCACTGTGTTAATCCTTTACATGTGTCCTTTTTGGATGTCCATTAGGCAAAGCAGTAAAGAAAATGGACTAACAGTAAAATGGATTAATCTGGGCCCAGTTGTTCAAAGCGTCGTTAGCTTAACGAGCTCGTTAAGGGTCATTTCGTTAACTGTTTTAGCGGATTCAATATACAATATTCTGATATTTTTTGCTGAAAAAATGTGAGTAGCTTTTGCACTGCAAAAGCTACTCACATTTTTTCAGCAAAAAATTTCAGCATATTTACGTATCACTTGATGTAAATTTTAACGAATCGTTAACTAACGACATCGTTAGCTTTGAACAACTGGGCGGAGTTTAACTAATACGACAACTGAAGAACCAATTAACCCATTGTAGTTGGAGATCCCTAAAAGGGTAACTAGCAAACAGTGCAGACCCAATCAGATGCCACAGAATGCAGCATCTGATCAGGGTCTCCACGGTTTGCAAACAGTTTAGCCATTTTTCTCTAGGAACATCTAAATCTCATCATCGATCATGCAGTTTCTTCATGCAGGAGAAAGCAAGATTGCAGTTATATAGCCTAGAACTATATCGGCACATCTGCATGGTCCAATGAGAAGCTGTGCATGGTTAGCTGGACACATTCTCCGGGCTTTGAAATTTTATTTGATCAACAGGAATAACTGTTTCCATTTGCAGGCTGATGTCTTGCATAATTGATAAGATACCATTTTTGCTTATCACCGCTTGTCATCTTTTGAAAGACTATAACAGTGCATTTTTGATCTCTGTGGCAGAAATTACTTAGGAATAAAAAATAGCAACTACTGTCAGTCACAGAATATACTGAAGCTCAAAATCATCAAAAATTCCACAGACATACGGTTGACTCTCGTCATTTCTACCTCGCTTATCTCGAAGTGAAAATCTGGTCCCTGCCTAAACATGAAAATCTAACAACAGGTAAAAAATATTGTGGAAAAGAGGAGAAATTGCAATTTCTCCTCTTTTCCATAATGTTTTCAATATATCTCTAACTTCAAGAATTTTATTACATATATATTTGTTAAATGTGGTTAATCAAATCATTTTTTCCTCAATCCTGCAAATCTGATATGTCGAGGTACGGATATCTGGAAGTATTTCAAAGAGTCCCTTGGAATTTGAGATAACAAGAGTCAACTGTATCTGGAAATGGAAAAAAGTCAGACCAAACTGCTTTTGTCAGTTTCTCAGTATGCTAAATGTTTCTTTGCATACATTGTAACATGGTTCTAATTTCCAGGCACCTAAAAAAGAAAAGAAAGAGAAGAAGAAAAATGATGGTAAGGTTTATGATAATTAAGCTGTCTTATGACAAAACGGACTAGACTGACTCATATGCGGTTGTTTGTTTTTAAATTCTATGACTTATGAGTAGTGCCTGGGCAATTATGCATTCTCTGACCATACTGTTGATGTGCTACCTTAGTTTTTACAGTATGTATTGGGACAGACAGGCCTGAGCAAACAGTGTCGGCCTCGGTGGCTCAGTTGGATGCGCGGTCCGACTGGAGACCAGAAGGTCACGGGTTCCACCCCAGCCGAGGTCGGCAACATTCTTTCGTGGAGATTGATCATGAAATATTTTCTACGGTCATTCTCCCTTCCGCTGATTCAAGAAGGGCAGTTGTCAGTTTCTGGCGAAAGAATGTGCACAATACTGGTTAACCGCTTAGAGGACTAAGCCTGCCCAGTAAACGTGTGGTTAGGTAAACTGACCACGCTCAACATGACCCCATTGGGTTGACTGGGCCGTAAAACCTCAACACAAACAAACAGTGTAGACCCAGATGAGACACCACAAAATGTGGCATCTCATCAGGGTCTACACTGTTTGCCACTCATCCAGGAATTTTTTAGACACATTGGGTAGTAAATTGTACTTGTTCAAATTTTAGAACAAGAATGGTAAGGAGTTGAGGTGTCTGAATACAGGATACAATATTGCTTGAAAACCTTTCATGGAGAAATAAGAAAACTATCTATAGGGTTTGGCCAAAAAAGATGTCTTTTCAAGAGCTATAATTCTAAATTACAGTTGACTTTCATTATCTCGACCTCGCTTATCTCGAATAATCGCTTATATCAGTGAAATTCTGGTCCCTGTTTTAACTTGGAAATCTAAGAACAGGTAATAAAATATTGTGGAAAAGAGGAGAAATTGCTGCTAAGGAGCAATTTCTCCTCTTTTCCACATTATTTTGTATATATTTGTAACTTCAGGAGTCAAATTACATATTCATTTGTTAAATGTGGTTGTTCAATTTATTGTTTTCCTCACTTCCGCAACTCTGATATGTCAAGGTATGGATATCTCCAAGTGTTTCAGAGAGTCCCTTGGAATTCGAGATAATGAGAGTCGATTGTAGATGCATATTTGACTGATTTGTTGTCAGTCACTGTTTTTGATGATGCAGTTTTGTAATATACCAGTAAGTAATTGTACAAACAAAAGTAAGATGTACACACAAATACTGATAAAGTTGATAACTTTCATGATACGTAACATAGCAACAGATAAGAGGGGGTATCCACATAATATTTTTCTTATTTCTCGACGAAAACATATGTTGTGGGTACTCATTAGAAGCGCCTCGCTGAGGCGCTTCTAATGAGTACCCACAACATATGTTTTCGTTGAGAAATAAGAAAGATCTCAGCATTTTTCGGATGAAAAAAGCACCTTATCTGTTGCTATGACATAAGGACAGAATTTGTGTTATTTTGTTTCACTTCAAACTTTCATGATACCTAAAGACAGAATTTGTTTTATTTCACCAGACCAAATTTTCATGATACTTAAGGACAGAATTTGTTATTTTTTTTCACCAGACCATAGTTGTGGAGCTCATTAGAATCAATTTGGCTATCTGGAACCATGTCAGTATGAATCTTTGCTATTTACAGAATTTGTAAGGCAGGCTCTAGATAAGATGGGGTATCAGGTTAGTGTGGGCCTTTGGTGGGTCAGTCTAATGTGCATCGGATTGGTGATCAGGCTGCAGGTTTGATCCCTGCCAGGTCTGTCAACATTCTTTTGTGGTGATTGATCATGAAATATTTTCTACAGTCATTCTCTCCCTTCAGCTAATTTAAGAAGAGCAGTTGTCAGTTTCTGGTGAAAGAATGTGCACAAGTACTGGTTAACGGCTTAGAGGACAAAGCTTGCCCAGGAAATGTGTGGTTAGATAAACTGACTGACTCAACATGACCATAGTAGTGTTGACTGGGACGTTAAACTTCAAAAAGCCAACCAAATCAGGTTAGTATTTTTCTTATTTCTTCATGAAAGCATGTGTTGTGGGTAGTCATTAGAAGTGCCTCCCTGAGGTGCTTCTACTCTACACCCACATAATATGCTTTCATGGAGAAATAAGAAAAATGTCAATACTTTTGGGTTTTCTTGAGCTGTGGCATGTTTTTTATTGAGAAGTTTGTTTAATTTTGATTCTTATGTTTCTTTGCAGGTAATTCACCGTACAGTCGTCCATGTTTATTATCCCCAGAGTTAGCTCAGATTATGGGGAAAGATAAGGTAGGTAACAAAACAGACCTTGCTAGGTTGTTATCATAGATTGCCTTAAGTACCCTAAATGCTGGCTTTGGTGGCTCAGTCAGATGCCCGTCTGACTGGTAATCAGGAGGTTGAGGGTTTGATTTCTGCCAGGTCCAGCAACATTCTTTCGTGGAGACTGACAATGACATATTACTTCAGTCATTCTCCCCTTCTGCTGTTCCAAGAAGGGCAGTTGTCAGTGTCTGGTGAAAGAATGTGCTTAAGTACTGGTTAACTGCTTAAAGGACTAAGCTTCCCAAGAAAAGTGTGATTAAGTAAAACTGACTGGCTTTACATGACCTTAATAGTATTGACTGGACTGTTTAACACCAAACTAAACCAAAAGTATCCTAAATATTATGACTGTAAGCTCAGGGCTCTAGTTAACAGGAGTATTGGGATAAATAGGATAAATATTTTTCTTATTCATTGACTAAAACATACTATGGGTACTCATTAGAAGCACCTCTGCAAGGTATATCACAACCTTTTTATAACACTATTACTGGGATCCAAAGCCAAAACCTTGTTAGCTAACCAACCATGTTGTAGCCAAACAAAAATGTATAGATTATATAGAAAAATGACCATAAATGGTCATTTTTCTACATAATCTATACATTTTTGTTTTGGAAACAACATTTTTGGGGTCTATATTTAAACCTTCTTATATCCAAAACTGTGCTATAATGAAATGTGTAGTAAGGAGGTTGCTGTGTACTTATAATGAGTACAGGGAACATGTTTTCATCAAGAAATAAGAAAAGGTATCGGTACTTTTAGGTTGAAAAATATGCCTTAGCTAGAGCTATGATAAGATGTATAACGCTTAGCACTCTTGAGTAAAATTTTCAGCAGACAACATTTTTCTTATTTTTCTCAGATAACGGAATTTGACATTTAATACAAATTGTCAGACAGACACACAGACAGACAGACAAACATTGTTACAGAAAACACAAAAACTTTATACCCCCTGTATACTTCGTATGTCGGGGGTATAATCATGAGATTGCATTTTTGACTCATAACCTTTATGTAAATACCTAGAATAGGTCCTGTTTCAGAAGGAAGTCCTTAAAGATTTTGGAGTGAGAACATATCCCATTGTCTACTGACATAGATTCAGATAAGAGGGGCTATCCTCACAATTTTTTCTTATTTCTATGTGAAATATTTGTTGTGGCTACACATTAGAAATGTCTCAGCAAGGTGCTTCTGATGAATTTCCAGCTGTTTTCATTGAAGAAAAAAAAAACTTTCTAGTTGATCTGGAGCTTTGGTGTTTTAACCCTTGTCCTGCAGAGTAAATTAAGATGCCACACCCATTTCCAGTTTTCAGCCAATCAAATTACTTGATCCAGATTGTTGATATAAATTCACATACTTAATGGCAAACAGTGCAGATCCAGATCAGTTTTGGCTCCTTCTGGGTTCAGCAGGACTAGGGTTAAAATGCCAAGCCTAATTCAATTTTATCCTAGCAAAGTGACAGTCCCCCCTCCCCAGATTTCAAGAGTAAATTCACATTTTTTTTCTTTTAAAAAGATATGTTCTCCAAAAGCAGCAGATACTAACAAAGAATTTTAATAGGTTTCATATGCCCAAATATTGCTTATTGACCTTTCTTGTTTTTATCTGCTCTAGGGTATGCCAAAAAAATGTCCAGAAAAAAATCTAGCAGCAGATGAATTAAATCTTGTCAGCAAGATATCTCAAGAAGTATTTAAGCTAGGGTCTTGAAATATATAAATAATATAGTTATTGGGATTGATGTGTAGATTCAACACAAACAAACAAACAAACAAACAGAAGTATTTTAGCTAGGGTATTGAAATTTTAAATGCTGATAAGGGATGATGTGTAGATTACCTGATTAGATATTGAGGTAATTCCATGGAATATTGACAGTTATCGCCTTTTGTAGTTCTGGGTATTTTGATCTTGTCAGCAGGATATCTCTGACAGAATTAAGCTGGAGTCTTGAAAGTTAATTTGCTGATTGGGGATAATATGTAGATTACATGATTAGATTTTGAGGGAATTTCACGAAAAATTGATATAGGTCTGGCCCTTTGTGGCTCTGGGCATTTTGACCTTGTCGGCAAGATATCTCAAAATGTATTCCAGCTAGGGTCTTGAAATTTTATATGCTGATAGGGTATGATGTGTAGGGAATTCCATGAAAAAAATTGCCCTTTGTAGTTTTGGGCATTTTGATCTATTCAGCAGGATATCTCTGAGAGTATTTAATCTGGAGTCTTGAAATTAAGTATGCTGAGTGATGATGTGTAGATTACCAGAGAAGAGTTTGAGGGAATTCCATGAAAACTTGATGTAGTTATGGCCCTTTACAGTTCTGGGAATTTTGACAGCAAGATATCTCAAAAAGTATTTCATCTAGGGTCTTGAATTTCAGTGTGCTGATTCGAGATGATGTCTAGATTACCTGACTAAATTTGAGGTAATGCCATATAAAATTGACAGAATTATGGCCCTTTGCAGTTCTGGGCATCTTGACCTTGTCAGCAAGATATCTCAAAAAGTGTTAAAGCTAAGGCCTTGAAATTTAGTATTCGGGTTGGGGATGATGAGTAATTAACCTAATTAAATTTTGAGTCTGGTCTATAAATTTGTAGATGGAGTTAGACTTTCAGTGAAATAGAACAGAACAGAACATAACATTTATTATTAACAACCTTGTGATCAGAATGTCTAGAGAACCATTTCAGCTTGATGGAATTTATGCCCCTTTTGGACTTAGGCATAAGTGTCATAAAAAGCCTTGTGAACAATATTGTATGGGTATGGGGGCTTTATATATTTTATTATGATATGGAGAAAGTTTGCATAGGGTAGAGATTTGTCATTAGACTAACTTAGTACTGTAATAAGGTGGCGTGCAAGTCCATACAAGGAAGTGCACTTTGTCACCACAAAGCCTGACCCACAATGCCTACAAAGTGCCCAGATAGTAGCATACAAGTCAGATTGTATTGCTATTTGGGAATATTTCTTACTCAGGGTATAGCTTCTGACATCAGCTGAATCTTAGGTGTTAGGTTATGAAAAGAAGTGAACATAGGGAAAAGAAGTTGGAATTTCAACACAATATGATAAGTTTAGCTTAAGTAGAGGATGCTTGTCAAGTCTTTAGGGGCAAGCATATGATTGGGGGTATAGTGTTTTACAAACACATAAATCTAGTTTTATCTTACTCTTTGCATTGTATTTATTAACATGAAATTATTATGCATACCTTGTTTTTTTTTCAGATGGCTAGAAATGAGGTGGTGAAAAGAATGTGGGAAATTGTGAAAGAGAGAAAATTAGAGGTACAAATAGTTATTTGTTACAGTTTGTCTCTGGTAAAATCTGCAGGTAAAGGTTAAAATATCTATATTATACCCAGGGGGGTTGGGGGTGGGGGGATGGGGGGGTTGTGTATTTTGTTTTCTTGTCTGTTTGTCCATCCGTTATGTTTGGCTGCTGAGCAAGGGGTATCTAATAAGCACTGCCTATTGACATTTCTTGTAAAGGGATCATTATCTTTCCTTTAAGAGTAGATCCCTTTAAACAATTCTGTCACAGTTGCCTCCCCTAAAAGTGTATCAGTTCCCTTAACTAGCAACTGAAGATTCCTGCAATTATAATATGAGCTACATACATGTCTTTATGCCTATGTATACTTGACATTAGAGCAGCATATATTTTTGGGGGTATTTGGGTTACCCCTCAAAATTTAATTAATTGGGTAAAATCTTATTTTCATTTTTGGATTTAAGTAAAAATATCACCAAAATTAGATATAATATGGGAAAACATAGAAAACAGAATGAAAGGGTACCTGAAATTGGCATTAAAAACATGGTCTTTCTTTCTATCCAATCTAATGTTAGGACAGGACTTGTGTTGTGTAATATAAAGGCACCTTTTATGTTCAGTAATCCTAATATAAATAGTAAGCATGTGTTTTTCTGGCCATGAAGTATTCGATTTTTACCCCTGAATTAAGAAATAATTGGGTACTCTGTCAAATATATTGGGTATCAATACCTGATTTTTTTTAAATAGTTGTGTATTTGCTCAAAATACTTGGGTGCCGTATTTATCATATGTATTCGGACAGACAGGCCTGATCAAACAGTGTAGACTCCGATGAGATGCCACAGTAGGCGGCATCTCATCAGTCTACATTGTTTGTCATTCATCCAGCAAGTTTAAGACACATCGGGTAGTAGATAGTACTTGTTCAAATTTTAGGACTAGTATGGTAAGGAGTTGAGGTGTCAAAAAACAGGGTAAATATAGTATTTTATTGCAAAATTCAAGAATGGACTGGTCAGTAGCAAAGTCCCTGTTAAGACCATGCAGATGGACAGGCTGATCTGTACTGTTTGTTAACCCTTAAAGCGCCAATCACAACAATTGTCGTCTGCTCTGTCTTCTGCTTGTGATTTTAAGTCATTTCTGCAAAAAGTGTGGACCCAGATCAGACTGCTCCTTTAGGAGCAGTCTGATCAGGGTCCACACTGTTTGCCGGTATGCAAAAAATAGGTTTGAAAAGTTTGCAAGAATATTCAGCAGATGACATAAACAGACGACATTTTCAGATGCAGTTTTTCTTAGCGCTTTAAGGGTTAATGCCTCAAGACTGCTTTCAAAAGAGTGCAAAGCTTCAGATAAGATGGGACATTCACATATTATTTATCTTATTTCTCAACAAAAAACATATGTTGTTGGTACTCATTAGAAGTGCCAACAATGTAAAAATATCAATAGTTATGAAAGTGTCTACATTAAACAGTCTTAGTCAGCTTTTTGCTGATTTTTAGTTGATTTTATTGTTTCAGGACCCAAAAGACAGAAGATATATGTTGTGTGATGAAGAACTCCAAAAGGTGTTTGGTGAGTACAAAGATTTGATGGTTGAGGCTTTTTATACCATTCCACATGATAGTAGCAGAGTACATGTATTATGTTTTACCATGTGAGTGTCAGCCTTTCCATCTGTCAGCACTTTGTTTCTACTTTCTAACTGGAGTATTTTATGAATTTTCTTGAAACTTTGCATAGGCACTGAGATAGGGGAGGAGTGATTTGGAATTGTAAATGGGGAAATTTTGTTATGGCCCTTAGTGACAGAATTTTGTTTCCATTCAATATCTTGAGGAAGTGCCAGCATGGCCAAGTGGTTACCCTTCTGACATCAGATTACATGGTGCCAGGTTAGAGTCCTGCTGGGCCAGTTTCATTAGTTTTCAACAGTGGTATGGCTCTTGATTGGCATCAGAATTGAGAATTTGCTTAATGTCTTGAACATGTATTGATGGATTTCAATAATATTTTATGTACACATTGATATTGACTTCAGGTTGAGATAGAAAATGCACCAATATCCTTACTTTTCAATGACCCCTCACATCAAAATTGTGATTTAGCTTAATATCTTGAGAAAAGGTTACATACTTGTTGCCTGCACATCACGAAAACATGCCTATATAATTTTGACCCCCTTAAACCCTTCTTTTACATTGTAAAACTGGGGTTTACAGGGTTATACATTATTTTTCTTATTACTGCATAAAACATAGATTGTGGGTACTCGTTAGAACCGCCTCGCCGAGGCAGTTCTAACAAGTACCCACAATCTATGTTTTGGGCAGAAATATGAAAAATAGAGTTTTTTATCTGAAAATTTTCAGTTTTTTGGGGGTGAAATATTCCATATATTTGAATAAGCGTGTTTTCGTAATGAGTGGTGGGGTATCATGCCGTCTGCAATGCATTTATTTGCATTATATTACTCTGTGTACTTGGTAGTGTACTGATACAGCTAAGGAGCCAGTGTTAATCTCTCTTTTAGAGGAGAAAATGAAAAGGAGAACCCTGTGGAAAGGTACCACGTGAGTAGAAGGGAGTGGTAGTCCAGCCACTCACTTCAATTCTGCAACTGCTTGAAACTGGCCCTGAAATTATAAAACTTTTTTCGTGCTCAACTCAGCTTAGCATGAAATTTTCTCTGCTAATAAATATGAAAATGCCAACAATAGTTGGCATTTTCATATTTATTAGCAGAGAAATTTTCATACTCAACTATGTTTAGCAAGAAAGAATTTTCAATTGTTAGTAATTTGAGATTTATTAGCAGAACAAATTTCATGCTCAGCTCAGTTTGAGTATGAAAAAAGTTTTATAACCTCAGGGCCAGGACAGATTGTCATATTCTCAGTGTACACAATTAATTAGAATGCTATCCATATGATATAACTCTAGATAAGATAGGGTATAAGGAAAATATTTTTCTTATTTCTCTGCGAAAACATGTAGTGGGTACTCATTAGAAGCCCTTTTGCGAGGCACTTCTAGTGAGTACCCACAACATGTTTTCCCAGAGAAACAAGAAAAATATCAACATTTTTCAGTTGAAAAAAGTGCGTTATCTGGAGCGGTGTATCCGCATCTTCCAATCACTGATATATTAACAGTCTTGGAATAATTCAAGGTCAAGCCGGCCCCGGTGGCTCAGTTGGATGCGCGTCCGACTGGAGACCAGAAGGTCGCGGGTTCGACCCCCGCCGAGGTTGGCAACATTCTTTCGTGGAGATTGATCATGAAATATTTTCTACGGTCATTCTCTCCCTTCCGCTGATTCAAGAAGGGCAGTTGTCAGTTTCTGGCGAAAGAATGTGCACAATACTGGTTAACCGCTTAGAGGACTAAGCCTGCCCAGTAAATGTGTGGTTAGGTAAACTGACCGCGCTCGACATGACCCCATTGGGTTGACTGGGCCGTAAAACCTCAACACAAACAAGATAATTCAAGGTCAAAGAAGAGAGTAGAGTTTGGGGATGATAATGTGCTAATGCTTTCTAAGGTAAAAATGGATTGTAACCATTAGGAATGTTCCTTTCATAGGTCATCATTTCAAACTTTATCTTTTTTTGCATCAACTCTGGAAAATAAGGTTTGACATTACATGTGAATTTCTGTCTAGCAGACAATTCACATGAAATATCAAGCTTTATTTTCTCTGAAAAATAATTGAAAAAAAAAAAAAAAAAAAAAAAAAAAAATCAAGAATGTCATCTGCAATTTTTCTTTCGGTAGCAATTTAAGCCTTAAAATAAAGATGTACTTTTGCTTTCTTAGGTAAAAAGAGGGTACAAACATTCGGCATGATGAAAGAATTGAAACATCACATAAAAGATGAAAAAGATGTAACTGTACTATCCAGGGATTCGTTGCTAGATACTGATATATATGACAATGAGGCAGACGGTAAGTTGTAAGGCATTACCTTGCAATGGCTTTGTTGTTAATGTGAGGTCATTTCCTGTAATTTGATGTGAGTTTTGTGGCATGATTATGTGACTTCATTTTCTGAAATTTAAAACATTGATACATGTAGTTGTATTTATTGATGTGGGTGGTCGGGTGGTGCGAAGGTGTCGTGTATCTTTTGTCACCGGGGCGTCCTACTGATATCGGCTTACAGTTAAGTAAGGCCTGCTATCCTTGTAGCAGGTAAGGGTAGAGGGGGAATGTTTTTATTTCTTCTGTTTCTTCACTTTCATTCCTGTTCCTCTTTCTTCCCTGTCCCTCTTTTTTCATCTCTCTTACTATCTCTTCTATGTCTTTCCTCCCTTTCTCTGGGAGAGGACACAAAACGACCCACAAGCAGTGATGCGTCGTTAAATCCAAACACAATCATTTTGTTGATGTAAAATTTGCTGTTTCTTTACTTATTGTTTTTTTACTGACGAGGGTATCACACACTGAACAATTTAACGTAGAATTTGTTTTTTTTTATGTAAAGAAATATACAGTGTTAATACATTGCTCCAGATAAGGCAAAAAGTCAAAAAGTACCGGTATTGATATTTTACTATTTCTCATTTCGTCGCAGCACTTCTGACTTACTGGCCTCAGTGGCTCAGTTGGATGCGCATCAGACAGAATATCAGGAGGTTGCAGGTTCAACCCCCGCCGGGTCGGCAACATTCTTTTGTAGAGATTGATCATGAAATATTTTCTACGGTCATTCTCTCCCTTCTGCTGATTCAAGAAGGGCATTTGTCAGTTTCTGGCAAAAGAATGTACACAATACTGGTTAACCGCTTAAAGCACTAATCCTGCTCATTAGGTTGACTGGGCTATAAAACTTCAACACAAACAAAAGCACTTCTGATGAGTTCCACAAACATGTTTTATGAAGAAGTAAAACAAATATTTATGTGGATACCCGCTTATCTTGAGCTAGGCCAGATCATTCTATGTCTCCACTCAGTCTGATGCAGGCCGGCTATGTTAACCAAGACAAAAATGATGAAAAAGAATATTCTGGCAAATGCATAGCTTTAGAGTAGGTGCTTTTTTTTTTGCCTGAAGAGTATGGATGTTTTCCTTATTTTTCCACAATATGTTATGGGTACTGATTAGAATCACCTCACTGAGGCACTGCTGATGAGCCCCCACAACATGTTTTTGAGGAGAAATAAGAAGAATATGATGTGGCTATCCTCACTTATCAGGAGCTATGCAGATGTCAGACTGCTGATGCAGGCTGATTTGGGACTTTATGGTTTGACTGTGCAATAGGGTCCCTTTTTGCACAACACTTTTTTTTTATTTCATTTGTTTACAGATGATTAGTCAGCTGATTCTCATATATGAAAAGGATTGCAGGAACAATATTCATGTAGCTATACAGAGCTAAGTGAAAAGTGACGCAAGAAATGGAAGGAACACAGTGTTGTGTTACTGTCATTCATGGATCAAAGGACATTTAACCTTAAGTATGTTCATGATGCAATTCTCAGATGACAGTTGGGCCATATTTTTTTTTTCTTTTCTTTCCAGAAATAGGGGCATAGTTTTAGGTGCATTTTTCATTCAAAAAGTCTTGATATTTTATTATATTTCTTCATAGAATCACATGATGCTCCTGGGTACTTCAAATGAATACCATATTTACCATATGTATTCTGACAGACAGGCCTGAGCAAACAGCGTAGACTGAGATGAGACACAGCAGAAAATGGGGTCTCATCAGGATCTACAATGTTTGCCTCTCATCCAGCAACGTTTATACACAACATCAGGTAGTAAATTGTTCTTGTTCAAATTTTAGAACAAGTATGGTGAGGAGTTGAGGT
The DNA here is from genome assembly GCA_964016985.1 of Anodontia alba. Taxonomy (NCBI): domain Eukaryota; kingdom Metazoa; phylum Mollusca; class Bivalvia; order Lucinida; family Lucinidae; genus Anodontia; species Anodontia alba. Next base: position 141,746,681 of record OZ024821.1, read on the forward strand.
GTCCGAATACTTACAGTAAATACGGTACACACAGCATATGTTTTCATGGAGAAATAAGAAATACTTTTAGGGCTACAATTTGGCCTGTCATTTTGTGTGTCTCATTTTTTGCAAGACAAGTTACTTGAAAGGTCAGTCCCCATTTTCTGGAAAAAAAAAAGAAAAGAAAATACTTTTAAATGTCGTCTGCTGGTATTTAAATATTGACAGCATTTTAAGGGTTGAAGTTCATATCACCAAGATGATTCCTGATGTTTCGATGTACATGCATTAACCTTTACCACTCTATGGGCAGATGCAGCAGACGACAACGTACTGATACTCTTCTTATTTTTCCAAGAAAACAGGCTTTGACATTTCATGCAAATGGTCTCCTAAGGAGACCATTTACATGAAATGTCTTAGCCTATTTTCTGGGAAAAATAAGAAAAAATATCTGATAAATACTGCTACTGAAATCTTTACCAATCATGCTATTAAAAAATAATGTAATAACTGTGCATGTATTAAATGCCAAAACTTTTTTGCATTTTTCTATAAAAATAGGCAAGATCATATTGCAAAATCCTTGTCAGACCATTTGTATTTTAGTTGAAAGGATACACCTCAGAGGGGATGCAAATGACCCTCATGGGTTGATGCATCGTTAAACTGGAACACCTCCTAGGGAGACCACTGTCTTGACGGTCAGAGGAGGCTACCATATTTACCCTAAGTATTTGGCCACCTCAACACCTTACCGTACTTGATATGAAATTTGAAGAAGTACAATTTACTACCCGATGTGTCTAAAAATTGCTGGATGAGTGGCAAACAGTGTAGGCACTGATGGGAGACCACATTCTTTGGCGTCTAATCAGAGTCTACACTGTTTTTTTCAAGCCTGTCTGTCTGAATACATACGATAAATAAGATGCTCTGACAGAAAAGAATTTGCTCCCAGGTGGAGCTTTTTTTTATGCCCCCGCCATTTTCAGTGGGGGGGGGGGGGGTTGCATATAGTATCACCGCTGTCCGTACGTACGTCCGTCCTGTCCGTCCCGTCCGTCCCATACGTAACACTTTTGGTTTCCGTGCGATATCTTTTGAAAGGATTGGTGTATTGGATTGAAATTTTATACACAGGTATATAATCATAAAATGTAGGCCAAGTTCGATTTAGGGTAAAATCCACCAATTATTTTGGGAGTTATGGCCCTTTTCTATTTTGAAAAATTTTCATCTTTGAAAAATGGTTTCCGTGCGATATCTTTTGAAAGGATTGGTGTATTGGATTGAAATTTTGTACACAGGTATATAATCATAAAATATAGGTCAAGTTCGATTTAGAGTAAAATCCGTGTATTATTTTGGGAGTTATGGCCCTTTTTCAACTTGGAAAAATGGTTTCCGTTCCATAACTTTTGAAAAGATTAGTGTATTGGATTCATATTTTATACACAAGCATATAGTTATAAAATATAGGTCAAGTTCGATTTAGGGTAAAATCCACCAATTATATTTGGAGTTACGGCCCTTTATCAATGTAGAAAAATAGTTGAAAAATGGTTTCCGTTTGAAATCTTTTGAAAAGATTAGTGTATTTGATTCAAATTTTATACACAGGTATATAATCATAAAACGTAGGTCAAGTACGATTTAGGGTAAAATCCACCAATTATGTTTGGAGTTATGACCCTTTTTCAGCTTTGAAAAATGGTTTCCGTTCCATAACATTTGAAAAGATTAGTGAATTGGATTCATATTTTATACACAAGCATATAATTATAAAATATAGGTCAAGTTTGATTTAGAGTAACATCCACCAATTATTTTTGGAGTTACGGCCCTTTATCAATGTTGTAAAATAGTTGAAATATGGTTTCCATTCGATATCTTTTGAAAAGATAGTGTATTGGATTCAAATTTTATACACAGGTATATAATCATAAAATGTAGGTCAAATTGGATTTAGGGTAAAATCCACCAATTATTTTTGGAGTTATGGCCCTTTTTCAACTTCGAAAAATGTTTTCCATTCCATAACATTTGAAAAGATTAGTGAATTGGATTCATATTTTATACACAAGCATATAATTATAAAATATAGGTCAGGTTTGAGTTAAGGTAAAATCCACCAATTATTTTGGAGTTACGGCCCTTTATTTATATTGAAAAATGGTTGAAAAATGGTTTTCGTTCGATATCGTTTGAAAAGATTAGTGTATTGGATTCAAATTTTATACACAGGTATATAATCATAAAAGGTATGTCAGGTTGGATTTAGGGTAAAATCCACCAATTATTTTTGGAGTTATGACCCTTTTTTAGCTTTGAAAAATGGTTTCTGTTCCATAACTTTTGAAAAGATTAGTGAAATGGATTCATATTTTACACACAAGCATATAATATTAAAATATAGGTCAATTTTGATTTAGGGTAAAATCCACGAATTATATTTGGAGTTACAGCCCTTTTTCAACGTTGAAAAATAGTTTCCGTTTCATATCTTTTGAAAACATTAGTGTATTGAATTCAAATTTAACACACAGTTGAAAATCATTTATAATCATAAAATAGAGGTCAAGTTCCAAGTAGGGTAAAATCAACCCATTATTATGGGAGTTATGGCCCTTTTTCACCTTCAAAAGATGTTTTCCTTCCGATATTTTTTTTTAAAAAAGATTGATTTGCCCCTTTTTTCAACTTCATTTTTGCAAAATACCTGCGTGTGGCTGAGGATGGCCTGGGCGGGGGCATCTGTGTCATACTGACACATTTCTAGTTTTCTTCTTCAACAGTAAACCAACTGCAAGAGGGAGTCATATACTGGAAACAATTTGCGCATGTCAAAACTACAAAGTGGCATGTGTGCCAAGCGAAGACTTGGATCAGCCTGGGCATCTGCCCAGCCTTATCAGTGTCTTCGCTGTCCGCATGAAGAAAGATTGGGTCCTTAACCACCCATTGAGTGCACAGCGAAGACTGATCAGACTAGGCAGATGCCCAGGCTGATCTGAGTCTTCACTGGGCGCACATGCCATTTTGTAGGTTTTGTCATGCTCATTTTTTTTCTGTTTGAGTACTGTCCCTTTGAAAAGTGAGGCAACCACTTGTAACTCTGTCTTTGAGGTTTGTGCAGTCACTTTAGTCATAGCAAGTCAAAAAGTTATTATTACACAGGCATTTTATAATTACATATATTTTCATTAATGACATACTCTAGTTAAAAGTACTGAACAAGATATAAAGTATAGGAAATACAGGCTTTGAGAAGTTCCTGTAATGATTTTTTCCATTTTTCTCAGATAATGTACTTGATATGACAATAAAATTATGGTCAAAGGGAGATAATTTTATGAATGTGTTCAACCCAATTTACCATATTTGAGCTGCAACATGACAAAACCAACAAAGTGAATGTGCACCTATCAAAGACTCAGATCAGCCTGGGCATCCACCCATTCTGATCAGTCTTTGCTCAATGGGTATCTAAGGACCCAAGGTTTCTTAATTTGGACAGCAAAGACTGATCAGACTGGGCAGATGCCCTGGCTGATCTGAATCTTTGCTGGGTGCACAGTCATCTTGTTGGTTTTGTAATGTCGTGGCTCATTTACCCTAAATATTTAGACAGACAGTTCTGAGTAAACAGTGTAGACCCAAGTACAGAGAAAACTAGCATCTATAGAATGCTGCATCCAGTCATGGTCTACACTATTTGGCATTCAACGATAAATAAGGTATTCTGCAGTATCCAATTATTCTGTAAGCAGACAGCAAAGTCCGTGATCAGACTGCGCAGAAACCATAGCTTCAGATGAGGCACTTTTTATTTCAGTCAAAAAATTATGATATTTTTCTACAAAGGTGTATTGTGTGGGTACTCATTAGAACGTCTTGTCTCACCAAGGTACTTCTAATGATTACCCATAATGTATTTTCATGGAGAAATAAGGAAAATATTGATGTATGTCCCGTAATAACCCTAATTATTCGGACAGATAGAGCTTTGCAAACAGTGTAGACCAAGATCAGATGCCGCAGAATGTGGCATCTGATCATAGCAACAGATAAGGTGCTTTTTTCATCCGAAAAATGCTGATATTTTTCGTATTTCTCAACAAAAACATATGTTGTGGGTACTCATTAGAAGCAGCTCAACGAGGCGCTTCTAATGAGTACCCACAACATATGTTTTCGTCGAGAAATAAGAAAAACATTATGTGGATACCCCCTCTTATCTGTAGCTATGATCTGATCATGGTCTACACTGTTTGCCAGACATACAGCAATATTTTAGATAGATCAAGAGGTAGCAGAATGGACTATATGCACAACATGGGAAAAGGGCTCTTTTGTTGTATGCGAACAGCAACAGTCCAGATCAACAAGCCCTTCCCTGCATTCTTATCTGGACATTCTCAGTTTGTCGTCATATACTGCAGTGTCCATTGATTCTGTAAGCAGACAAGAAAGGCTCTGATCAGCCTGCTAATTCAGGCAGGTCCATCTGGGCCTGTGTTGTAGCAAATCGCACAAGGACCCCTTTCGTGCATTGCGTGTCATGTTTTCGTGGAGAAATAAGAAAAATATCAATACTTTTTGAGTGAAAAAAAGGCCTCATCTAGAACTATGACATGCAGTTGTACAGCTCCTTACAAGCCATCATATCAAGATCTACACCATTTAACTGTCTTGGGCAATAGTGCACTTGTCCAAATTTGAGGATGAAAGAGTCAAATATTGATATGCGAAAGGGCCAATAAGTTATGTTATACATAGTACTTGTTTTGTCTTGTTGGGACCATGAGTTATGAGTGTTGTTTCATATCTCTAGGTAGAAAGAGCGTCCAGATAATTGTCTCAGAAAAATTGTTAAGGAGGAGTATTTGGTGATAATTCTGGGATAGTTTTCTCCAGTTCTCCATAAAAACATATGTTGTGGGTACTCATTAGAAGTGCCTCGGTGAGGCACTTCTAATGAGTACCTACAACATATGTTTTTATGCAGAAATAAGAAAAATTATCCCATAATTATAACCAAATTTCCTCCTTAACAATCCCTCTGTTGTTTTTATACCCCCAACATATGAAGTATGTGGGGGTATATAGTTTTCGCTTTTCTGTTTGTCCGTTCGTATGTATGTTCTTTCGTTCTTACGTTCGTTCGTTCGTCTTTCCGTCACAGGGTCAAAGTTTTTGCGTTAAAGTTTATAAGACCTCATATTTTGAAGACCCTTTGATGGATTTCATTCATATTTGGCATGATGGTAGATATAGGTCTAAAGTTTTTATCAGCACCATCCCCACCCCGGGGGTGACCTTGGGGTCAAGGTCACGGACTTAGAATTTTCATAAAAAAGTCAGGGTCAAAGTTTTTGCGTTAAAGTTTATAAGACCTCATATTTTGAAGACCCTTTGATGGATTTCATTCATATTTGGCATGATGGTAGATATAGGTCTAACGTTTTTATCAGCACCATCCCCACCACGGGGATGACCTTGGGGTCAAGGTCACGGACTTAGAATTTTCATAAAAAAGTCAAAGTTTTTTTTGTTTAAGTTTATATAGCTTTATCATCAAGACCCTTGTGGAATTTCATTTATATTTGACATCTTGCTATATATCGGCCTAGAGTCTTACTCCCCACCCCGGGTGTGACCGAGGCCAAGGTCACGAACTTAGGAGTTTCATTTAAAAGTAAAAGTTTTTGCTTTTAAGTTTATATAGCCATATCATCAAGACCTTTCGTTAAATTTTATTATACCCTAATTGAAAGGTTGAGCGGATATAGCTATCAGCAAGCAATCTTTTTGTCTGTCCATCCATCCATTGAAGCATTATTCGTTCATACTTTATTTTTGTCTTAGGGTCAAAGTTTTTACGTTAAAGTTTATAAGACCTTATATTATGAAGAGCCTTTGATGGATTTAATTCATGTTTGGCCTGATGGTAGATATAGGGCTTAAGTTTTTATCAGCACCAGCCCTATCACGGGGAATAACGTTGGGGTCAAGGTCACGGACTTAGAATTTTCATAAATAAGTCAAAATTTTTGTGTTTATGTTTATATAGCTATACCATCAAGACCCTTTGAGGAATTTCATTTATACATGTATTTTACATGTTGGTAGATATAGGTCTAGAGTTTTACTCAGCATCATCCTTATCCTGGGGTGTGACCTTGAGGTCAAGGTCACAGACTTAGAAATTTCATATAAAAGTAAAAAAAAAAATTGCATCTAAGTTTATATAGCTATATTATGAAGACCCTTTTGTTGGTTTCATTAATATTAAGCATGATGGTATATATAGGTCTGAAGTTTTTCTCCGCACCATCCCCAAGCTGGGGCATGGCTTTTAAGTCAAGGTCACAGACGTTTCATACAAATGTCATTTTTGCTTATATTATAAAGACTGATTTCACTGGTATATGGTGATAGTTATAGGGCTAAAGTTTTATTTAGCTCAATCCCTGCACCTGTGCCTGACCTTTGAGGTCAAGGGCTTCATATTATGTGTGATTGAATTTTTTCTATGTTATAACATATAGCATACAACTGCCATCTCCAGAGTCAAAGCTACATACTTTGTGCTCTTTAAAAAGTGGCGGTAGCACTGGTCGGGGGTATATGTGCCCCACTGGGCACTTTGTCTAGTTTTTCTTGTTTTTTATGCCCCCGCCTGCCTTTGGCAGGAGTGGGGCATATAGCATTTCGCCGTGATGTTACGTCCGTACGTGTGTATGTCACGTTCGTAACCAGGTTCAAGTTTACCTGCAAGTTTACGTCCGCATTTCTCTTGCATGTAATAACTGTTATACCTTCTGGGCTAGAAAGTTGAAACTTTGTATGACACTTACCTACATCAAGACCTTTTAATGTATGGTACCGTTGCCCCAGGGTCATGCCCCTGGGCGGGGCTAGGGGTTGGGGCAGGGGCATCCATGTACTGTGGACACATTTCTAGTTTTTTTTTTTGTTTTTTTTTTTTTTTAGTGAAAACATGGTGGTTGCTCATTGGAATCACCTTGATGAGGAAGTTCCAATGAGCACTCACAGTATACAAGAAATAACCCAGAAGAAATAAAAAAAAAGAATTGTAAACTTTTAATCCTTAAATTCTAATTACATCTATGGAAGAAAATTCTAATTTAAAAAAAAAAAATCAGAGGAAATAAAACTTGACATTTCATGTGAATTATCTGTCTGTCAGATGATTCACTTGAAATGCCAAGTCGTATTTTCTCTGAAAAATAATGAAGAAATTTAAAAAGTCTGCGTCAATTTTGCTTAGTGCTTTAGGGGTTAATTTTTGGTTGAGAATGAGGTCTTATCTAGAGTTTATGTCATTGAAAAAGAAGAAATGTGAATTTATGATGGCATCATTGTGTATGTTAGGAGGTTTACAGGTGAATTGAAGTGAATGGACATATTTTGATAGATGTATATAGATATATACTTGGCCTAAACTATTTTAACCCTTAAAGCACCAATCACAACTGCAGCATATGACAATTTTTTTTTTCTATTTTTCAGAGAAAACAAATCTTGACATTTCATGTGAATCGTCTGCTTGGCAGATGATTCACATGAAATGTCCTTGTTTTCACACTTGACATTTCATGTAAATCATCTGCTTGGCAGATGATTCACATGAAATGTCAAGACTTGTTTTCTCTGAATAAATAAAAAATAAAATAGAATGTTGTCTGCTACAAATTTTGCCTGGCACCTTAAGGGTTAAAATTGCATAAAAGCCCATGTTGTTAAAACGGTTATGACTATTTTGCTAATTATTCCCATACCAAACCAGTGTTAGTGTAAATAGAATCAACTCCTCTGCTTGAACGTCTGACAGCCAGGATGAAAGCAAAACACATAGAAAACTTACGTCAAAGGTTAGACAAATATGACATACTAATTTACACCCGTTATTTTAAAGGTGAACTTGTAAGTTTGTCTAAGGCAAATATACCTGTTATCCATGTGGGCATGGTTAAGTATGCTTTACTGGAGGAATCAGTTACATCCAACAGTGTTTTCAATCTGGATTAACCTATTCCAGTGCTAAATGAAGTGGACTTCGGCAAACAGTGTAGACCCAGATCAGGATTTGTGCATGCACGGTTTGCTAGTAACTATACAGAAAGCAGCAGTACTGTAAAGCTGAATGGATCAGTCTAACTTTCTAGATGGAAGAATCCACTAGGCATAAATGGGTTAAGATCGAAGAAACACTAGAGCAAAACATTTGAGCCATGCCATGAGAAAAAGGAACTTTAACTGTTGTCATACCGAACCCAGATATACCCTGCTTTTGCGAATGGTGTAGATCCAGATCAGTTGGCTTCTGAAAAGCCAATTGATCTGGATCTGCACTGTTTGTCATTAAGTATGTGAATTTATGTCAACAATCAGGATTAAGTAATTTGATTGGCAGACAATTAGAAATGGGCATGACATCTTAATTTATTCAGCATGACAAGGGTTAAGACATACCATATTATATACCCTAGGTGTATACTAGGGTGAATAAGATAACAGCTAATCATACAACTATTGATCATATTATGTCCGCCCACCTAAGAGGAGGGTATTTTGGTGCAGATCCCGTTGGCGTTGGCATCAGTGTTGGCATTGGCATGACTCCTTCTTTTCTGCAAAATATCTTGTGAACCGGTGGTTGGATTCTTACCAAATTTTCATGGATATATAATTGGTTGGGATATAATAAAGAACTGATTATATTTTGGTGACCTTGACCTAATTTTCAAGGTCACAGCAGTAGACAAATTGAAAATTCAGGGTGGGGTGATATCTTTTTTTTTTTTTATTTAAGCCGGCCTCGGTGGCTGAGTTGGATGCGCCGTCCGACTGGAGACCAGGAGGTCGCGGGTTCAACCCCGCCGAGGTCGGCAACATTCTTTTGAGGAGATTGATCATGAAATATTTTCTATGGTCATTCTCTCCCTTCCGCTGATTCAAGAAGGGCAGTTGTCAGTTTCTTGCCAAAGAATGTGCACAATACTGGTTAACTGCTTAGAGGACTAAGCCTGCCCAGTAAACGTGTGGTTAGGTAAACTGACCGCGCTCGACATGACCCCGTTGGGTTAACTGGGCCCTAAAACCTCAACACAAAGATATCTGTTTTTCCTGAAAACAGTTTTCTTTTTTATCCTAAAGATAGGCTTGAGGAAACTGTAGACCTAGATCTTTGGCTGCAGAACACATTGTCTGTGTCTACACTGTTTGTTCAGGCATAATCACCCAAATATTAGGGTAAATATGTTTTCTTTTTTTTTTTTCTTTTCAAATTATCAAGTTATTTTTCAGGTTCAGAATACTTCTGTTTTTGTATATGCTTTTTGTATAAATGTATTAGCTTTTCACAATTAGTGTTCTTTGATAAACCAGCTTTCCATTTAAACAGGCTATTAACCCATTGTAGACTGAATGAACTCTCCAACACTATATATTGGAAGCATCTACTTTCAATTTTAGGTATGTCATGCTAAGTGATTTAGATATTCCTGTAGAAAAATGGTTGAACTATTTGCAAACAGTGGAGACCCTGATCAGATGCCACATTCTGTGGCATCTGATCTGGGTCTGCACTGTTTGCCAATTACCCTTTTAGGGGCCTCCCGACTACAATGGGTTAAGAAAGCTGTAAGTAGTTTATGATATTGCTATTTTAGACATATTTTTGAAATTTCTGTTTTATATGATCATTTGGTTTTATACTTCTGTATCATATAGTGTCATTGTATTTTGTTGGATAATTTAGGCTGTCTGTGGGAAAGTCAGGTTTTTTACCCATATATGCAGTGAAACAGTGAAGATAAGTAGGCTGGTCTGGATCTTCTGATGAATGGGAAAATACTGATTTTTTTCGCAGCAGTCCCAGCCAACATTGACCACCAAGGATGTTATTGTATTAACCCTAGTCCTGCTGAACCCAGATATACACTGCCTTTGCAAATAGTGTAAATCCAGATCAGTTGGCTTCTGAAAAAGCCAACTGATCTGGCACTGCACTGTTTGTCATTAAGTATGTGAATTGACCAACAATCTGGATCAAGTAATCTGATTGGCTGACAATTAGAAGTGGGAGTGGCATCTTAATTTATTCAGCATGACAAGGGTTAAGGGAACTGGATACACTTGTTAGATGTTTTGCCATTTCCTCCAAGGATGACAACTTTGCTTTACTGCATGCAAGCCCCTTCTGAAAAGATATTTACTCTATATGGAAAGAATTTGCTCCCTGGGAGCAAATTCTTTCCATATAGAGTAAATATCTTTTCAGAAGGGGACACAAACAATTTTGACATATTTACCTCCCTTGAAAGTGTATCATTTCCCCTTAATGTCTATGTGAGACCTTGGAAGCCATACTCAAACAGAGTGAAGTCCATATATTAATAAGGATATTCTCACACTGTTTGAGAACATTTTTTTTTTTTTTAATTTTGAAGAGATGTATGCCAGGTTTAATGCCATTTTTTGAATGTAATGCTTTTTACCAACAACAAATGACATCAGTGTGTAGTTATGTCTCTGCCCTGAAGAATGCATGTCAAGCAAGCATCAATGGACATGGAGGGTGGTTTGCACAAAAACTGAGCAAGAGTTATTTTTTCCAGTATGTGATCTTGTTTGTTTTTGTATTTTTGATGGACATTTAACCAGAAATGCAATAATGATGATCAGCCATGATTCATTCATGTATTGACATCTTAAGGTGTTGAAGCACTCTCTCTTTTGGATCTGGATAGAAAGACCTTCACTGGGACTTAGGCCCAGTTGTTCAAAGCTAACGTCGTTAGTTAACGATTTGTTAAAATGTACATCGAGTGATACGCAAATATGCTGAAATTTTTTGCTGAAAAAAGATGCGAGTAGCTTTTGCAGTGCAAAAGCTACTCACATTTTTTTCAGCAAAAAATATCAGAATATTATATATTGAATCTGCTAAAACAGTTAACGAAATGATCCTTAACGAGCTCGTTAAGCTAACAACACTTTGAACAACTGGGCCCTGGCAAATGACAATGCCCTAAAAATCATACTTGATCCCTGTATTGGAACCCAGCTGTGTCACTGATAATAGCTATAGTGGAATCAAAATTCAGGCAACTTACTGAGATACCAAAAACAGAAAAAACAGAAAAAATATTTCTACTACATTTTACTTGATCAACAAACATGGCTAACAAGTTTACCTCTTGCCGCATCTGCATGATGTAATGACCTCACAACGTCAAAATGTCATGCACACGATGGTGCCAAAATTCATACCTCAGTCACCTTTACAATTAGGGCTATATTGCAATGACTGCATAAATAAATAAATAAATAAATAAATAAATAAATATATTAACAAATACAAAAAAATGATGGATAACTCATCCACAAGTTGTTAGACATATCAACAGGTACCGTATTTACCCTAAGTATTCAGACACCTCAACTCCTTACCATACTTGTTCTAAAATTTGAACAAGTTCAATTTACTACCCAATGTTGTGTCTAAAAATTGCTGGATGGGTGGCAAACAGTGTAGACCCTGATGAGACGCCGCCTTAAGCGATGTCTCATCTGGGTCTACACTGTTTGCCCAGGCCTGTCTGTCCAAAAACATATGGTAAATACGGTAGTATAATGGGCTTAATCAAGTTGTAGGACAAGTATGGTAAGGAGTTGAACTGCCCAAATATTTAAGGTTAATCCTTATCCTGCTGAATAAATTAAGAAGCCACACCCATTTCTAATTTTCAGCCAATCAGATTACTTGATCAAGGTTGTTGATATAGATTCACATATTAATGGCAAACAGTGCAGATCCAGATCAGTTGGCTTCCAACTGATCTGGATCTACACTGTTTGCAAAGGCACTGTATATCTGGGTTCAGTAGGACAAGGGTTAATACTGTTCTCATGAGTGCATGTCGTATTTACCATAAGTATTTGCATTTGTGATTCTTAATGGAAAGGGATAACAACAGGTATAACTTGGTATAATTTCTAGCTCTTATTTGTTTTTTTTTTTCCTTCATCAGGGGAAACAGAAAAAATATTTCTACTACATTTTACTTGATCAACAAACATGGCTAACAATGCATCTGCATGATGTCATGATCTCATAACTTCAAATTGTCATACACACGATGGTGCCAAAATTCATACCTCAGTCACCTTTACAATTAGGGCTGTATTGCAATGACTGCATAAATAAATAAATAAATAAATAAATAAATAAATAAATTAACAAATACTGAAAAATGATGGATAAACAAATAAATAAATAATTAAATGAATACTGAATAAAGTATTTGGACAGACATGCCTGAGCAAACAGTGTAACCTGCAGAACACAGCATCTGATCTGGGTCTACACTGCCACTCACCCAGCAGTGTCCAGATACTTAGGGTACATACAGCAGGTATGGATGATGCAAATCATTAATTAATTCCAACAGTACAATATTTACACTATGGTAAATGTCCCAAAATTTTGAACACTGTATTACATACTACGTTGGCTTAAATTTTGCTTTTTATGCATTTGTCTGTTAAAATGCTTAGTGGAATGGCAAACAGTGAAGACCATGATGAGACTGCTCCAATCTGATCAGGGTCTACACTGTTTGCATAAGCCATTTTGTCAGAAACTTTGGTGCATGAAATTTTAGGACATTTACCATTTACTAAATATTGTGATGTGATACCAAACTTGTCCTAAAATGAACAAGTCCACTTGATCACCTGTTGATGTGTTTAAAAATGCACAGTGTAGACCCTGATGCCTCATTCTGCAGCCTCTGATCTAGATCTGCACTGTTTGCAAGCCTGTGCAGATGCCTAGATTGGCCAGGGAAATGAGGTCTGTCTTCATATCTTTTGAAATCTACTTCGATATTGGTTCATTATTGAACATACGAGATAGTGAGCAGCCCTGCATGAATAGACAGTCTGGTTAGTTTCTTCATCTCAGTTCCACCATTGTTTGCATACGTCATAATTCACCATATTTTATTCTAAATATATGGCCACTTTTAAGTCCTTATTATACTTGTCAAAAACTTCCAGCAAGTCAATTTTACCGAAAACTGCTGGATACATAACAAACAGTGTAGACCCTGATCAGATGCCACATTCTGTGGCATCTGATCTGGGTCTACACTGTTTGCCCTGACCTGACTCTCTGTATACTTAGGGGAAATCTGGTACTCATTTATCACAATACAAACAGTATGATAGACATGGAGTACTGTATTCCTATTCCAGCATGAAGCTCTGCTCTGGATGAGTATTAAGTTTTTTTCATTTGAGCTATGTCGGGCAAAAATGGACCTTAGCATATGTTATTAGCTTCTACATGAGAAACCTACCTTCTGACATATGCCCCCAACAAAGACTAAAATCAGCCTGCGCAGCTATACAGTCTGATCAGAGGCTTTGTTGTCTACATAAAGAAACTTTGCATTCTTGACTATCCAGAATGTGCCCAGTGAAGATTCTGATCAGAATGCTGAAAAGCGCAGGCTGATCTGAATCTTCACCAGGCGTACTTCACTGGGTACTTATCTGAAGGTAATTGTTCTGGGCCCAGTTGTTCAAAGCGTCGTTAGCTTAACGAGCTTGTTAAGGGTCATTTCGTTAACTGTTTTAGCGGATTCAATATACAATATTCTGATATTTTTTGCTGAAAAAATGTGAGTAGCTTTTGCACTGCAAAAGCTACTCATATTTCTTCAGCAAAAAAATTTCAGCGTATTTGCGTATCACTCGATGTAAATTTTAACGAATTGTTAACTAACGACATCGTTAGTTTTGAACAACTGGGCCCAGATGTGGCAGTTTGAGAACCTCCTATGCAGTTATGCGGTCTGATCAGGGCCTTTATTTTTTCACCAATACCTTCTGTTATATCCAAGGTTCTTTCATGCAAATATCTATCAGATGAAGACATCATGGCAAACCCTGATCAGAGTTTTTGTCACTTGCCACCATGGGTCTTAACTGTTTACCTGTGCACTAAGTCCCTTTTTGTTTGAGATAGCTCCTTTATTAAGGGATATTTTGTTTATGGCTCCTATATCCCATTGCATTTCAGGGGTGGTGGGAGGGGGTGAGAGGGAGTGGGGGGAGCATGTTTTGCAGATGACAGTTAACCTTTACCAGTCCATGGAAAAATTCAGCTGTCAACAAATTGATAGTGTTTTTTTTATTTTTCTCAGAAAATATGCTTTGACATTTCATGCAGATTGTCTCCCTTTGAGGCAACTTGCATGAAAAATGTCAGTGTATTTTCTGGGAAAATAAGAAAAACATTTCGAGGTGTCTACTGAATTTTTTACCCAGCATGCTATTAACCCTTAAAGTGCCAAGCAAAATTTTTAGGGGATGACATTTTCTTTTTTTTTTTAAAATTTTTTCAGAGAAAATAAGTCTTGACATTTCATGCAAATCGTCTGCTTGGCAGATAATTCACGTGAAATGTTAAGACTTATTTTCTCTGAAAAAAAAGGAAAAAAGAAAATATTTCAAAATGTCTTTTGCTGTAGTTGTGATTGGCACTTTTAGGGTTAAAGGTTATTTATACCTCCCAGAATGCAATGGTTATAATGGTATGAAATGTTTATGTCTTCTTTTCAGGTTTCATGATATGCTTATTTCATGCAAGAACATGAGAAACAAACATTTATTTCAGTTTAAACTTGTTTGTTTTTATTTTAGAACCAACAGCCCTAGTATTATTAGTGTCTTTTTATGATGATGAAATTATTTCCTCATTACTTTACTACCTTTTTATTAGACTGTTGCTGGGGTCCGAAGCAAAACAGTTTTAACTAAACAACAGTGTTGTATCTAAACAAAAACATATAGATTATATAGAAAAATGACCATTTACTGGTCATTTTCCATATAATACAGTAAAACTTCAATGGCTCGAAGCCCGATGGCTGATTTACCATGGATGAGTCGAACACGTTCTTGAGTCCACAGGGATTTCCTCCAAATATGATATATGGATAATTTAGGGAGTTTTTCTTATTTTATCTTGCAAATGTATGCTGTGTGCACTCATTAGAATTGCCTCGATGAGGCAATTCTAATGAGTACACACAACATACGTTTATAATATAGAACACCGAAAGATATCCCACGATTATCTCCATTACGCCTCCGTGTATGGCACGAATAGTAACCCTCCGTGGCTCAAACTACTGCTGTCTCGAACAAATTTTCATGGTCCCAAAGGGGTTCGAGCCATCGAAGTTCGACTGTATATACATTTCTGTGTGGATTTAACAAGGAAGTTGCCGACCTCGGTGGCTCAGTTGGATGCGCCGTCCGACTGGAGACCAGGAGGTCGCGGGTTCAACCCCCGCCGAGGTCGGCAACATTCTTTCGTGGAGATTGATCATGAAATATTTTCTACGGTCATTCTCCCCCTTCCACTGATTCAAGAAGGGCAGTTGTCAGTTTCTGGCGAAAGAATGTGCACAATACTGGTTAACCGCTTAGAGGACTAAGCCTGCCCAGTAAACGTGTGGTTAGGTAAACTGACCGCGCTCGACATGACCCCATTGGGTTGACTGGGCCGTAAAACCTCAACACAAACAAACAAACAAGGAAGTTTCTGGTGTGGTTAGCACTACCAACTTCAGATCACAAGAACCTGGGTTTGAATCCTGCCAAAGGTAGAACTCCGCATATGATTGTACAGCTGCCAGCCTCAGTGGCTAAGTTGGATGCACGTCTCTCTAGTGATCAGGCGGTCATGGGTTCGATCCCCGCCGGGTCTGGCAACATTCTTTGTGGAGATTGATTATGAAATATTTCTGCGGTCATTCTTTCCCTTCCACTGATTCAGGAAGGGCAGTTGTCAGTTTCTGGTGAACGAATGTGCACAAGTACTCATTAGTCGCTTAGAGGACTAAGCATGCCCAGGAAAAGTGTAATTAGGTAAACTGACCACACTCAGCATGACCCTAATTGGTTGATTGGGCAGTAAAATCTCAACACAAACAAATGACTGTACAGGGCTTCATTGTTCACAGCCTTTCATTTGTCACCCTTCAGTCATCTCGATATGACTTTAATAATGTTGAAAGGGATGTAAAACACCAAACCGTCATCAATGTATACAACATTTTGAAGTCCATCTATAAGGTGTGTTTTATCTAAACACTTCCTGTAATGAACAGTGTTTTATAAAAACAAAAATGTTCAAATTTTATTGGAAAATGACCATGAAATTATCATTTTCATTTATATTCTATACATTTCTGTTTGGATACATTTTTCGGGACCATCTATAGGGTGTGTTATATCCTAAACCTTACTATAATGAACAGTATTCTGAAGAGGTTCCGGTACACCAGACAGCAAAACTCCTTACCATGCCAATGCTAAATTTGAACATAGCCTATATTATAATCTGGGACAATTCACATTACACCCACAAATACCATTGTTCCGACATTGATTAGGGTTAGGTTATCCTGTCAATCTGGGACAATTCACATTACACTCAAAAATAATATTGTTCTTTATTGATTAGGGTTAAGTTATCCTGTCAGTATGGTGCAATGCGCATCATGCAACTGAACATTGTTCTGGTAGTGTATTGATTAGGGTTAAGTTATCCTGTCAATGCCGCAGAACGGTGTTTTTTTATCCCGCAGTGTTTAAACCCGGCGTGCCTTAGGCGCTATGCTATTATAACATAGTATGAATTTCCCTATTTAGGGATTTCATTATCACTTCGTCATGAGGGGATAATCTCTACAGTACAACCTAAAAAGTATTCCCCCTCATGACACCCCCTCCATGAAAGTAGGCACCATGGTAAATTTGAAAGATGTTGTTGGAAAGGCAACGACAGGAACTGATACAATCAGATTCTCATGTGCTACAGTTATTGGAGATCTGCATACAATTATTTGTACATTTCTTTTTTCAACAGGTCAGACTGTAGCATTACTCTGTTGGTACTATGGCAGCATACGTCCGTCCCTACAAGAGGCCCAAGTTCTGTACGCTATGTTCTTTCTGCGGGGAAGACAAAGTGCATTTTAAGCGGCACATACTCACATTGCATTTACCGTGGTACCTTAACCCAGTCACGGCATGCCATGACTGCATGGTGTCTGAGGGAAACGGGGCCGTCCGCCGGAGATTTCATGGAAATCATGGGGGGATCGTCGGGGGTGCAGCTTTGCAGGCCTGGTTTCTCCTTATGAATGGGGTGTTCTATTTCATCATGGGGGAGCTTGGCCTGGCATCCTTTGGGGATCTCCTAGCTGCATCATTGATCCTGGGACTGACCCCGACTTCCATCAGCTTCTCTGATGAAGAAGTATTCTTCCTCAGAGAGTATGATCGGAGAGCGGCCTTGAACCTCTGACCTCTGTCGGATATATGGCTTATCCTCCCACCAGGATTATAACGCTGTCGAACTATTTAGTCTTAGCACGACTATTGTTAAGGTTAAGTTCGACAGCTAGAAGGGCTTTAGTTGGTTTAGTCCGATATGTCTCGTTTGACGGGTCCAGGGCTCCGATAGGGCATCCAAGGTTGATAATGGGAATTGTGGATGCCCATTACCACATGGATAGACTCTCTGGTAATTATGTTACGCCAGCATTGGTCCTGAAAAACACGATGACTGATTCATTTAGACTATTGTACGGCATAGCCAATTATCTTTGGACAGAATCCTGGTGCAAGTTGGATCAACAACTAAGGGTTGATCCAACATCTAAATTTACACTTGGGATCCATCCACATAGGATTCGGCCCAATTTGGCTGAATCTTCATTTAGAAAGTTGAAGGATAAGCTTGCTCGGTACCCTTCGGCTTTGGGGGTTGGGGAGGTAGGCATCGACCACACTTCTGGATGTGCATGCGGTAGGTGTGACTACGGTGTCACATGTAGGAGGAGGGTGGATGCACAGACCGAATTCCTGGAGCTTGTCTTTGAACATGTTAAACATCATGACACTACTCTCATTATACATGTCAGGGACTGGGACACTGGTCTGGCGGCCTCTGAGGTACTCGCTCTCCTCAAGAAATATGGGTTTCAGAATGCCCGTATACACCGCCATTGTTTCATTGGGTCAGCAGAGGAGTACAAGGAATGGAAAAAAGAACTCCCAAACTGCTATTTTAGCATTTCAAGCAAGTCCCTTGATGATATAGAGGCTGCAGCTTGGCCGCTATTACGAAGGAACTTAGACCGCCTGGTCGTGGAAACAGATGCCCCCTATTTGAAAGATCAATCGCCTCTTGGTGTTATAAACAGTGCAAAGGGGGTGTCAGAAAAATTTCAGATGCCTGTGAATGACTTGGCCAGGGTGTGTAATAAGAATGTTGTTAGGCTTTATAACTTGTTCTAGCAAGCACCCCTGTTCTTGGAAAGATGGTTCTCAACAGAAATTCACACCTTTTCAGTCCTATGTTCCTGACAGTTGAATATCACTAGACTGACACTTGCGCAAACTCCTATTATCTGGAAAAGTATCGTTTCTTTAGATTTATTCAGCATGACAAGGGTTAACATACCTATGCTAAAATTTGAACATGTTCATTTGACTACCTAGAGATGTGCAACTGTGTAGCAAACAGTGAAGACCCAGCTCAAACTGCTTACTTTAGGAGCAATGTGATCTGGATCTACTCTGTTTACTCTTGCATGTCTGACCATTAAGGGAACGGGAGGTGGAGAATCAAATCCCCGCCGCGCCATACCAAAGGCATAAAATTAGTACTAGGGGCTCCCTTGGTTGACGCCCACATTGTCAAGGGTAGTCCTAGGAAGATAAATGAACGCAGATATTTGTTAATGGATACTTTGTCGCAATAATAATAATAATAATAATAATAAAAAAAAAAAAAAAAAAAAAAAAAAAAAAACGTCTGTAATTTGCGACGTTAAATAAAGCTTCTTTATCTCTTATGCTTCATTAACCCTAGTCCTGCCGAACCCGGATATGGCCTGCCTTTGTAAACGGTATAGATCCGGATCAGTTGGCTTCTGAAGAAGCCAACTGATCTGGATCTGAAACTGCCGTTAAATATGTGAAGTTATATCAATAACCTGAGTCAAGTTATCTGATTGGCTGAAAATTGGAAGTGGGCGTGGCATCTTAATTTATTCATCATGACAGGGGTTAATGCCTACTTTTTTCATTCCCTAGTGACCGTCTTTAAGTGGACTGGAGGCACGGTAGATTTTCAGCGAGGCAACTTGTGAATTTTCCTGCACAACAAGCCCCATGAAAAGGAGTCTACTCATAAAGAAAGAATTTGCTCCCAATGGGAATAAATTCATTTCTTTATCCGGTCACGGTGGCTCAGTCGGATGCGCGTCCAACTGGTGATCAGAAGGTCACGTGTTCGATCCCCGCCGGGTCCGGCTGCATTCTTTCGCGGAGATTGTTCGTGGCATATTTTCTACGGTCATTCCCCCCTCCGCCTTCCTTTCTCTCTCCCCCCCCCCCCCTCTCCCCTCCCCCCACCACACACACACTTCCGCTGATTCAAGAAAGGCAGTTGACAGTTTCTGGCGAAAGAATGTGCACAAGTACTTGTTAACCCCTTAGAGGAGGACAAAGCCTGCTCAGTAAAAGTGGTGTTAGCTATACTGACTGACTCGACATGGCCTAAATAGTGCTCACTGTGCCGTTACTGAAACACCAAAAACAAACCAACCAACAACCTCCCATAAAACAAGGCCACTGCGATCGTGTTCAAGGGGCCTGAATTCATACACTTCGTAAATTTTCTGCCATTCTTTACAACGGAGACATACGAGCGTATTTTCCGCCATCCTTTAAAAGGTAGATAACTTTTGTGACTTCCTATTTGCTTGCCTGCACGCCAATCCCCTTCTGAAA
Source organism: Anodontia alba (assembly GCA_964016985.1). Lineage (NCBI taxonomy): Eukaryota > Metazoa > Mollusca > Bivalvia > Lucinida > Lucinidae > Anodontia > Anodontia alba. The sequence continues at coordinate 141,766,580 of OZ024821.1, forward strand.
AGGGGTGTACCCATAAGGGAAAGAATTTGCTCTCGTGGAATAAATTATTTCCTTTAAGCGTAGACCCCTTTTCAGAAGGGAGACAAAACAGTTGATAGGGTTACCTTCCCTGAAAGTATCCATTCCCTTTAATTAAAAATATAGAAAATAAATTTGTCAACAAATAGAACAACAACAACAGCAAAATTAAACGGGTGTTGTTTTTATCCAACGCGTGTATGAAGTTTTAGTACATAAACACATTTATTCCTAGCATTCCATAAATGGGACATTGGCAAACAGGGTAGACCCAGATCGGACGCCACAGAACGCGGCGACTTACCAGGAACTACACTGTTTGCTTCAAATACAGGAATCTCTATTAAAGTAATTATAATAATACACATCAGACAGCCCTTTAAATTGGAAATGAGGTGCAAGAACCCACCAGGCATTACTGGGTTAACAATTGTATTTCAGTCACAATATGTACGTAAGGGTCAAATCTGTCTGTAATAAAAGGTAGAAACTCTGTGCAGCATAAGTAAACTCTCATCGGAATAGTTGACATACCATACTAAAAGCTTTTTACGTCAGCTGGTTCAAAAAAATGGAAAATGGCAAATTCGAAAAAGGACATAACATATATTTAGGGAATTTGCCAAGAACTTAATCAATTCATCTGCACGTTAATGCTAAGCAGCATGCTTAAACTTTATCACTGTCTGCAAATTCAGCAGACGACAAACTGATATTGTTCTTTTTTATCTCTGAAGGAGACAAAATGTCAAAGCCTATTTTCTGATAGACATAAGAAAAATATTTCAAAATGTCTGTTGAAATTTTTATCCATGATGCTGAGCGCTAATATTATAACTTTACCTCTACTACTTTTTTTTCTAATGGTAAAACGATTACATGATACTTTTTGAAAAGGGTGTCGGGCGAAAAAGCAAGATAGTTAACTATTATTCTGCAAATTAACATTTTTACAAGATTAGTTTCCCTTCGGCTACTCAGCCACAGTCCGTGACGAATCAGAATGTTCAGACCAACAGACATGGACCCCAGAATAAAGAGTGTAATCAGGCGTCATTACTTGGTAAGGAAGCTTCGCCCACCATGCCCATAGGCCTGAACGAAGGAAATGTAGGTTGAAGCGTATGTCCGGGGTTTTGGAAATCTACTTATGGCTCGTCATTGGCAAAAACATCAGAAACAATTCTGGAAACTGCCACATTGTAGGGATTGACCAGATCTTGATGTCATTTTAATTTAATTGATATTTGGGACTGAGAAGAAACAATGATTTGATTCCCCTTATGCTTCAACAAGCCCTCACAGATAGGTGGTAAGCATATGTATGTTAACGTAACACGTCAAACTCAATGCTCTTCGGCGCTTATGCAAATATGGAACCATTGTTATAACGTTCATGCTGGGTAAAATTTTTTAGCAGATGACATTTCGAAACATTTTTCTTATTTCCCCAGAAAACATTTATGCAACTAAAATCAAATATCACTTTGTCTGTAGTTTACCCGGAGAGTACCGCCCCATGGAGAAACTGATCAGTGAGAGGGCGGGGGGGAGGGGGGGGGGGTTGGGGAGGATTGAGGGGTTACACATCTCGGAGTTAGCGTTTGTCTCATGTGTTAAGAATTTTACTTGACATGGCATATATAATTTAGCACTCTCCAGTATTGGTTAAAAGGGGGAAATAGATACGCTTTCAGGGGAGGCAACTCCGTCAAAATTGTTTTGTCTGAATTCTGAAAAGGAGTCTTCTAAAACAGAAAGAAAATTTCCCCTTGTTTTTCTCTTACCTGAAAAGAGATCTATTCTAAAAGGAAAGAATTGGGAGCATTTTTTTTTCCTTTTAGAATAGACAATTTCCAGAAGTGTCTTGGTGTGCAGAAAAGCAAACAGGAAGTCATAAAACTTTGTCTCATAAAATAGCAGAAAAATTACCTAGTGTATCCAGTTCCCTTAAAGGCTCCATATTCCTCAAAAATGGGCATTTTGTTATCCAAGAAAGCTTTAATAAATTGATGTATTATATTAATACATTCTTAAAATGTGGCACCTGACAGCCTGTAAAATTTCAATTAGTCTCTCGTTCTTGAAATGAAATGATTTTTTATCGTATCTCTGAATTAATGTTGCCAACATTAATTCAGAGATACGATAAAAAAAAATCATCTCATTTTTGATCCAGTTCAAGGACGAGAGACTAACTGAAATTTTAAAGGCTGTCAGGAGCCACAGTTTATGATTGTGAATACCATATATCAATTTATTTAAAACTGTCTTGGATAATAAAATGTCTATATTTGAGGAATATGGAACCTTTAAACAAATCCCAAGTCGGTCGCGGCGGCTCAGTCGGATGCGCGTCCGACTGGTGATCAGGAGGTCGCGGGTTCGAGACCCACCGGGTCCGGCAACATTCTTTGGTGAAGATTGATAACGAAATATTTTCTATGGTCATTCTCCCCCTACTGCTGATTCAAGAAGGGCAGTTGTTAGTTTCTGGCGCATAATTGTGCTATTTAACCGTTTAGAGGACAAAGCCTTCATAGAGAAAAATAATAGTTATGTAAATTATCGCTAGGTAAACCGCGACATCTTATTAATGTTGATTGGGCCCTTAAACTCAAACCCAACCAACTAAATAATGCCTAAGATGCACGTAGACCCTTATGAGATATGTAAACAACAAACGCCCAGATCAAGCAGACTAAACAGGCCTTCTATGTGCATCCATAAGATCCTCGGATCTGGGCCAGCGTGGATCTAGGATTATTTAGTAGGGGTCAGCATTTCCGAGAGGGTGTGGATCTGTTGGATCAAATACCGTACTTTAATGTGGGAATGTATCGATTCCTGATCATCGCCTTCCCTTCTATTTTTTAAAGCTTTCTCCGCTAGTGGCGACCTTTGCAAACAGTCTGGACCCAGATCAGGCCCGACAATGTCGGGCCTGATCTGGATCCAAACTGTTTGACACTTTGATGGTATTCCTGAAAGATTTGTTGAAAAAAAGTTAATTAAAAACAAATGCAGACAGAAAAGCATACACAATTATCCAGTATGTAATGTGTTAAGTTGTCGGACAGACAGGCCTGAGCAAACAACGTAGACCCTGAATGCGGCTTCTGATCAGAGTCTACTCTGTTTACCACTGATCCAAGCGTTTTAGACTCATTAAAAGAAAAACCGGTCTGAAACGTAATGGATATTCAGACTCTTCGATCATCCATGTTGTCATTCAATAATGCAAATCTTTTAAGCGTAAGTGGTCAAAAAAACTAGAATGTGTATGGAGTTTGCATTTTTTTTTTTTTTTTTGTGTGTGTGACAGTACCAAAATGGACATATTTGGTGCACTTAATTTTTCACTGCGTTATGCGTTCTTCATGATTTTGGCATATATCCTGAACGACTGCCGCTATGTGCATGTTACCATATTGATGACGTAAGTTGTTAACCACGGAGCCCTGCAGGGACACGTTGAAACAACGGCGATTCAACGTCGACGTTGAATCAACGTTGAATCGACGTTGTGTGCCCGCTGGGAGTGGGGTGTGCGAATAATAGGATAAATACGGTATTCGTAATTCATCAGATTTATCCAACATTTTCACATGAAAATGAAAATTTGAGTCTGTGTGGTTGAGAGTGGGTAGGGTTCAATTAATCTAACTTCTCGAACCTTCTCTGGACTTTCAATGTTCAAAATAAACATAAGGGCAGTTTTCTTTGTGTTGCGCATAAATAATCGTGCGTGCGAATGGCGAAATGTCGTGACCTTACGGCGTTTGCAGTATGCACCAGTCCATTAGCATAAACTGTCCGCTTTCATCCTGCCTGCATCTGCGCCTCCATCTGCAACAATATAGCATGCACAAATGTAATAAACGGACACTAAAGTATCCAACAACCGTAATATTTGTTCCGCCTTCTGATTGTCATTATATTCTTGTACATTGAACGGGTCATTGCCATAAACAGCCTATTATCATCACTTTAGCCATATGGCAATGGTTTACGGGTGATCAGACACTCAAATCTGTGGTTCTCGCTTACACCAAAGATTTCTTTTCTATAGTCAAAACGCGCGCCGAAAATAACTTTTTATCCCACAGAGCGTTATGTACGATTATTGCTCTCGAGAAAATAAATAGTAATAATGATAACTAAAAAAACAACAACAACAAAAAAAACCAACAACAACAAAAACAAACGTGACAAAAAACAACAACAACAAAAAAAAACAAAAAAAAAAACAAAAAAAAAACAAAAAAAACAAACAAAACAAACAACAAAACAACAAACAAATTTGCTTTGATTTGCTTTGATGGAAATTGTTTTTCAAACTTGTAGTGACCGTCAGAAAGTGCAGAAAACGACGTCTATTCAAGGTTTACATTGTTGACCACTTGTCCAGCTATTTTCAGATCCATCGACAGGTAGTGAAATGAATTTGTTCAAATTATATGACAAGTATGGTGAGAAGTTTAAGTGTCCTAACCCTTGTCCTGCTGAACCCGGATATACCCTGCTTTTGCAAACAGTGTAGATCCAGATCAGTTGGCTTCTGAAGAAGCCAACTGATCTGGATCTGCACTGTTTGTCATTAAATATGTGAATTTCTATCAATAATCAAGTAATCTGATTGGCTGGAAATTAGAAGTGGGTGTGGCATCTTAATTTATTCAGCATGACAATGGCTAATATTCAGGATTAATACGGTCTCGTTGTAGGCCAATGCCATTCTACCTCAGAATGTGCGAACAGGGTGTATGCGAGAATAACAAATATATTCTGAAAAGATGCATCGTCCCTCGAACAGCGAATATATTTTGAATAAAATGCATAATCCCTTGCTTTGGAAAAGAGATAACTGGAAATCACTGCGCCTCTTCATGAGCATTGGTGCACTGCGAAGGACTGCTCACGCCCTCTAGCACAGGCTTCAGCAGAACCTAATAATCCCAAAGGACCAGATTAAAATACATCACAGTCTTTTAACGCTTATCATGCTGGGTAAAACATTCAACAGACGATATTCTTCCTGACATTTCATGCAAAATAGGATGACATTTTATGCAAATTGTCTCCGACAATTTGCATAAAATGGCAAATCCTGTTTTCTGGAAAAAATCAAAATATCAATCTATCGTCTGCTAAATCTGCTCATAGCGTGATAACGCACAAATTGATTTTGCCCCGCAGTGTCTACATGTGGCAATCAGGCAGGCTTTCTATAAATCTGTTCAATATTGCACTGAGAGGGTGAACGACCGCACGGACTGACGGAGATTGCAATCAGAGCCACAGAATATAAACCAAAGTTGCTTACGCAAACGGCGACGATTCAGATCAGACAGTGCATCCACGCAATATAACCAGTCTTCACAGTTCGCATGAACAATGTACAGGCCAAGAGGTGACCACAGAGCGAACAGCGAAGACTCAGATCAGACTGCGCGCGCGCAGTCTGATCTGAGTCTTCGCTGTTCGCATTTCGAATTCTTGTTTTGCAGTTGCCCTGTTCGTTTATCCGCATTGATCTTCATGCCCTAGAGGCTTAAAGCAACAAGGTTTGATTCTATTATCTTTGATGATCAATGTATTTTGATCGTCGGAAATCTAGTGGGTCGCGATAAGTGAAAAAAGGTCGCATCGCATATGCGAATCACATATGGGAATGTCATTCTATGAAAAGAAAAGCGTAGATACTGAATGAACTGCGCCTATATGCAAACCTTGCTCACAAGTGCTGCATTGATTTTCATACGTTGTAGGCTCAAGGAAATAAACATCGGAACTGATAACTTTACCGCGTCATGGGAAAACGTGGCTTTGGGACATATGGGGACAGCGAAGGCCCAGATCAGACTGCGCATCCGCGCAGTCTGATCAGGGCCTTCGCCGTCCGGCTATTGCTGCATAGAAAAGGCCCTTATCGGATTGTGTGGCTTCGTTGGCTTTTCTGGATCTTTGCTGTTCACAAATGCCCCAAAGGCACCTTTTTTTATAGTGCGGATCATAACTGAACCGCGCAATAAGAGAAACGTACCTTTGTACGTTTGCGCCCAACTAAGACTCGAGTCATCCTGTGCATCGGTACAGTCTGATCAGAGTTCGTTGTCCGCATGAAGAAACTTTGCATCCTTGGCAATACAAAATGCGCCCTGCGAGGATTCTGATCAGACTGCGCGAATGCGCAGGCTGATCTGAATGTTCGCAGGGCGCACATATTCGAAGTTACGTTTTCTGCTGTTGCGGCTCGCGTATAAAATCTGAGCCGAGTCATGCGAAACATGAAGTTGTTTGTAAGGGTCATATGCCTACAACGAAAGCCCAGATTTGCATGCGCATAGGCATATTCTGATCAGGGTATTTGCTGTGCGACGACATATTCTATAATGTCCAGATACAGTAAAAAATCATCATTAAAATCACTCAATAGTAAGACCACTCTGCTATTAAGAGTCCTAAATGGTTCCTTTCTTGTAAGTCTATCTATACTTAATAACCCTTAAGGTGCCAAGCAAACTTTGTAGCAGAGGACATTTTTATTTTTATTTTTTTAATTTTTCAAAGAAAACAAGTCTTGATATTTCATGTGAATTTGGCAGACGATTCACATGAAATATCAAGACTTGTTTTCTTTGAAAAAAAAAAAACAAAACAAAAAAAACAAAAAAAAAACAACAAAAAAAAACAACAAAAAAACAAACAAACAAAAAACAAATATTTCAAAATGTCGTCTGCTGCAGTTGTGATTGATGTTTAAGGGTTAAGATCGCCCCACTAATAACACCACTTTCAGACAGTCCCAAAGATGGTCTTAACAGTGACATTGAACTGTATTCTACTAGCAAACAGCGAAGGCCCTGAGGCTGAACTTGGCCTTCGCTTTTTGCATATTCGTCGAAGACACATTTTTGCCTGGTACGGCTTATTATTCTGACACGATCCAGATTTTCTTAGTGAAATGTTTAACACTGACAGACAGCGTGTTTTGTGTTGATAAAAATGCAACAAAATGAAAGAAAACGGTTCACTATTGAATGCTTATCATGAATCAAATAGATTTACCAGAAAATGCGAATTATCTCAAACAGCAAAGAGAGAGAGAGAGAGAGAGAGAGAGAGAGAGAGAGAGAGAGAGAGAGAGAGAGAGAGAGAGAGAGAGAGATTTCCAAGCAACCTTTTGATAACCAAATTGTAACACATCATAAGACCAGTGAAGACACTACCTGTGAGGTACAATTGGTTCAGGGTTTCAATGAGTTGTTCCACCATGAATATCGGAATGATCTGTTTTCTACTTAAAGCGGCTGGATATATCCAGTCTGGATATGTCCAGTAGATTTTCAACAATTTGTTAGAAGGGAGAATATTTTTTGTGTTTTCATATTTGTGTTCCTGCACACCAAGTTCCTTCTGAAAAGTGGTCTGTTCTAAAAGGAAAGAATTTGCGCTCAAAAGGTGTATGTTTTAAAAAGAAAGCATTTGATCCCAAAATGGTCTACTCTAAAAGGAAAGAATTTGCTCCTATGGGAGCAAATTCTTTTCTTTTAGAGCAGACATCTTTTCAGAAGGGAGGTTAAACTATTTTGTCTGTTGCCTCTCCTGAAAGAGTATCGATTCCCCTTCCCCATTTATGCCAAGTGGTCTCTTCTACCCCTGGACTGGTCCATTTCCAATAGAATGGGTGTCTGGTTAATTTTTATTATTACCATATTTTATAGAAATTCCTGTATGTAATGCAAACAGTGTAGATCCAGATCAGACGCCGCGTTATGCGGCGTCTGATCTGGTTCTACAGTGTTTGCCAATGTCCCTTTTATGGAACGCTAGGCATGGGTTAAAAATGTTGGATAGAAATTGGCTTAATTGGTTCTGTGACGGAAAATTGCAAACTTGATAACAAACAGTGTAGACCCAGATCAGACGCCGCGTCCTGATCTGGGTCAACAACACTGTTTGCAATAGTCCCTAGTCATTAATTGGTTAAACTGTTTTTTCTTGTAGCAAACATCGTTCAGTCAATCGCGTTTTGATTCGGTCCCTCGCTATTTTAATGACCTGCCTCTTGTGACCTCGGACAGGTGGCATGCGACACTGGGGATACCATCACATCTTTTGGGCTTTTCCTCTTTGTGTTATTGTCTTTGTCCTGAATTTCCAAAGAGATTCACGTCTTTGATAGTAATTCAATTTTACTTCGGAGGGCAGGTTATTGTTAGTCTTGGAATATGAAACAAAGGTAGTCCCTGGAAAAAGATTTATTTGACAGTTTTGACACGATGGCCATTCAGAAAGTAAAACAACCTTATTATAAGTTTTGCTTAAGGAAAATACTGAAGATTAAACGTTCAAATACTCGTTCTTGCTGCTTGGCAGCTATGCAATATACATGTATAGAAAAAAAAAAAAAATCATTGTCACGATGCCTTTATTTATTTTAGAACATACGTTTTAGGTAACAAGATACCAATTAGGATGATGAGGACCGGAACCGGCAAAAGGGCTATATTTGAAAAAAAAAAAAAAAAAAAAAAGAAAAAGAAAAAGAAAAAAAAAAAGCTCGACTTAATAGATAAGACTGTCTGAATTTATGACAGTTTTACACAAAAATATATTCCATTTAATTAAAGATCATCTTTAAAATTTGTCAATGGTATTTTAGTGTGCTACTGTTGAAAAATCAGACCTAGTAAACATTTTTCTTTTGTTTATGGTCCACAAAATGAGCCTGCGTGACATGTGTTCAAGGGCAGAAAAGTGCCAAAAATACTGATAAACCCCTTCCTTTTTTTGTGATTTATTTTGTCAGTCTAAGGCTAAACTTTGCTTTGAGACCAAATTAGGAAGTCAAAGAATATAGTGAGGGTCGGAGTTTAGACAAATGCTATAATGAAAGTCCATTGAAAAGTAAGTAGGCTCCTGGTCCCTATACTACTTCAGAATATTTTGTGATGGCAGCATCACCTGCATGTTGTTAAGTCCTTGTGCGAAGGCCCTAAAACGTCGCCTCGTACTTCGAAATAGTGCAAATATCATAAAAGTTTCTGTTTTTTTTTTTTTTTTTTTTTTTTCTGTGACCTTAGGGCTTATATTTTATCCAGAAACGTACATAATTTTCTTTTTCCATCACGAAAACATGCCTGTATAATTTTGATCTCCTTAAACCCCACTTTTATGTAGTAAAACTGGGTTTTACAGGGGTATACATTTATTTTTCTTATTTCTGCTCAAACACATAGATTGTGGGTACTCGTTAGAACCGCCTCGGCAATGCGGTTCTAACGAGTAGCGCAATCTATGTTTTGAGTAGAAATATAATACATATCAGAATTTTTTTATCTTTGGGTTGTAAAAGTTTCAGTATATTTGAATAGGCGTGTTTTCGTAATGTCTCGCCAAAAAGCCGCGAGTACTCGTAAGGATCGCTAAGGCAATGCAACTCCAGTGAGCACCCTCAGCACGTGTTTTCATAAATAAATTGGTACTCAAAGTAATATCATTGAAAAAAAAATCGACTCTAATGAATACCCGCTGCGTATGTCATCATGGAGAAATTAGAAAAATATAAATCAGATGCGCCATGAGAAAAGGTGTCTTTCGCGCATGCGCGAACAGCAAAGATCCAAATCTGCCAGCGAAGCCGGGCGCGCAATATGTGTATAGGACGTTAGTCATACATAGATGTATTCGACTGGATCCAACGATTCTGTAAGCGGACAGCGAAAGTCCTGATCAGACTGCGCGGATGCAGATGCGCAGTCTGATCTGGACCTTCGCTGTCCGCATATGCCCCGAAGGCACGTTTTTACATGAATGCCTCAAATAATAATAATCAAAGTACTTGTAGCAATAAGCATTGACTGCTTGGAATCCTTATAAAAAGTCCAGAAAGCAGTTAATATGATATATCAATTATTCAGTTATTGCGTGAAGAATAAAAACATTCTATTATTTAGCCTGTTATAGTTAAAAGGCTTTTATAATTTGATCTTTTCCATCAACTAAGCAGCTGGGTGCTTTCGCTGATTTCCGTTGGGTAACATATGCTGTTTGAACATCGCATGTTGTTCGGCGATTTCCGCGTTTCCATTACTTTCTTCTTCGAATTAATTAAATTTTTTTTTTTTTAACCAGGCTTGCAGAATCGCAGGCACAGAACAGAACTATATCAGCATAGATTTTTGAGATCTTGTAAGTTACTATCCGTGTAACAGCCGCCTGCTTTTTTGCCATGATTATATAGACGTAGATTTTGAGACTTTGTAAGTTGCTATCAGAGTAACAACCTGGTATTTTACTCTAATTTGGCCCTTTTGGGGACCACCCTTAAGAGAAGACTCCCTTTCAGAAGGGGGTTGGTGTGCAGGAAAGTAAATAGGGAGTCACAGGAGTTATCTTTTGTAAAAGTGTCAGGAAATCTACCAAGGGCATTCAGTCCCCTTAACCCAGATAAGCCTAGCGTCCCAGAAAAGGGACACTGACAAACAGTGTAGACCCAGATCAGACGCCGCAGAACGCGGCGTCTGATCAGGGTCTACATTGTTTGCAGTAAGTTCAGATATTTCTACAAAACATGACAATAATAAAAACTAACCAGACACCCCTTATATATTAAATGAACCTATCTATCTAAGTTCCTAAATTTATCTTCAGCTTGCAAAGGATTTGACGCTTAGCACTCTGGGTAAAATTATCAGCAGACGCCATATTGAAATATTTTTCTTTCTTTTCCTAAAAAACAAGTTTTGACATTTCCAATGGAGACAATATGCATGAAATGTCAAATCCTGTTTTCTGGGGAAAATAAGAAAAAAAAATATCCATTTGTCGTCTGCTGAATTAGCCAAGAGAATGGCAAAGGTTAATTTTGTCATTAATTTATTTATTTATTATTTTAATTTTTACTCAGTTATGCTTTTGTCAGCACGGAAGTTTGTATTCAAATTGCAAATATTGTGTACAGGTAAAAATCATTTGAAGCATAAATGGTAAAAGGACGAGCATGCCATATGTTAACGCAGACTTATTATGGTATTTGCTCTCTGTTAACAGAATCATTGCATGCGTAAGAACATATTGAAGAACAGAGAAGAGTCTGGTCAGACGGCGTGATGCGCAGGCTAATCTGGGACTTAGCTGCACGCATATGGCACAACGACCTTGTTCATGTGTGGAGCATCATTTTGTTTTATTTCAAGGCGAATGGAGACACCTGCTATATTTTCCACTATTTCTGCAAGGAAGATTACTCTTGTAACTCCCTAGGGGAGCAAAATGTTTCCTTTTAGAGCAGACCCTTTTTCAGAAGCGAGCTGAAGCAATTTTGAAAGAGTTGTCTCCTTTGATAGTGTATACATTCTCCTTTAGATGAATGGATATACTGGTACTTTTTTTTACCATTTTCTACAAGGGAGATAACTTTTGTAACTTTCTGTTTGCTTTCAAGCACATCAGTCCCCTTCTGAAAAGAAGTCCACTCTAAGAGAAAAGAATTTGCTCCCAAAGTAGTTGTTTTCATGGTACCTAAGCCATAATCCAAACTCATAAATCCGTAAACGAATGACGAATCAGAATGTTCAGACCAACAGACATAGACCCCAGAATAAAGGGTGTAGTCAGGCGTCCGCGGATAGTAAGCATTACTTGGTAAGCAAGCTTCGCCACCTTAATAAAATGTATAATAAAATGTTTGCAAAGGGAGCAAATTCTTTTCCTTTAGAGTAGACCCCTTTTTAGAAGGGCGACAAAACAGTTTTGACGGAGTTGCCTCCCTTGAAAGCGTATCCATTCCCACCTATTCGTCCTATTCTTTATTTTATGTAGTAGCAATAAGGAAATAAAACGAGGATATTGAAATAAAAAAGAGTGGTTAAACAGTCATAAAATTTATTTTATTTTATTGTACAGGCGAGATTTCTATCAGAAAATAAAAGTTGAATGACGGTGCAGTCCGATCCATCCTCATCAATAATTACAGGAAACGTGTTTTCTGAAATGTACACGTACCATAACCCAGTCTGACAAAATTTCAGTTATCCCTATGTAGTCCTCAGAGTTTTTGTCTGGAGACCCCTAAAGGGTAATTGGCAAACAGTGCAGACCTACAACAGACGCTAAAAAGCGGCCTCTGATCACGGTCAACGTTAACTGTTTGCAAATAGTTGAGCCATTTTTCTCTCGGATTATCGCGAAGCCTGACATAACTAAAATTGAAATTCGACTTTTCCAATATTAATATATAGCGGGCGGGGAGTTTATTCAGAATCCAGATTATTCAAGGGTTGCTCTACGGCCACATCATGAGAAAATATACATTCGGCCATATGCGCCATGCGGACACTCCGATCAGCCTGCGCATTCGCGCAGTCTGATCAGAGTCTCCGCTGGCAGCCTGAAGAATAACAAAATGTATGAAGATTGCCCTTGCAAAAACCGAATATATAAAAGAACAAAAATCGGAGTCCCGGTTTCTTTGAGATATTTCATGGTTATGTGCAGAGCTGCATACGCCCCCACTCCCAGCACCGGCTTAAGCGGAACGCGATTTTAAAAGATACAAGAATGGGCTCAAACCTTGGATTCTTGGCTATGCAAAGAGCGTGCAGCGAAGACTCTGATCAGACTGCGCGCATGCGCAGGCTGATCTGAGTCTTTGTTGGGTGTATATGTCCGGTGGTACTTTTTCTTGCGCAGTTGCGCATACGTTCTGTATGGTCTCATAGCAACAGATAAGGCGCTTTTTTCATCCGAAAAATGCTGACATCTTTCTTATTTCTCGACGAAAACATTTGTTGTGGGTACTCATTACGCGCTTCTAATGAGTACCCACAACATATGTGAATTTCTATCAAAAACCCGGATCAAGTAATCTGATTGGCTGGAAATTAAAGGTGGGCGTGGCATCTTAATTTATTCAGCATGAGAAGGGTTAATGGCTTAATAAATAACACTTTTACGTCTCATTAGCCATACAAAACAATCAACCAAGTACAAAAATGTATTTGGTGTCCTATATAATTTATCAAAACTTGTTTCTTAACCACTATAAAAGGACAAATGCATCCATCAAACATATTCTTCTTTGAGTCAGGCAGGAAAGAAATGTTCTTAGGTAGAATGGATACACTTTTAGGGGAGGCAACTCTGTCAAAATGGTTTATCAGGGTCTATACTGTTTGCAAATTATGTTGCAGTTTAAGACACATGAAGAGATAGTAAAACGGGCTTCTTGAACTTTTCGGAGAAGTATGGTAAAGAGTCAAGGTATTCGAATATTAAGCATAAATACGGTAGATAAATTTGAGCCGGGACACAGCATTTCCTGCGCCCAGGGAGGGATTGTTCGCTGTTCGCCCGAAGACGCTTTAGACCCTTTGCTACCCAAAGGGTGCCCTGCGAATAATTATCGCAGCGCTTATGCACAGACTGATTAGAGTCTTCGTTGGGCTCACATGCAATCTTGTAGCAGCTCCATTATTGACTGACTGTCAACTTAGGAGTCTCTGTTGGTTCCATGCAGTCTCAAATGGTTTTGTAACTGTCCGTTTGGCTTTCTGCTAGTGATGTTTCCATTAGGGTCTAGTTATTTCGTGTTTGTGTTTCTTTCCGTTTGATGTCTCTGATGGGAGGTGTGGGATAATTGTATCGATTCCTGATCATTGCCTTTCCTTCTATTTTGGGTGGTGTTTGTGTCTGACTTCCATTTATAATGTGGTAAAGCCTGGCACCAGACCACGGACTACCCTTTACCCTTAAACGCCAGTCATAACTGCAGCAGAAGACAGTTGGATTTTTATGGTGTTTTTAAAAGAAAATAATGTTTGGCATTTCATGTGAATCGTCTGCACATGAAATGCCAAGTATCGTCATATCCCAATGAAGCCTCCAAAATATCAAAAAGAAACATTTTCTGTACAAAACAACATAATTATAATATTAACAAATCCCTTTTGTGGATGTAGAATTGTCTAAAGCTTAAAAGTTAAATTCTCTACTGATAACCTAGTATGATAAAAACAGAGGATTCCAGTTAGAATGACCTTGTTAGTATATTGGTCTACCTTGCGTTTTACCTGTCAAGGAACTACTGCTATCTCTCATTACAAGACGGACAATAAATTGATGTGTATGCCATACCAGGAATGAGCGTTTGTCATACTAATTTGACATGTGCCAATATGTTTAAGCATATTCTACTTAATTGTCTTAATGGGTTTGTTAACCTTGTTTCGTTCAATACCTGCGGTTCGTTAACTGAAGAGGTTCAGTGAAATCAGTGTACAGTTTGTGGAACGTCTGAAATTAGGTACTATTTTATCCTCTGTGACCTCTAAAGTTAACCCTTGTCATGCTGAATAAATCTAGATGCCGCGCCCACTTCTAATTTTCAACCAATCAGATTACTTGATCCAGATTGTTGATACGTGCACATGTTTAATGTCAAACAGTGCAGATCCTGATCTCAGAGACCAACTGATCTGAATGTACACTGTTTGCAAAGGCAGGGTATACCGCTTAGACTATTTGCAGCTTAGCTTTTGCAGTTTTAATTTACTGCGTAACCAACCGTGTCGATTTTGTACTTCTGTTTTCAATGTATCATAACTTGAATTCCACAGGTATCCCCCCTCATAAACTTAGCGTATCCACCACAATAATGATCTACCAGCATGACCAGAGAATTTGTTAATTTGTGTATTGAATATCAAACAAATCACGACGACTTTCTTAAGAAAAACAGCTCGAAGGCCTAAGACACGTTAAATTATTCGTTTAACAATTCGATCATTCAAAGTATATAAATTTAATTAATAAGGTAAATTAACTGATACTAATCTTTTAAAGAAATTCTAATTCGTTGTTCAAAGCATCGTTAGCTTAACGAGCTCGTTAATGACAAACTCGTTAATGGTTGTAGCTAAGATAATTTCAAATACATCGACAGTTTTTTCAGCAAAAAATGTCAATGTATTTGCTATATTTCAAGGCAGAAATTTTAACGCCACGTTAACCAACAACTTCGTTAAAGGCCCCATATTCCTCAAAAAAAAAAAAAAAAAAGATTTAATAAATTGATATATGGTAATAATACGATCATAAAATGTTGCATTTGACAGCCTGTAAAATTTCAGTCAGTCTCTCATTTTTGAACTAGATCAAGAATGAAATGATTTTTTATCGTATCTCTGAAGTTATGTTGGCAACATTTAATCATAGATACGATAAAAAATCATTTCTTTTCAAGAACGAGATTCTAACTGAAATTTTACAGGCTGTCAGGTGCCACATTTTATGATTGTATTAATACCATATCAATTTATTAAATCTAATTGGGATAAAAAAAAATGTCTATTTTGGGGGAATATGGAGCCTTTAAGTTTTGAGCAATTGGGCCCAGTAGTTTGGTCATAATAGGAGCTGCCGTGCACTTGGTATTTTTGCGCCCTTTTCTACATGAGAGACATTGTTTTGGACTTCATGGTGCTTTTCCTGCATATAAATCCCGCCCCTTTTTCAAATGGATCTGAATTTGCTCCCGTGGGGAGCAAATTTCTTTCCTTTTGAATAGATTCCTTTTTCGAAAGGGAGGCAAACCAATTTTGACAGAGTAGTATCTCCTGCAAGTGTAGCACTTCTCTTTAAAACAAAGCTGATGCGTGATGCAAGAAAATGGCCTTTATGCCACATTTGAACACAAAGTTCCAGATCAACCTGTGAATTTGACTAGAGCACGCAAAAAAAAAAAAAAAAAAAAAAATAAAAAAATAAAATCACTAACTGAAATGAGTCGGAATGATGCCGGGTTCCCAAGTATTGGTAAGTCAGCAAAGATATAAACCTATGTAAATTTAAATGTCTATGGTAATACCGTTTTTGCCCTTAGCATTCGAACAGACCTATCTGATCGAACAGTGCAGAGCAAGATCAGACGCCGCAGAATGCGGCGTCTGATCTGGCTTTACACTGTTTGTCATCCATAAAGCAGGTTTTAGACGCATAGATAGGTAATAAAATGGACTGCTTAAATTTCATAAGGTCAATAATGGAGTCAATAATGTTTGAATATTTAGCGTAAATACGGTTCATTTAGATAGATATTCCTATACTTAGATATAAAAGTCATTCGCAGTAGTCTACTCAATTTCCAACCAAGCAAATTGTACTTTATGATATTGAGAATCTGCTACCAATTTTCATGGATATTGTTTTTTATCAGAATTTATGAGCATTTTGTTGCCAGATTAATTATATTATCTTTGCCAATAACTATTTAGGGCAACTTTTAATAAGCAATGATATTGCGGTTTGACACGAAAGTTACACTTTTCCCCTGGGAAAAAAAAAATAAAAATGCCACGTTCTATGTTTTCTGTCTTTAGAGTACAAATCACAATGACAGCAGACGACATTCTTAACCTTTGTCCTGCTGAACCCGGATATACCCTGCCTTTTCTAACAGTGTAGATCCAGATCAGTTGGCTTCTGAACTGATCTGGATCTGCACTGTTTGCCATTCAATATGTGAATTAGTATCAACAACCTGGATCAAGTAACCTGATTGGCTGAAAATTAAAAGTGGGCAGAGCATCTTAATTCATTCAGCATGACAAGGGTTAAATAAACTTATTATCATTAAAATAACTAGTACTACTACTACTACTACTACTACTACTACTACTACCCCACCCCCTCTACCCTTACCTACTACTTATCATGATAACATACAAAATCAGATAAGATGTTTGCTAAAATTGCTTTGATTATAAGTAAATATATTGTATCTTTAATATGGAATCAGCCTTTAACCATATCTGATACCAGTGTATGCCATTTGTGATTGATTATGTTGGGGTTTAACGACACGACAACCCTTATGGGTCATTTTGTGTTGTATCCTAGAGAAAGGAAGAAAAGAGATAGAATAGATAATAGAGATGAAAGAGAGGGACAGGAAAGAAAGAGGAACAGGAATGAAAGTGAAGAAACAGAAGAAATAAAAACGTTCCCCACCCCCTCTACCCTTACCTGCAGGCCATGCCCAACTGTAAGCCAATATCAGTTGGACCGTGACGTAAGATACACGACACCTTTGCCACACCCGACCACGAACAAGGGATGCACTGACCAGTCTGCTAAAGACCTTCCATGCCCGCTTTCAGATAAAATAAGGCTTGCTATTTCACACGAAATAATAAAAATAGAATATCCATGTATCATCTGCTACAATTTTGCTTAGCACTCTAAAAAGTGTGAGATTACCGCATCGGTATTTTATATAGCCTCCATGAAAGCATATGCTGGGTGGGTACGCATTATAAGACGATTCTAAGTAAGTTATTTTAAGTGAGTATACACAACATGTGTTTTGGTTAAGAAAAGTGAAATATATATATATATATATATATATATATATATATATATATATATATATATATATATATATATATATATATATATATATATATATATAATGACAATATGTAGGGGAAATTGTGTACTTTCAGGGGAAACAACTCTATCAAAAGGTTTTTGTCCCCTTCAGAAAAGGATATATTCTATGAAGAAAGAGCAGGCTCCCTTTGGGAGCAAATTCATTCCATTTAAAGTAGGTCCCTTTTTGAGAAGGGGATTATATTTGTATGCAGAAAAGCAACCAGAGAGTCGAAAAAAATTGTCTCCCTTGGCTGAAATGACGAATAATCTTCCAAGTGTATCTCATCATGAAGCCCACTCCTATTCTTTTACGTGTTTTCTTATCAGCTTGTCATTTTGTGGCAATACTCCTGTCCTTACCCATAACCCTAAATTTCAAAAGGTATCTATTTTGTTTTATTCCCGAGAGAGTAACTGTAACATCTCTGCTTCGCTGAACAGATTCTAGGAGAAAAACATGTAGGGACAAGTGGCTTTTGGTAAAACCCTGATCACATATTTAGTGCGGTAATCAGATAGAATACATTACTTTATGTAAATGTCTCTGTTGTTGTTGTTGTGCGGATTACTAACACTACAAAGCACCCGAAGTACATGTATTTGTACAGCCTTGCTTTCATGGATCACCCATGCACACTTGGTGCCGCTGTCTGTCACCAAGCGCCACCTTGTCCATTTTATACTCAACCCAGGGCACATCGAGTAGGAGCTAGGCGTACTAATGGTTTCTTATTCAGACTAGTACAAATAGGCCATGCCATGACATCATATGTTCACTGCGCATTCGCGAACTAGACTATAAAACAGACTGATAATTAGTAAAATATAAAACCGATGTTCTATCATATTAAATGCAAAACAAAACTTCTTTTAAGTTCACATCTTTCCGGTACGTTACCAGAAAATCATAATAAAAATAATTTAGGTTTCAATTTTCTATGATGGCGTACAATTAAACGCAAGAATAGAAGCTTTGGGGCCTATAACGAACTAAGATAGGACACGCTTATTGCAATGGTACCTTACAGTACGTGGAATGCGCGTGCATGCGCACAGACTTGTAAAGACCTCTTTTTATCAGTCGATTGCAAAGTATCCAACCTGTCTCAGTGCGAACACCGAAGGCCCTAATCAGACTGCGCAGATGCGCAGTCTGATCTGGGCATTCGGTGTTCGCATATTCGCAAAGGCCCTTTTTCGTGGTATGGCTAAAGTTTAATATCGGTCTTACGCACGAGTAACTTCTTGGTAAAATCTCTTTAACAATTTCTCCACAGATTTGTTTATGGCACACGACTGTTCAGCGGTTTTCTCATAAAATGTTTATCAGCCTGATTTATCAGAAATAAAATGTATTTAAACTGACTCTTGGAAGAATGTTGATGCTGACATTAATTTTGAATATAAACTACATTTTATGATAACGGATGTTTTACTGAAGCTTTTTGATTGGGTTAAAAGACTGCTTGTGAATAAATAACAGTAAACTGAAGGCACAGGAGCCTTTTGGATGAAATTACAGAAAAAGGTTCTCATACCACAGGAGGACAACGATGGTGCAGTCCGATCGGCGCTTTCTTAGGCCTTCACAATTTGGTCAGCTGATCAGTATATGAAGTGGACTATTGTGGCAAACAGCGATAACCCTAACATTGAGGGATTGATTTGGGTCCTTTTTTCTTCTGATAAGCTACAAAAGCCTTCACCTTTTCGCTTGGAGCTGCGCAATAGATGAAAGCAACATGCATGCTGTCCTGATGTAGGAATCTAAAGCATGTGTTCTACATCAAAAGCTATTTAGAACTGTGATGATTGGGCATTAAATGGTCAATCAACCCTACAGAGGAGAACCCCTAAATAAACGTTATCACTACTATCTTGAATAAAACAGCTGCATTATGATAATTTTCCTAAAAGGAATGGATACACTTTTAAGGGAGGCAACTATTTAAGAACTGAGTTGCCTTCCTTCTGAAAAGGGGTCTACTCCAAGAGGAAAGAATTTGGTCCCCCGTTGGAGCAATGTTTTCCTTTTAAGTAAACTAATTTTCAAAGGTGGTTATTCTATTGGGCACTGTGAACCAATTGTGACAGGACTGCTGATTGGTGCAAAAAGGTGTAGGGCCGCCCGGTGTATTTATTTTGTGTAAGGTGACCTGTGATTGGTTAATAATAAACATGAATTAAAACTCACCATTCTAATTTGAAGAAAAAAATGTTTGAAGGGATAAATGTTTCTGTTTGTGTTTGCTGGAGCCAAAAGAAGAAGCGGTGAAATTGCAAAGTTTCAGTTTTTGATACCTGCCAATTGAAGGGTTGCTACAGTCAGCCTCCAAAAAGTCCCAGAAACTGCTGGTGACAGTGTAGTTTTCCTTATTTATTTTGCTGTGCTAAGCCTGGTCTTTGAATTAAAACAAAATTTGGAAGCCCAGCCATACCCTGAAATGAACTCTTAATCACCAAAAAGGGGGAATTACTATGGAGCTCAGTGGGAAAAACAATCAATTTACTGTACCCTGTTGGAAAGCAAACGGGAAGTCTCAAAGGTTGTCTCCCTTGTCTAAAATGGCGGAAAATTTTCCAAGTGCATCCAGTCAACTTAAGGTGATAACTTTCACCCATTTATACATATTGGATTCTTCGATCTAAGAGCTGAACTGATCCATTTATAAAGAGATGATTTACAATGCAGTTGTTGGCCGTATTGTTAAATGGCAACAGTGTAGATCCAGATCAGACGCCGCAAATCGCGGCGTCTGATCTGGGTCTACACTGTTTGCCAAAGTCCAGTTTATGGGACATTTAAGCAATAATGAGAAATATCAGGCTCCCTTAAAAAGCACCTGGATGCGTTCCCTGGGTACATCCACCTGAATATACACTTGTGAGTCTTGGACTTTGACTCTTGAATGTTACGCCCAACGGCGACCAAGACGTACCGAGGATGACTTCCTATTTTCCTATTTGACTAAGCTCCGGGATGGGCGAGGCCTGACTGAACCGCTACACAGAGACTCTAACAAATTTAGTTTTTTTTGTTTTTTTGTTTTTTTTTTTACAATTTTTACTTATTTTAAAGTGTACTAAATACAACAGATACTCACAATAACATACAATAGTTTACGATACATTACGAAACAGAAAACAAAACAACAACAACAACAACAACAACAACAACAAAAACACACACAAAAACTGCAATACTCTTCGCGTCGACCGCGGCAAAGAACACATCATGATCGGAGACTACACTGGTCTATAACTTGATTAGCCTAGCATGGTTGATCAGAATTATTCAACAACCAGTATAATCGCAACTGAGAGCGGTGAACACAGAGCCAGTGCGAAGAGATTGCCCTTCCTCTTTAACACAAGACAATAATACGGGCCTACGAATTGAAATGCTACCCCAGACTACTGAATATCTTGTACTCAAACCACATCACCAATGAGGAAGTGCGCAAGCAAATCCGAGACGCCACTGGTTTGTACGATGATCTCCTAGACATAGCTGAAGGGACCTGACCTCGAGGTTATAACACTTTTTTCATGCTCTACTCAGCTGAATATCATATTTCTCTGCTAATAAATATGAAAATGCCAACAATAGTTGGCATTTTCATATTTATCAACAGAGAAATTTTCATGCTCAGCTATGTTTAGCAAGAAAGAATTTGCAATAGTAAGAAATTTGAGATTTATTAGCATGACAAATTTCATGCTCAGCTGAGTTGAACATGAACAAAAACAGTTTTATATCCTCGCCTTCAATCCTGATTCAGCTCTACCTACATATAAAGAAAAAGGTCCGCTCCACGTTCTCCATTTCACCGTGAAATCTTCCCCTCATGCTCAGCTATGTTTAGCAAAGAATTTGCAACTGTTAGTATGTTGAGATTTATTAGCAGGACAAATTCCATGCTCAGCTGAGTTGAGCACGGAAAACGTTTTATAACCTCGGGACCAGGAAAAGGGACAGTTGCGGTGGCCTACATGTTTTAATTTTACTTATAAACTTATTTTGCATGTCACAACTTCTGTATATCACTATCAGATTAATATTCAGAGTTACTGATAAGGTCTTTATGGCGAAACTAGCTAGCATGGCATAAACATCAAGCGAATCTGTTATTTTCAATTTTCTGATTGCGGCCGTTGGTCTTAAGGGTCATCCTTTGAAGATTTTAGTCGCAGCGTCAGAAAACGTACCTTCGAATATGTGCGCCCCGCGAAGATTAAGATCTGCAATCAGATAAGCCTGCGCATGCACAGTCTGATCTGAATCTTCACTTGGAGGATTTTGGACAACCAAAGATACAAAGTTTTTACATGTGGACAATGAAGACTGATCAGATTGCCCGGATGCGCAGGCTGATTTAAGTCTTATTAGGGCGCACATGTCAGAAGGTAACTTTCTTCCGGTGCGGTTTATTTAGTTCTGGGCCCAGTTATTCAAAGCATCGTTATCTTAACGGACTCGTTAGTGGTCAAAATATTAACTGTTCTAGTAAGTACAAAAACAAATTTACAGGTATTTTTGCTGAAAAATGTGAGTAGCTTTTGCAAATGCAAAAGCTACTCTCATTATTTCAACAAAAATATTAGCATACATGCTATATTTAATGATCAAAGTTTTAACGTTAACTAGCGACATCTTTAGTTTTGAACAACTGGGCCCTGATCTTACTGCGCAGATATGTAGGTTGATCTGTGTCTTCACTCGGCGTACATATCATAAGCTACATTTTCTCATGTTACAGCGTTTATTATCTTATTAAGATGGGCATTTTCCATTCTTGTTTTATTGCCAACAGAAATGCTAACGGCTGATTAAATTCTGGTCCACTACTTAATGGCGTCCTAATTCGTTTATTCAATAAGAAACTAGATTGGGAGAAAGCTGAAAGATTTATCTGTTCTCTCTTGTGACTTTTTACAATAACTGAATCAAAGGTTCCGGTATCTGTTTTAGTTCTTCTACAAGTGAATGGTTTCGACTGCACGTTCTCAGTAATAAGATCAAGGTTAGGAGAAGCTTATATTTAACTTTGATAAGAACAAAGTCTGTTGATTTCTAGTCCACTTAAAGTCGAACTTAAATAGCTCCAACGTTTTTGGGACCATCGTTGGAGATTTATTCTAGACATGGGTAGTTCGAGCCACTAAGGGTTAATCATAGCGCCAGGTCAGACAGCAAATGGGGTTATTTAGTGTTGTCGTTTTGATCTTCAGTAAAATGATAATGATATATTGAGCGTAGTCATTAGAATCGCCACAATTCTAATGAGTAAACACAACATTTATTTTCTTGATCAAATAAAAGCTTTCTAAACATATCCATAAATATTTTTCTTGACCTATCAGAAGAAAATTCTTGGGGACTCAAAATGACTTCTAATCAGCCACGGTAAACGAGCCATCCGGTGTTCGAGTCATTAGAATTCTACTGTAAGTGGTATCCATGTCAGTTCGTATCTCTGTCAAAAGTGGATCGTGATTACGATGAATAACGACCTGAGGTCGGTTAACCCATTAATGCCCAGTGGGTTCTTCTACCTCACTCCTTGCACAGACCCATACATTTAACCAGAGGGCGCAACAGCTTGATTTTTGAACTTTACGAAAACATGCCTATTCAAATATACTGAAAATTTTACCACCAAAAAGTGAAAAATTTCAGATAAAAAAATTCTGATATTTTTCATATTTCTGCTCAAAACATAGATTGTGGGTACTCGTTAGAACCGCCTCGATGAGGCGGTTCTAACGATTACCCACGGTCTATGTTTTGGAGCAGAAATAAGAAAAATAATATATACCCCTGTAAACATCAGTTTTACAATATAAAAGTAGAGTTCAAGTTATATAAGCGTGTTTTCGTATCCATTCTAATTTTGCTAGCGCCACTTTTGCTTGAGCGATCCTAGGCAGAAATTCTGGTTTCGAGTCGTCAGATATGATGACGACTCGGTATTAGAAACTTTTGACTGTTTCAGACTGTTTGAACACTGGATTCACTCTGCTATCAACCCCGGATTCATCTTGGTTGTTCGCCATTACTTGACTTCTCTTGCCCGATCTCCGTTTAGGTAGGCCTTGATTGTTTTGTCGGGACAATCAACCAGCCCTTTGAGCTTATCGATTCTAGCAATGTATGTTAGCAATTACTCTCCTTCCCATGCTGACATTTGCGGTTGCCAGTGAATAGGACTGCACTAGTGGCTTTATTGTACAGTCGCCAAATGACATGGATCAGATTGAATTTCATTAGAGCCAGCGCATGAAAAACCCAACAAAATGGAAAGACATCAGCCATTATCCGTTCAAGAAAGATGCTGAAGAGTGTTGGTGACAGAAGACGTCCCTACTTCACTCCATTTGTTGTCTCGAACAACATTCATGCGGTTGCTAGTGAACAGGACTGCAATAGTGGCTTTATTGTACAGTCGCCAAATGGCATCAGAGCCAGCGCATGACAAAACCAACAAAATGGACGTGCGCTCAGCAAAGACTCAGATCAGACTGGGCATTCGCCCAGTCTGATCAGAGTCTTTGCTGTGCGCTCATTGGGAATCCAAGGACCCAAGCTTTCTTCATACGGACAGCGAAGACTCTGCTCAGTCTGGGCGGATGCCCAGGTTGATCTGAGTCTTCGCAGGGCGCAAATGCCATTTTGATGGTTTTGTCATGCGCTGGCTCAAACCATTTTCTTATAGTTACCCATAAGGCTTCAATCCAGACCATATCGAAGGCTTTCTTGAAGTCTATGAAAACAGAGAACTTGCTGATGCTGAAGGTATTTCTCGTCTAAATATATGCTCTGTTGTGGTTCTTGCTGCCCGGACACCCGCTTGTTCTTCAGCGATTATCTCTTCTGTATGAGGCTGGATTTTGTTGAGGATTATCCTCAACATTACCTTGCCTGGGCGAATAATGAAATTGATGGTTCGATAGTTTTGCGCTACTGTAAATTTTGTTTCTTTTGGTGAGTGTAATTACCAATAACTGAGTCAACGGGGTAAGTCCTTCGCCTTTGTTCCTGATCTTGTTACATACTGGAATCGCTATTTTGCGGGCATGCGGGCTGCGGGCATGCGGGTTGCGGGCATGCGGGCTGCGGGCATGCGGGCCACAGGTTGCCAGCAATAGTATATGTTAAGCCAAAAATTTGTGATCAATGTTATTTTTCTTATTACCCCCCTCCCCACTGCCGCCTACTCCAATAAAAAAGGAAAGAAAGAACAATGTACAATTATTAATACCATGTGCATTGTAGTACAGAATCTATATGCACTATATGTGCAACTATCTGAGCCTCTGAACAGCCTGTACACCCTCGCAACCTGATCAAAGCTTGTGCCTGACAAAACTGACAAGATCTCTAATCAGACTTGGTAAATATGCAGGTCCCAGGCTGGGTCTTTGCAGAGTTGGGGTGGGGTGGTGTGGACACAAGAATATCATAAGAAACATATATTTTCTCATGACACAGCTTATCTGGCATTCAGGACCAAAACAAAGTTCAAGATGCTGACAGGTGAAAAAAGGCAGTCCTGCAATAATTTAACTTAATTTGAAAGATTTGTCCTGATGAACCAGTCAATAGGCCAGGCTTATTGAATAATTTGTTTTGCATTTGCCAGCCTATGAATGTTCCTGGGAGTAGATAGGCAAAAATATTTTCCTTTCTTAAAATACAATTCCTTGAGAAAAAAAAAGTTCAGTACATGTACCAGTAAGTATCCTAAAAACTGAAAAAAAAAAACAAAAAAACAACAACATCTGGAGGTGCAATGAAATATGTATGCAGTAAACAGTGAAGACACTGATCAGACTCTCCATAGCTGTTTTTCCATTGGTCCTGATATACAAATGAAATATAGTTTAGTACAAAGAAAGAAGAACAAAGGACTCTGCCCAGTGATACAATTTTTTGTTTTGTCTCATTATGGGAGGAATCGGGGTAGGTGTTAGTAGGCAATTACAAACAAACAAAAATTACTTTTGACCTTAACAACATTTCCACTGTTTGAAGCAAAACACTATAAAAAAAATGTTGAAGAATATAAAAATATGGTTTAAAAGGATTTTTTCCCCCTTAAACCTCCACTTCCTTACGTATGCTGTTAAAGCTCAAGGAAAGATTGCTGTAAACATACTGCAGTTTTTCTTTTGCTATCTCATTTTTTTGGTCTTGTTAGTCATCATTTTCTTTTGCAATTTTGAAAGAAAAAGATAATGTAATTATAATGGAAATTTAACAATCTAACATTGTAAATACAATGTAGTACCTTGTGCTTTAATAATAAAAGCATCGCAAACACTGCATGATACCCCGCCACTGTGGGGCAGTATAACTCAGAGCAAAGATGACGAAGTTTTGATAAAAGTTAATTTCGTTTAAACAATAGTCTATCCAAGAATAGACAATACAAGCACGAATGTCAGAAACTTACTAATTATTTGTCTGAAGCATGCGAAGTGAATTTTGCAGAAGAGTCAAGGGCAAATAACTCTTGTACAAAAGCAACCAGAGTTGTGGCTTTTGTGCTAGTATGTAATCTTTAATCCTTTATATATCCATGAAGTTCCATTCAGATAGTTCCAGAAGTAAAGGAACTAAGGGCCAAAAACCAATTTTCAGAAACTGAAAAAAGCCATAACTCTGTCATTAATTAACAAATTTCACTCATTCACAATCCCATATTACTCATTCCCAATACTAATATATTAGGAATAAAAATGAAATTCATGAAGAAATACTTTAGTAATTGGTCATGCCCATGATCTTAAGGTCAAGGTCACAGACTTTGAAAGTTTACAAATAAAATACAATGTATTATGTTAAAGTTTTTAAAGAGCTCATATTTTCCAAACCGTATGATGGATTTGCTTCATATTTGTTATGATGATAGATATAATGGTCCAAAGTTTCTTTCAGCAATACCCCAGCCCATGCCCATAATCTTAAGGTCAGGGTTACAGACTTTGAAATTTTACAAATAAAGTATTACGTTAAAGTTTTTAAGAGCTCATACTTTCCAAACCAAATGATGGATGTGATTCAGATTTTGCATGATGACAGATAGAGGTCCAAAGTTTTATCGAGCAATACCCTGTCTATGCCCATGCATATAAGGTAAAGGTCACAGACTGAAATTTCAGGTTTTAAGATTTTTTTGAGGTCATAATTTCAAAACTATATGATTGATTTGGTTTATATTCGGTATGATGATGGTTATAGGTCCAGAGGTTTTATTCAGCTATACCCCCACCTATGACTATGGCTGAAAGGTCAAGGTCACAGACGAATTTTACGCTAAAGTTTTACGTTAAAACTTTTTAAAAGCTCAAATTTCAAAACCTTATGATGGATTTCAATTTGGTTCATGTTCAGTCTGATTATAGATATGGGTCCAAAGTTTTATTCAGCAGCACAATGACAATTATGACCTCCTTCCCCTCGCCCCTCTCCCCCCCCCCCCCCCCCATATGCCAAAGAGGTATTTAGCCCTTACATCCAGGCAAGCATTTGCTGTCTGCTGACAGCTCTTGTTAGTAAACTTTCATAGGTTTAATTTGTCTGAAAGTTTTTTCATAGAATGTTAAACCTTGTAAAATTAGTGTTTGCATTGTTTCATTCAGCTATACCTGGGCAGTATTTTGAGAAAATATACCTTTAAGATGATTTGCGATAAGTCAAGTCATATCAGACTGTTCATCTGTGCAGGCTGATCAGAGCAGAGTCTTTGATGATGGCATACAGTAGCTACTTGGCCTGGCTATCCACAGAGCATACAAATAAGACTGATCCGTATTTCCTTAAGTGCATGTCACATGTTTCCAAGGGGACACTTTCTCATGAAGCGGCCAGTAAAAGCCACATGTCCTGATAATAATCTATTCCAAAGAATTATGGCATTGCTATCTTGCTATCTATCAGTTTCATACAGACATACATGTGCATGTATTCAATGATCATATTCTGTTGATGTATTATACACAAAACAAAAACAAAAAAGTATAAATTTAATCATTCCAGTTTTCTTGTGTAATGACCTTATTACAAGGCAGCAGTTATATATGGCCCGCAGCCCGCAACCCGCAGCCCGCAGAATAGTCAATTTGGTTACATACATACTGACGTCATGGCATCGATCATGGATTCTCTCCCACCTTGAACTAATTCTGCTGGTTACGCTCTGTTCAGTCAATGGCTGATGGTGCCTGTTTAGTATTGTACTAATGACGAGATTACAGTTGTTATGGGCAAAATACGATTTCTCTACAGTTTTAGTTATGCCATTTCTTCTTCAGATAAAATTTGTGTTGAACATGTTAAAGTGTCGTTTTCTTTAGGAGCCCCATTATATATTATGGACAAGTCATTTGAATTAAAACATGCGAAATATTAGACTGGCTGCAGTCTCTAGTGACAAAATATTTTTTCTTATAATCTGTTTAATAATCTATTAAAATAAAACCAAAGTAATATCATGACTATAAAGGCTGGTCACTAGTGACCAGCCTTTATAGTCATGATATTTTTTGGGTTTTATCTTAGTGGATTATCAAACAGGATTATGAGAAAAATATTTAGTCATTGGAGACTGGAGCCAGTCTAGCGAAATATGTGCGAAGAGTTACCATGGAATAGAAGGATGCACTAGTGCTTTATTTTGGCAAACAGCAATATTATTAAATTTCCTTATGTTTATTATGTACAATTAGAGTTCTTTTCCTTAAGCCCTGGACATGCAATCGATGAATCAGCATTGTAATTACGAAATTATCGATAATAGCTTGATTTTTTTTCAAAACTTACACCACTCCACGAGCAAATTCAGCTGACAAACGTGATATTTTTCTTATTTTGTCCAGAAAACAGGTTTCGACATTTCAAGCAATTTGTCTCCTTAGGAGACAATTTCCATGAACTGTCAAAGCCTATTTTCTGGGAAAAATAAGAAAAGTGTTTCAAAATGTCGTCTGCTGAATGTTTTACCCAGCATGCTAAGCGTTAACTAATCAACCATGGTTAGCGGTAACATTCCGTAATAACCGGTAGGTGGTCTTTATTTTGATCCTTGGTTTAGTGTACAGTCCGACTCGTCAGATGAACCGTAACGTCAGGAAACGTGCCATGGAACATGTGCGCCCAACGAAGACACAAATCTTCGCGCAGTCTGATCAGAGCCTTCGTTGTCCGCATGAGTAAACTTTGCATCTTTGGCTATCTAAAGTGCGCCCAGTGAAGATTCTGATCAGCCTGCGCGAATGCGCAGGCTGATCTGAATCTTCGCTGGGCGCACATGTCCGAACGTACGTTTTCTGACGTTGCGGCTCTGATAATAATAGCTAAAGGACATTGCCGCAGCATGGTTGAGAAACTTAGCATAAATAATCTAAGCACCACGCGAAAGTTTACCTTGTGCCTTTTCTGAGCGAACAAGGCGAATTCCGGTTGGATGGCATGTAGCGTTATTTGTATATTACTTTGTACGTAGATGGGCGTGATTCCACAAACTAACAACGAAGGCTCTCACCAAAGTGAATATGCAAGCTGATCTGAACGTCGTCACACTGTTCACCTGCGACCTATATAAGGTTGCTTTTCTTACGAAGCGGTCTAATAAATGCAATAGCTTTTTCTTGATGTATTTAATTGATTATTTAAGTCTCAGGAAAAGGGATGTTTACCTTATCAGAAAATACCGAAGGAATACATCCGCGGCCTGCTCATCCTGGAGCAATGTGATTATAATTTTTATGCAAGGATATTCTGCGAAAGACGAATGCACAGATCAGCCTGCACAGACGTGCAGTCTGATCTGTACTTTCGTTGTTCGCATATGCGCTAATGTACCCTTTTAGCCTGGTGTGGACGATTTTTATCATGCCAGCTTACGTTTTTATAAAATCGCTCTAGGTATCCAATTATCTTCATTTCGCCTTTTCACGTATCAGAAACTCTCGATGAGCCAGTATCAGATCGGCTATATTCCTGTAACGCTAAGCATGTTGGGTAAAATATTCAGCAGACGACAAATTGATATATTTTTCTTATTTTTCCCCAGAAAAACGGGTTTTGACATTTCATGCAAATTGTCTCCAGTGGAGACAATTTGCATGAAATGTCATATCCTGTTTCTGAAAAAAAAAATAAGAAAAATATCATTAATTTGTCGTCTGCTGAATTTGTCCAGAGCGTGGTAAAGGCTAACTCTTTCGGCGCCAGACGACAATTACCATCTACAATTTGATCAAACAAACTATCAGTTGCAAATAAGTTTATATTTAAATTCAAAGATTTAATGCTAAAAGTGTAGATCCCGATGTTCTATTAGCGAACAGCCTAAGTTCGGACTGCGCTGAATGACCTGGGTCTAAGCTGACCGATATGCCATGAAGTCGATGTATATTTTGGTGGGGCTTATTTGAAATCATTTTTCTTTTCCAGAAAAGAAAGTTCGTAATTCTAACTG
This sequence comes from Anodontia alba, assembly GCA_964016985.1. Taxonomy (NCBI): domain Eukaryota; kingdom Metazoa; phylum Mollusca; class Bivalvia; order Lucinida; family Lucinidae; genus Anodontia; species Anodontia alba. The sequence continues at coordinate 141,796,522 of OZ024821.1, forward strand.
TCCGAAAAGGAAATGCTAGGCCTTACTTGTGTCAAAAACAAGAAAACAATTTTAGAATATCATCTGCTTGAAATGCATGTATAATGTCACATCGTTGGTTGGCTGTTTGGTGCGTAGCTCAGCAATCATATTTTCTAAGCAAGTAATTGCTCAGTTGTTGTTAACGTTTTGACTAAAGAACATCGATGCGATGTTATTAAGTCAAAACATGAACATCATTTAAGCAACAGAGAGAGAAAACAAAAGGAAAATTAAATGAAAAAAAACCCCAAAAAAACAAGTGCTGTTTCTGCACTGGTCACATGGCAATTGAATTGAAACATGTACATATTCAGTACCACTTCTGTAGTAGCGTCCTCTCAGATAGAAGCAATGTTCATCTTCAGCAAATGTTAGATGAAAACGAAGTCGGCGATTGTTTCCATTTGGTTTCCATTTGGTGCTGGTACAATGACCCATTTGCAGATCACTCAATGTTAGTGCACTGTGACCAACTTTAATTAAATCTCTGTAACAACCAGGGCCCAGTTGTTCAAAGCATCGTTAGCTTAACGAGCTTGTTAAGAGTCATTTCGTTAACTGTTTTAGCGGATTCAATATACAATATTCTGATATTTTTTTGCTGAAAAAATGTGCAGTGCTGCAAAAGCTACTCAAATTTTTCAGCAAACAATTTCAGCGTATTTACTTATCACTCGATGTAAATTTTAACGAATCATTAACTAACGATGTCGTTAGCTTTGAACAACTGGGTCCAGGTAATCACTGAAAGCAACAGAATTTGATACTAGCCATGTCATGTTCGAATGAGCTACGTCTTTTCCGGGTATACACAAAAAATGGAGAAAACCAGTGATGTATTCTGGAACAAATCGCGCGACGCTCTATGGCGCCATTCCGACGTCATTTTGACACTTTGCTGACGTCAGTCTTCGTTGCCACAACGTTAAACAGTATAACGTCATTTTTCTCGAGTCAACAACGTAAGAAATGCATGTAAACATCAGCGGTACAGTCAAAGCTTTTGGCGGGGTTTCTTTATGCGATAGCAAGGATACAATTACTTTTTCTTCTCCGTGATTTATCACAGTTTGTCGGTCAGTTGTAAGTAGATAAATCACTCGCGCTCCGCGCTCGTGGTTTGATCTACTTTACAACTAATCTCCAATCAGTGATTTATTACTCAACAAATCACTGCTAGAGCTTACCCATTTCTTAATTATCACGGCGTTGAGATAGATTAAAAGGTATGTCATCTTTGCGACAGTGTAGCGGTATCGCAAACTCCGAAGGGCAGCCGGTTGTACTTATGGACGCTAACGGTAAACGTCTACGAGTACAACAGGATTTACAATGCCGTTGCAATCTTACAAAGATGGCATGTTTAAACCCATCTCGACAACATGATAATGGAAATCGATTTTGGACTTATCTTCCATCTTTGCTATTCACTTGTCAGTAGCCGCTACTCCGATAATGTTTTGTGATGCGATTTGCCCCAGAAAGTCACAATGAAATTACCAATGTATCCAATACGGTATCAGTATGATACGGTCAAATTTTGCAGTTCCATGTTAAATATTTCATTCTAATCTATGCTTTAGGAAAGGCAATTTACGCTAGCAGAATAAAAGGATAACTGAAGATTTACGAGACCATTTGAAGGAAAGTGGCGCTGTATAAAATGCATGACCGTTTCAGTTAGACTGGCAATAGACAGTTTGTGTCAACTAAGAAAACTTGGCTTGCAACGAATAAAATCTGCTTTAAAATTTGTTCTTTAACCATACTGATTATTTTGAAAATCGAGTACTTTTAGATTTTTATTTCACTTCACTGCAGCTGGTATAAGGTGCCCTATGGCGGCCATGAAACGTCTCCACGTACTTCACCATAGTGCAGATTATACATTACGAAAACATGCCTATTCAAATATACTGAAATTTTTACCACCAAAAACTGAAAATTTTCAGATGAAAAATTCTGATAATTTTCATATTTCTGCTCAAAACATAGATTGTGGGTACTCGTTAGAAGTGGGGTTTAAGGGGGTCAAAATTATAAAGACATGTTTTCGTGATGTTTTATTTCTTTTCCGATCATTTAACCCATTCTGATTGCTTTTAAATTCGAAGTACGCTTAAACCTGTGCTAGGGAGCTCATGCAGCTTCGCAAACTACATTACGGCATATTGAGAGACTTAATAAAACCGAGATTCCAATGTTTTTTTTTTTTTTTGTTGCCAAAGGCAACCTTTTAGATTTCTATTTAATCGAAATACACCCTCTGAAAACTACTTTGTGTTTATATATCTACAGGGGCACAGTAAATCCAACAAACTGGTACTCATATGTGTAAATATCGTGACTCAGATTAGATTGCACGATGTCTTTATTGTTCATAGATTCATAATCTGATCAGTGTCCTGACTGTTTGAACATCCATACCTGCTATACTGTGTTCCTTCAATGCCACCAGTGAGTTACAAACACGAAATAACACTTCTTCGTAAACAGAACTAACCCAGCAAACACATAACGTCGCAGGAACGTCGTTACAAAGTCGCTGCAACATCACGACGTTGCAGCGACTTTGTTACGACTTTGTTGCGACGTTGTGTTTTTGCTGGGAACATACGAAAGGGAGCCGCAATAGCTGTTCCATACCTGAACGGTAAACAGTTTGTAGGGCTTATATCTGGCTTTACGAGTACTCAGCCCTCACTCTTAGATTCTCAAGTCTGTTTGTTCGACAATTATTTATAAATAAATGATGTTTCCAAGTGTAAGGATGTTCTTGGCCCATTCTAGCCTGTGAACATAGCTCTACTCAGGATGGACTAGAAAACGAGATAGTGCATATGCACACAGACGTCTAGATAAGCACTGAAGCGCAGGTTATTAGTCAAGAGTCCGTTTTTCGTCCCCTTTGCAAAGATTATTCAATGTAATGCCTGAAGGATAATGAAATATGGACAGTGCCATGGTGAAATGGGTCTCAGTGCATATGCGACAAATACTATTTTTATGGGAATACCCAAGAAAGGCAATAGTCGCAGAACACAGCCTTCAAGCAGCGAATAAGGTTAGAATGATACGAAATGATCCAGCACACGACAAAACCTACAATAAGACCTGTGTGACTAGCAATGACAGATCAGCCTGTACATCTATCCAGTATGACGAGGGTTTTCATTTATCCCACTTTGGATAGCACGGAGGCTGTAGAATGCACATGCGATCAGCGAATACTCTGATCAGACTGCGCGCATGCGCAGGCTGATCTGAGTCTTCCCTGGCCGCACAAGCCTTATTGTAGGTTTTATCGTGCAGTGACTCAATGACGTTACAAAACAACATACCAATGAAAACCAAACGAGCAAGAAGAAGCACAGCAAAAAAAAAAAAAAAAAAAAAAATAAATAAATAATAATAACATTTTTTTCATGCTAAACTCAGCTGAGCATGAAATCTCTGCTAATAAAAATGAAAGTGCCAAAGATAGTTGGCATTTTCAAATTTATTAGAGTGCTATGCTAAGCTATGCTTAGCAAGAAAGAATTTGCAATTGTAAGTAATCTGAGATTTATTTGCATGACAACTTTCATGCTCAGCTGAGTTGAGCATGAAAAAGTTTTATATCCTCGCCTTTAACCCTGATTCAGTTCCCGCTACATATAAAGACGGCTCAAATTAGGCCTATATCCACACAGTCTGAACAGGGTCTACTCTGCATTTCACCGTGAAGTCTTCCACTCATAATTTCTGAGTGCTGGAATCTTTTCGGGCATATAACGGTGTGTTCAAAACACCAGAAATAATTCGAAAAAAAAAAAAATATGTGTATTAGACACCGAAAATGGGTAAAGCTTAACTTAAAGCCAACAAATTATACAACAAATTATACAATGTCCGAAGCTGAAAGTATTTTATCTGGCGTTTCATCTTTAACCATCTGCTGATTGTCTGCAATTTCCGGGAAGGCAATTGTACCAAATTATTTCCCCCCCTTCTGAAAAGGGGTGTTCTCTAAAAGGAAAGAATTTGCTGTGATTATTTTTGGGAGCAATTTTAGGGTAGACTCCTTTTCAGAAGCCTGCTGAATACTAACGCTGAAAATCTTTATAGAACAGGATCAAACTGTTTGACCTTTGCAAACAGTTTGGACCCAGATCAGGATCGACAAAATGTCCGGCCTGATCTAGATCCAAACTGTTTAACACTCTGATGGTATTCCTGATTTTTTGAAAAACAAAAAAGTTAATTTAAAAAAAATCCACAGACGACGTACAAAATTATCCAGCATGCAAAGAGTTAATTAATACATCGTACATTTTCCTGGTATCTGTTTTATGAGGCATGAATACAATTCAAAACTCATTAATGTCATTTCGCTCTAGTTCATTTACAAGTTCAAATACAAAATGCTGATTTTCCCCTACTTCAGTGTTTGTACTGTACTTATTTGTACTAAGTTATCATTGCACGTCATATATATATTGGTAAAATGACACTGTATTATTCTCATATGCCACGCAAGTGGCCTGGGATGTTCATATCAATAAAAGTTATGCTCTGTTCTGTTCTGTTCATATGTTGGCAAGATGGTTTAATTAAATATTGACCGATAATAAATAATAATGTGGCACTAGTCAAGAGCTCAGTTGCTTACGTATATTAATCGATTTAAACAAATCAAAGGTAAATAAACTCTTTCTAGACTTGAAGTTGACACATCCAGTTATTTGTTTCTCTCTGTCATACAGCAAATATGTGCTTGCATAACATATACCCAGCTAGCATTCTACGTAAATCTACATCGGGCCGTCATCGGCCCGTCAGCTACCCTGACGGGCCGATGACGGCCCGATATAGATTTACGTAGAATGCTGACTGGGTATGAGCTTGCTTAATGTTTTGGTATAACGCATGCTTCTGGTTATTTTAACTTTATATACAGTCGAACCTCTACAGCTCGAACCCCAATGGCTCGTTTGCCATGGCTTACTCGAACTCGTTTTTTGTCTGTACGAAATTCTTCCGATAGTTCAAGATAACAAAATATTTCGGGAAATTTTCTTTTCATATCATGACATTGTATTTTGTTTTTACTCATTCGCATCGCATCATCGAGGCGATTCTAATGAGTAACTCAACAGACTATAATTGTGTAGAATATCGAAAAGATTTCCTCAAATTACACCATTTGCTTCCTGACCTGGCGCCATGATTACCCCCCAGAGGCTCTAACTACCCATATCTCGAACACATTTCCATGGTCCCAAAAATGTTCGAGCCATTGTGGTTTCAACTGTTTTTTGTTTTATTGTATATCAGATTATTTTATTACATATTCTTGTTTGAAACATGTTAGACTTGCCCAAGTATCTACATTTGTATTTACCCTCCTTGTTATTGGAAATGTCTCTTTAAGTCTCTTTAAGAGCAAAATATTGCAACAGCCCCCTATTTAGTTTTTTTTCTATCTCTTACTGTTCATTTCAGTAACATCACATTATACTTTACTCCGCACCCCCACCCCCACCCCCTCTCCACCCATCAAATAAATTTGCCATATGCTTTATGAAACGAATATGTTGACTCATATCAGGCCCGCCCTAGAGGTCCTCGTGCATATATCAGACAAACATATACTCGTACACCCACCAAGCTAGAAATTTTAGATTCTGCTGTCGAAAGTCGGAACCCTGTCAGACTATGCGAATGTGCAAGCTGATCTGAGCCATCGCTGTTCGACTATGCGTTAAAGTCCATTTTCCGTGATCCGATTTAAGTAACATTTGAGTAAGCCTATCAGAAAAGGTTCTTTCTGCATATTCAAGAAGTTCCTAGCGGTCAGAGCCCAGTTGTTCAAAACTAACGGTGTCGTTAGTTAACGTATCGTTAAAACTTTAATTATTAAATATGGCATATACGCTAATTTTTTGCTGAAAAAGTGTGAGTAGCTTTACTCATTTGTTTCAGCAAAAATACATGTGAATTAGATTTTGTACTTACTAGAACAGTTAACAATTTGACCACTAACGAGCTCGTTAAGCTAACGACGCTTTGAACAACTGGGCCCAGGCCAGGTCCTTCTTGCTTCTTCGATACAAAATGAATGCAATTTACAGCATCAAAGGATTGTGTGCGAGCGGACGCTGTTGGCTTTGATCAGACCTATATAGGTCCTCAGACTGAATTGTTTCTTCAGTGTTAACATATGGCATCAGGCATTTCTTTCATAGTAATGTTCTTTTCTTATTTTCGATTTTTACTGAATTTAATTTAATGTATGCAAAACAAGTTTGTTCAAGTGCTTATCTCCAGGGGGAAGAAGGTTTCGTTTCTGGAAAAATCATTAGTTCCATCAATTACTGAGATAAACTGAGCATCATTGTGAGAAAATGTAACTTACGACATTTGTGTCAAGCGTAGATTCTGCGCAGTCTGACCAGTCCTTGCTGGGCGCTCTATCGGCGGATAGAGAAAGCTCTGATCAGACTGCATTGATGCGTGCAGCCTGGTCTGAGTCTTCGGCCATGCAGATTTCGTAAAGTACATTTTGTCATTTGCGGCTCAAGAAAATTATGTATATGCCAATAGCTATCTATGAAATGCATTTATAGATTTAATTATCCGTGGTTTTGTTTGGTTCAAAGTAGGCGTAAATAAGACATTTTTTTTTCGTTTTGCTACAGGTCGTTGTAGCTTATTTTATATCAGTTTTAAATTCTGTCTGGAAGGCAGTGTGTACTTTTGTGAAGTTTTGGTATTTTCTGCGAAAAGTACAGAACATGATGTTCTCAGGCCATAAGAGGAGACATAGCCATTCCATAGAGATATATATGAAAACAAAACTTGTCACATCACTGCTCTTTAGAATATGAGCTTAACTATACCTAATTTAAAGAAGCATGATAATCTTCAGAAGAAAACGTGGAGGAGGACTGTCAGTATCATAACAATGGCTCTGTCACAGAAGTGATACTGGTTCTGTCACAAAAGAAACTGGTTCTGTCAAAGAAATAATACTGGTTCTGTCACAGAAGTAATACTGCTTCTGTCAAAGAAGTAATACTGGTTTTGACACAGAAGAATACTGGTTCTGTCACAGAAGTAATATTAGTTCTGTCACAGAAGAATACTGGTTCTGTCACAGAAATAATATTGGTTCTGTCACAGAAGTAATACTGGTTCTGTCACAGAAATAATACTGGTTCTGTCATAGAAGTAATACTGCTTTTGTCACATAAGTAATACTGGTTCTGTCACATAAGTAATACTGGTTCTGTCACATAAGTAATACTGGTTCTGTCACATAGGAATACTGGTTCTGGCACAGAATTAATATTGGTTCTGTCACAGAAGTATTACTGGTTTTTGTCACATAAGTAATACTGGTTCTGTCACAGAAGAATACTGGTTCTGTCACAGAAGCAATACTGGTTCTGTCACGGAAGTCATACCAATGTTTCATGTTGTTAATCAGTCAAACTTCTAAATGTGATTTATTTTGAATTGTACAAAGTTTACTGTAAGAGTACATAAAAGCACTCATATTGACTCACAATCACAGTCGCTACTCAATGGGCACATGACGTTAATACAACGTCGCCTCAACGTCATGACGTTGCATCGACGTTGAGCCGACGTTGTATAAACGTCATGTGCCCGCAGGGTATCATATACTGCCCATAGTACAACACAGTGTGCATTCCAGTTTCACACACAATGTAAATATTTAGGGGTAGGGCTAGACTGGCTCCAGTCTCCAGTGACTAAATATTTTTCTCATAATTCTGTTTGATAATCCACTAAGCTAAAACCATGATATTACTTTAGTTTTATTTTAGTGGATTATTAAACAGATTATAAGAAAAATTAGTTTGTCACTAGAGACTGCAGCCAGTCTAGTGACCAGCCTTTCTAGTCATGATATTACTTTAGTTTTATTTTAGTGGATTATTAAACAGATTATAAGAAAAACTATTTTGTCACTAGAGACTGCAGCTGGTCTAGGGTAGGGCTAGTAATCAGTTTGAAAATACTTGTTGCTGCATATTTTGGCTAAAACTGAAATTTATGCTTGTCAGTTATTGTCAACATTGAAAAAAAAAAAGACTTTTTTTGAGGTCACATAAATTTTACTTCTTATTAAAGACTATTTAAAATACGAAACTGTTGAATTCTGTCTGGTATCAGGTTTTACCCTGTCATAAATTGGAGCATGCTTTTGAGTGCATTTTATTGCAAATACAACGTGGCTTACAGGTATTCATTTTTGTATAGAAGTAATATTCTGTAAGGTTATCAACTGTTCCAGGGCAGTGCGTGGTCCTGGAGTTGATGATAATCTATCGAAAACTGCACTTTTTGCAAAAAGTTGGACGCAGTCGGAGGTGGATGGGGTATTGTTTACATTAGTGTAACAGCAGATTTTGGTATATTGCAGTAACTTTTATGATGATTAAATTATTATTTGGTATGTTAGCAATTTACTGATACAGTACCTAATGGACATGTAGTCTTATAGTTAGTGTGCTTGCATTTTATTAGTCTTATAGTTACTGCGCTTGCATTTTATTTGTGTGACAGCCATGCACAAGTAGAAATGGAAGAAAAAACTGTGGAATGCACCCATAGCAAGGGCAGCGATTAGGTGATTGTTTCAGCCAAACGCAAAGTAAGCTTTAACTCCTTATCTGAACCCAGTTATACTTTGCATCTAAAAAGAACTCGTAAAGGAATCTATATTACGAAATAAATAAATTGTCCGATTTGTCGAGATAACGATAAAGATTATCACGAGGTTTCAAACACTGATTCGTCAGCATATTGCCTTTACTGATAATCCCGATTTGAGATTTGTGGACTTTTGTTTGCTTTTTCTGAATTTTATGCCCCAAACTTCGAGGAAATGAGGAGTGCATATTGTTTTGGGCTTGTCCGTCCGTCCGTTCGTCTGTGCGTCCGTTACAAATTTTGTAAGGAAAATATCTAAGGACCCCTTGAGTTAAGCTCATAAAATTTTGCAAGCAGTTTGGAACCCGATTAAATTTTGATGAGCTTTTTACTACTTCTGTACTTCGCCTCCCGCACGAAGGGACTTGAGTTCGAATCGAATACGGTTACCTTTTTTTATTATTTTAATAAACATTTTTTTTTTTTTTTTTTTTTTTTTTTTTTTAATTTATTTTAAAATTGTTTAGTCTGTTATTTATTTGCCAAGGAACACCACGTTTCGGCCATTAAGTTGCCTTTCTCAAGAAGACCAATTCAATTTGATATCAAATTGAATTGGCCTTCTTGATGGCCAAAACGTCGTCAAATTGAATTGGACTTCTTGAGAAAGACCCCTTGATGGCCGAAACGTCATGTTCCATGGCAAATGAAGTGATTTTTTTGAAAATCTATTTGGATCCCTTATTTATTTGGATCACCAGTGTCATGGAGATGTTGTGTTTTGTTTTTATTGTTGATAGGGCAACACAAAGCTAAGTGATGTGAATGCTTCTTTTCATGCACAGTCAGATACTTTTTAAGAGACACATTAAAACCAGTCCAATGCTGACATATTTCTTATCAATATATTTAAACAATGCAGATTTTTGTCATTCTTGAACCAAGCCCTTTTGATTTTTTTTTTTGCATCCTAATGTCTTTAGGATCATAGGTGAACTCCGTCGTTCACACTCTCCGACCAGTTCCGCATTCTCAATGCTGAGCGCCAAGCGAAAGAGCAGTTAATATCACACATGAGTGACATTCCACCCAGTCACATTATACTGACACCGGGCCGACCAGTTCCGCTTTCTCAATGCTGAGCGCCAAGCGAAAGAGCAGTTAATATCATTTTTAAAGTCTGTGGTATGACGGGCGGGGATTGAACCCACAACCTCACGCAAAGTGGCGTGGACGCCCAGAGAAAAGTCAGATCAGCATGGATATCTGCCCAGTCTGATCAGTCTTCACTGTGCCCTCAATGGACTGCTAAGGACCCAAGGTTTCTACGTTCGGACAGTGAAGACTGAGCAGATACCCAGGCTGGTCTGAGTCTGCGCTGGGTGGACATGGCATTTTGTTGAGTTTGCCATGCGGCGGCCCATGCAATGTCGCCGCCAGAACCAAAGTGATGGGCTATTTTTGGCCACAATAACCATTGTTAAAGGGCCGTTAAAATACGAGATTTTAACGGCCCTTTAACAATGGTTTTGGCCACCATAAAAATTGTTAAAGGGCCGTTAAAATACGAGAATGTCACTCATGTGTCTGGGGAGTGATATTTCAGTGAGGCAACACTCTGAAAGTGAACATTAAGCTTCCTGTCACATCCAGACAACGTCGCGATACGACTGAAAGATTGTTGAAAGCGACATTTCTCGATTAATATAGAAACCTAATGAAATCTGGTGAAAATTCTGGGACAAATTTTGATTCTAACTAACAAGTTTCACTACTTTAATCATACATCGTAAGTTTCGGCCATTAGTTTAATACATTTTGAGAAAATGATATTTCAACATTTTCCCCATACAAATACATGGGGGTGCAAATTTGACCTTGCTGTAAAAAGGACAAAGGTCAACCTGCGACCATCATTTGAACAAATTTAGTAGACCTTAAGTCCCGATGCTATATACCAAGATTCAGCCTCAAAGCTTTTTTGGTTCTGGAGAAGACGACCTTGTCCCGATGCTATATACCAAGATTCAGCCTCAAAGCTTTTTTGGTTCTGGAGAAGACGATTTTAATTGTTTTTACCATATATGGGCATGACACCCATCTTTTCAATTGCGCGGAACCATTCGAACAAATTGTCAATACCCTTTTGACAGAAAACCCCAAGTGAAATCTGGCGAAAATTGCTCAAACGGTTTCAGAGAAGAAGACATTTAAAACAGCGTAGAAGATGGCGGCTGTGGTGGTCATCTTGGATTTCCGATCGGCACAAATTAGCTATTTTCGATCTAGAGGTCATCCTGTTGCTACACTGTATGTTTCAACTTAGCTTAATGGTTCGAGAGGATAAGTAAAAAATCGGCTGTTGCGGCCATCTTGGATTTCTGATCGGCAAAATTTTATATACTTTTGATCTACAAATCATTCTGTTACTACAATGTAAGTTTCAACTCAATCGCCCAGTGGTTCAGGAGCAGACGTCAAAAGTCGATTTTCAAGATGGCGGCTGTGGTGATCATTTTGGATTTCCAGTCAACATGATTTTAGCTATTTTTTTATATCTACTGATCGGTCTGACGCACCATCATAAGTTTCGACTTAATTCGCGGAGTGGTTTGCGAGTAGATGTCGAAAATAGATTTTCAAGAAGGCTACTGTGGCAGCCATCTTGGATTTCCGATCGGCACAATTTTAGCTATTTTCGATCTAGAGGTCATCCTGTCGCTACAGCATAAGTTTCAACTCAAATCGCCCAACTGTTTGGGAGGAGAAGTCAAAAAATGGTTTTCAAGATGGTGGCTATGGCGCCCATATTTTTTTATTTCCGATCGGCAGGATTTTAGCTATTTTTCATCTACACGTCAATCTGTTGCTACATCATAAGTTTCAACTAATTCACCTTGTGGTTTGCGATGTGTCCAAAACATATTTCAAGATGGCGGCTGTGGCGGCCATCTTGGATTGTTGATTGACATCGACATGATTTTAGCTCAATTTGATCCAGAGGTCGTCCTGTCGATACAGTGTAGGTTTCGGCTCAAATCGACCAAAGGTCTGGGAAGAGATGTCGAAAATTAGTTTTCAAGAAGGCGGCTGTGGCGGCCATCTTGGATTTTGGATCGGCTCAGTTTTAGTTATTTTGTGTCCACTAAGTGCCCCGATGCTCCTCATCAAGTTTCAGCTCAATTAGATCAAATGTCCAAAATATGAATTCTCATAATTCCCATATAAATGTAAAAGGCCAATACAAATGTAGGGGAAGCAAACTTAACCTTGCCGTAAACAAAGTCAACGTAGGACCATAATTTTAGCAATTTTGGCAGAGCTCTTGTCCCCGATGATTTGTGCAAAGAGTAGGCCGCAAGGCTTACTTGGTTCTCGAGAAGAAGATTTTTGAAGGTTTTCACCATATGTGGGCATGGCGGCATCTTGGTCAGTGGTCAAGTACCATTTTAGCAATCTTTCATTTCCCCGCCCAAAGGAGGCTCCACATGAAATTTGATCAACATTGGCCCAGCGGCTTCAGAGAACTCGTTTAAAATTCTCAACATTTGTCACAAACAAATGTATGGGGCCCATACAAGTGCACAGGGAAGCAAACTTGACCTTGCCGCAAAAAAGGTCAAACGTCAACGTACAATTATCATCTTATCAACTTTAATAGACCTTCCGTCCCCAATGATTTGTGCAAAGATTGAGCCCCAAGACATTCTCTGTTCTGGAGAAGAAGATTTTTAAAGGTTTTTAAAGTTTTTTTTTTTTTAGTTTTTTTTTTTTTATTTTTACAATATATGGGCATGGCGGTCATCTTGGTCAACGGACTGCAACTATTTTAGCAATCTTTCGTTGCCCCGTCCTAAGGAGGCTTCACATGAAATTTGAGCAGCCTTAGCCTTGCGGCTTCTGAGAAGTCGTTTGAATGATCAACATTTTCCTGTACAAATGTATGGGGCCCATACATCATTTTAGCAATTTTAGTAGAGCTCCTGTCCCCGATGATTTGTGCAAAGATTAGGCCGAAAGGCATTCTTGGATCTGGAGAAGAAGAGTTTTGAAGATTTTTACCATATCTGGGCATGGCGGCCAACTTGGTCAACGGACCGCGACCATTTTAGCAATCTTTCGTTCCCCGGTCCCAAGGAGGCTCCGCATTAACTTTGAGAAACAATGAGTCAGCGGCTTTATAGGAGAAGTCGTTTGAAATTTTCAACATTTTTCCCATACAAACATATGGGGCTACAAACGTACAGGGCCCATACAAATGCATAGGGAAGCAAACTTGGCCTTGTCGTAAAAAGGTCAAACGTCAACCTACGCTCATCATTTGTGAAGCTTTGGTAGACCTTCCGTCCCCAATGATTTGTGCAAAGATTCAGCTCAAAGGCAGCCTTGGTTCTGGAGAAGAAGGCTTTTAAAAAAAATTACCATATATGGGCATGGCGGCCATCTTGGTCAACGGACCGCGATTATTATAACAATCTTTCGTTCCCCCGTCCCATGGAGGCTCCATATGAAACTTGAGCAAAATTGGCTCAGCTGCTTCAGAGGAGAAATCGTTGAAAGTGTTAACGGACGGACGGACAACCGGACGGACGGACGATGGACAAAAAGTGATCACTATAGCTCATCCTGAGCATAGCTCATGTACGCTAAAAAAACTAAATATACCAGAAAAAGTGGCATACATGGATACACCTGGCAGTTTGTTCGCCAGTTTAAACAAGAGAGATAGCTTTTGTGATTTCCTGTTTGTTTGTTTTCCTGCGGACCAGGTCTACTCTAAAAAAAAAAAAAAAAATAAATAAATAAAATAAAAAAAAAAAAAAAAAAAAAAAACAATAAAAAAATAAAAAAAAAACATTCCTTTAGGGGCAAAGTCTTTCCTTCAGAGTTGACCCTTTCCAGAAGGGAGGCAAAACAAGTTACCTCCCCTAAAAGTGCACGGATTCCTCTTAAATGTGCAGTCGGGACTGGGGTTTGGATGTGATACCGAAAAACGACCATACTAACGAGAAAGTCCACCGCAATACACAATTAATTCGCCTTCCCACGGAAAAAGAAGTGGTAAAAAGGCAGAATTGCGTATCTGATAATGCACGTTGGATCAGCTGATGTCTGAATCGCGGCACAGCATTAACTACAAAATTACATGTGAGCCCAGCCATTAGATTAGCCTGCGCATCCGCGCAGTCTGATCAGAGACTTCGCAAGGCATTCTATGGGTAGCCAATGATTCAAATTCAAAGCCTCTTCAAGAAGAGAGCGAAGACTGATCAGCCTGCGTGGATGCACTGGCTGTTCTGAGTCTTCGCTGGGCACACATGTAATCTTGTACGAAATGCTGTCGCCCTGCTCAGCTGAAGTTTGCCTTCTGTCCTATCAAGGTGTTGTCATCTTCCCATTTGTCTTGTACTGTAACGAATAAAAGAATTCGATCTTGGTTTCAAATTTTGAACTTGTATTTTTATTAATCAATTAATTTATTTATTGCACATCCACGGGGTATCTATCGCTATATGATTATCTTTCCGGGGTATCAAACACCGAGCCTCATCTTTCAAACTGAATGGAGGCGGTGTTTTATAACTGTTTCAGATTATCTTTAAATAATAACTGGTTCACGTTACTTTTGATTTTGAACTACATTTCTATGACATGAAATAATGAGAAACACATGCACTAATCATCGCCCCGAGGCTCTTGTCCTTATGGATCGATATTTCAAATACAATGTTAACCCTTAAAGCGCCAAGCACAACTATTGTCGTCTGCTTTGTTATCTGCTTGTGATTTTAAAAGTCATTTTTGAAAACAGTGTGGACCCAGATCAGACTGCTCCTAGGAGCAGTCTGATCAGGGTCCACACTGTTTGCCTGTATGCAAAAATAGGTTTGAAAAGTCTGCAAGAATATTCAGCAGACGACATAAACAGACGACATTTTCAGATGCACTTTTTCTTGGCGCTTTAAGGGTTAAGATTCCTTTGATGATCACTGTTGGGTTTATTTTAATAATCCATAATAACTATCCAGTGGTGAATAATTTACATCCAGCCGTCAACAAAAGCTGTTGAAAATTACAAGAATCATGTTATGTGAAAAAGTCCGCCATATATCATATGCAGAGAGCAAAAGCCCAGGATACGCAGTCTGGCCTGGGTCTTTGCTTTATGCATGCATTTGTATGTGTGCCAATTAAATGTTGCAAGATCTAAATAGTGGGGGTAAGTGGAGAGGCGGTAAAGGTGAAGAGCATGCGACGTGTCCCGCATACGTGCATACGAAGACAGTACTTATATCCTTAATAAGTATGCATAAATGTCTTGCGTGTACATGCTCGTGTACATGCGGTCGATGAAGGCACAGATTAGTCTGCGCGTCCGATTAT
Source organism: Anodontia alba (assembly GCA_964016985.1). Taxonomy (NCBI): domain Eukaryota; kingdom Metazoa; phylum Mollusca; class Bivalvia; order Lucinida; family Lucinidae; genus Anodontia; species Anodontia alba. The sequence continues at coordinate 141,811,591 of OZ024821.1, forward strand.
AAACACTTCTCACGTGGCTTGGATCATTTCATCAATCCTGCACAGGAGATCACAAGACTTTAAACAAACCTGACATTTCTATCAGATCTTACTGTCTCAGAGAGCCACGTTCTAACACTTAGCATGCTGAGTTAAACCTTAAGCAGACGACATCTTGAAGTATTTCTTGTTTTTGTTTTTTTTTTCAGAAAATAGTGAATATACGAGATAATATGCATGAAATATGAGCCCTATTTTTTTGGAAAACAACAACACCACACACACACACACACACACACACACACACACACACACACACACACACACAATGAAAAACTCGTCTGCTGAATATTTCAGAGAGTGCTAAAAGTTTAACCTGTCTAGCCTAGTGTAGTCTGTATGTCCGCTCAGGCTGATTAATACCTTTCCTCTTCTAACAAGTACCCACAATCTATATTTTTAGCAAAAAAAAAAAAAAAAAAAAAAAAGGAATGTGGGGTTTAAGGGGTCAAAATTATATAGGCGTGTTTTCATGATGAATCTGACCAGAATCATCACTGGGCGTATTTTGGAAAGCGAAGGCTGCCAAGTTTCTTCATGCGGACAACAAAGAGTCTAATCAGATTGTGCGAACGCGCAGCTGATTTGAGTCTCCGTTGGGCGAACAAATTAAAAGGTACGTTTTCTCAGGTAACGACGCATATTTTTCTGACAAAACAGGATGTACATATGATTTACAGGAAGACTAATGTGATTATCAATCAACTACATAGAAACTGTGTACAACATAAAAGATTTTTTTAATGACAGATTCTATCTGTCATTCTTCGTTGCGACGCGCGATTTTAGAAACAGTGGCTTTGACTTCTATTGAATTTTGTATTAATCCGCGCAAAAAAAGTAGACCATGTGTGTATATTAGTACGCCATTGAATAGACACCAACCAAAAAGTAGTGCGATTTGTGCTTGATCTATGGTTCAAATCTCCATATGAGCCACTGAGAAAAATCGCTTTTATACATGTGCGAACAACAAAGGCGAAGGTCAGTCTGCGCGTGATCAGCGCCTTTGTTGTTCGCTGAAGCTCGTTTTTTTTTTTCTCTTTTTTTCGACGGAGAAGCTTCACAAGCTTAAATGAAGGGCAAAATGATTTTCTGGAATGTATTAGTTTCTCACAGAATCTGTCATTTCAGGGCTATTCAGCCCTTTGATTATCATATTGGATCTAATACAGTAATATCGCAACGAAACAAGTAAATGTGAGGGGCGTGTTACCAGACAACAAATTCTGTTCCGCAACATCAGAAAACGTACTCTCAGCGAACATTCAGATCAGACTGCGCGACTGCGCGAAAAGCTTGTGCATTTGCGTAGTCTGATCAGAATACGCATTTTGCCTAGCCAAGGTTTCGTAGGCTGATTTGAGTCTTCACTGGGCGCGCAGATTAGAAGGTTCATTGTCTGACGTGGCGGCTCGTGAATGCCCCTCAATTTGTCACTGTTAACCCTTGTCATGCTGAATAAAGTAAGATACTACACCCACTTCTAATTGTCAGCAAATCAGATTACTTTATTCAGGTTGTTGATTAATACAAATTCACATACCGAATGACAAACAGTGCAGATATGGATCAGTCGGCTTCCAAGCAACTGATCTAGATCGTCACTTTTTGCAAAGGCAGGTATATCCGGGTTCAGTAGGATCAGGGCTAATTAAATGAAAAAAAAAAAAAAAAAAGATACGATTTTAACGTGCTGTATCTAAATATTGGCAGATATTTCAAAATCGTTTTCTTATTTTAACTAAAAACCAACGCTTTTATGCAAATCTTTCCCATCAGAGTTTCGCGGGCTGTCTTAAGCCCTATTCTGGGTAAAATATGAAAAAAAAAAAAAAAAAAAAAAGCCCAAAAAGCAACAACAATAACAACAACAACAAAAAAAAAAAAAAAAAAAAAAAAAAAAAAAAATACCAACAACAACAACAACAAAAAAAAAAAAAAAAAAAAAACAACAAAAAACAAAAAAAAAAAAAAAAACAACAAAAAAAAAAACAACAACAAAAAAAAAAAAACAACAACAAAAAACAAAAACAAAAACATCATTTTCGCCCATTGAAGGCTCTAAGCAGGCAGTTCAGATACTTCGCTCTCAGCCTGAAAAAAAACAACAACAAAAAACCTTGGATAAATGGCCATCCAAACAGTGCCTTGCGGGGACTTAGATCAGAAAGCGCTCATGCACAGGCTCTTTTGAGCCTTCGCTGGGCACAAATATCCGAATGCACCCTTTCTGGCTCTACACTGTTTGCAAAGGCAGGACATATCTGGGTTCAGCAGGATCAAGGTTAAACAATTCACTGTTTCACTTCTTATTTAATAGTTATATTTTATGTCACATGTACAATACCATCTTGACATTTTGTTTACTTGTGTAATATGTACATATGTATATACTGAGGGCCTCATGGAAGATTAGCTATTACATGTATTTGTGTAGGTGCTAAATGTTGTAACCCTCAAAAAATAAAGTCGTTACTTACTTACTTACTTACTTACTTCTCGCGTTGGGGCTTATGTTATCCCCTGATTTTGCTTGTAGCATGCTTAAGGTCATGAAAGGGTTAATGCTGTGTATGGCTAATCCAGCAGACGACAACCTGACGATATTTATTATTATTATTATTATTCCCAGCAAATACGTTTTGACATCCTAAGGACATCACGAAAACATGCCTCTATAATTTTGGCCCCCTTAAACCCCACTTTTATATAGTAAAACTGGGGTTTACAGGGGTATACATAATTTTTTTTATTTCTGCTCAAAAACATAGATTGTAGGTACTCGTTAGAACCGCCTATGAAGAATCTATGTTTTTTAACAGAAATATGAAAAATATCAGAGATTTTTATCTGAAAATTCTCAGTTTTTGGAGGTGAAAGTTTCTATATATTTGAATAGGCATGTTTTTGTAATGAGATAATTTGTATGATATGTCCATGCATATTTTCAAAAAAAAAAAAAAAAAAAAAAAGCATGTTAAGCGTCAATTTGCTTCAAAGGGATGGCGTTCCATAATCAAGATATCATGATTTTAAAAGCAAAATTGTAGCGGTCGACAGTTTATTGTTTTTATTATTATTATCATTTTTTAGAGAAAATAAGACTTGACAGTTCACGTCAAACGTCTGCTAGCAAACGATTTACATGAAATGTCAAGACTTATTTTTCTCTGAAAAGATATAAAAGAAAAATAAATCAAGATATCGTCGACTACAGTTGTGATTAGCGCTTCAAGGGGTTAATTCAAGATATGGCGATTTTAATACAACACAATAGAACTGTAACCAATTCTTTAATCGAAACTGTCAACCCGTGTCGCTTCAGTCAGCTGGCGTTGGTTGGGCGGGAGCCACCCGTTCCTCATTCCTTCACAGAAATGACATTAAAATTAACGTCTAGCACTCTGGGTAAAATTTTTAGCAGACGACATTTTGAAACATTTTTCTTATTTTTCACAGAAAACAGGATTTGACATTTCATGCAAATTGTCTCCAATGGAGACAATTTGCATGAAATGTCAAATCCTGTTTTCTGGGAAAAGGTAAGAAAATTATCGTCAATTTGTCGTCTGCTGAATTGGCACAGAGAGTGGTAAAGGTTAAATCGGCCGTATCAAGAGCAAATGCTTTGACTGATTTGCCAAGAAGGAAGGCATGCTCAAGTCTGTCATTGGAGTAGCTGGGCCAGGGTCTCCACTTTCTTCTTCTAAATGTACTTGAATTTTGTAAAGAACAATGACCAACAAAGGACCAGACCTGCGCGAATGCACATTTCATTAGTGACCTTTGTGTTCACATGTGACCTGGCGTAGATTTTCTTTTGATCAAGCCCCATTCAGCCGCCCATTGTCAGTTCGATATTTACCGTTATTGATATTATGCAAATAAAGTAGTTTCCCGCTATTCTGACAGCTGAGCTGGCTTTGGTTGAGGACAGGTGTTTTTCGGTGGAGGGGAGACTGTGACCCCTTGCTCCTGACACCGTCTCTTTATGATCTTCTAGTTTCCTTTTGTCGTCTCCTTGCGCCCGTTTTAATATTTTGAGAAAACATTTTAAAAGTCCCACTGTCTCCTCCAGAACAAAGACTTGGTATTTATTTTAACCGTCTCTATTCAGCCGTTTAGAGCAATTCTTTTTAAAGAATCTAAGAAAAAATCCGCTTGTTTGTCCTCTGTTACTGTCGTCTGCTGCAAAATAAAGGTTCAATGGGAACTGTCAAGCTTCAGGCCCTGGGCAAACGGTCTTGGTAATGAATAATCATAATAATAGTCGCTACATCTGTTTAGAATTCTATGGACGCTCCATTTTTTCACCCTTTAGTTTCCTTTGACTTTTACCTATATTTTATGAACGTTTCCCTCCCCCCCCTCCCCCCCCTCCCCGGGCGCTGGAAAGTAGGTAAATGTTTGGTGTCATATTTCTTTAACATTTCATTATACATGATTTTTAATTTAGCTATATATCTCACTTTTTGATGTCTACATTTTAACCGAAAGTACTAAAGACTAAAAAAGCCCATCCAATCTTGCCTCCCTCCCCCAACCCTCTCTCTCTCTCTCTCTCTCTCTCTCTCTCTCTCTCTCTCTCTCTCTCTCTCTCTCTCTCTGTGACCATTTAAGGAACTGGATACACTTGGTAGATTTTCGCCATTTTTGACAAGGGAGACAACTTTTTTTTATCCTGTTAACTTTACTGCATGCCAATCCCCTTCTGAAAGAGGATCTACTCTAAAAGGAAAGAATTTGCTCCTAAGAGGATTTGATTGATTGTGTTGGGGTTTAACGACACATCAACCCTTGAGGGTCATTTTGTGTCGTCTCCCAGAGAAAGGGAGAAAAGAGATAGAAGAGAGAGTAGAGGAGATGAAAGAGAGGGACAGGGAAGAAAGAGGAACAGGAAAGAAAGTGAAGAAACAGAAGAAATAAAAACATTCCCCCTCTACCCTTACCCACTACAAGGATAGCAGCAAATTCTTTCCTTTTAGATTAGAACCTTTTTCAGCAGGGAGGCAAAATATTTGAAAATATTGATAGAGCTGTCTCCCCTGAAAATGTATCAATTCCTCTTAAAAGTTTAAACTTTATTTATTTTGCTTCGATTACACAGAAAGTTCCACGAACTTATAGATGCATTCTCGAAGGCGCAGATGTTGGCGTTTTGTGGTCATGTCTTCACATATTGGGGCAATGCAACGAAGGCCCGGATCAGACTAAATATTCATGCAGGATTCATTAGGACCTTTTTTGCTCGCTTGCGTACATGATCACTGGATACTGACAAAAACATCGATGAATGGAGATGGTTCCCAGCTGGCATTCTGCTTAAATCTATATCGGAGCGTTATCGGCCCGACAGGAAACCTGTCTGGCCGATAACGATCCGATATAGATTTAAGCAGAATGCTAATCCGGTCATTATTACACTGCCTGGATGCTTCGTTGTTTGCATATTTTATATGACTGTTTGCGCTGCGCATCAAATAAATTGACCACAGCTGACTGTATTTACAAAACGTTCAACGTTGTTGACTTTTGAAATCAATCCTACCTGAAAAAAGTTTGTTTTCACGTGGATTTCCAAACAAGGCGTGTTGACAGTAACTAGACAAATAGAACTTTATTATACACGGTGGGTAAATGCGCAATTCCATTAAATCAATTAACCCATTGTAGTTGGGAAACCCATAAAAGGGTAATTAGCAAACAGTGCAGACCCAGATCAGACGCCGCAGAACGCGGCGTCTGATCAGGGCCTCCACTGTTTGCAAATAGTTTTGTCATTTTTCTCTAAGAATAATTAAATTTCATAGCCGGATGTACCTAAAATTGAAATTGAACTCTTCCAATATATAGTGTGGGGGAGTCTATAATGGGTTAAAGATCCTGTAAAGAGTTGGCCAAAACACAACGCTGCTATTCGACCTAAAAGCTTATATGAATTTAATAGGTGCTACCTATATCCGTGCGTCCAAATTATCATCACATACTTCATATGGGTTGGCCAGATCTAACTGAATTGATTTCAGACCACGCTTGACTTCTGAATCCACTGCATGAATTGCTATATAACGTCCAAAACAATATTTCAGTAGTTTAGAGACATTGCCTCAAATTTGTGGGACTTTTGCCCGACATGATCACATGAATTCGGGTTCTGCTAAGTTATTAGCAGCTCTGTCGTGGAGGCTTTAGGCAGCCCATCTATTTCGCGGACCCCGATGGGCGGGGGCCATGCTTTCCGAAAACCGAAAACTAGTGTATGCCGGTAACAGGCACAACGACATACGAGAGATGTTCGAAATGAATTACTTATTTCTATCTGGAGACTTCAAATTTCAAGTTAGCCCAAAAGTACTCATTTCATGCCCTCGAAGTACTCCCCGTGGCTAGAAATGCAAAGTTTCAGCCGATGTATCCACTTCTTGAAGGCGTCACGGTACGCTGATTTGGGCACAGTAATAAGGTACTGATGAATGGCAGATCCAAGGGCCTGTCGGGACTGGTATTTCCGCCCTGCAAGGAATGCTTTCAATTTCGGAAACAAAAAGAAATCACATGGGGCAAGATCTGGGGAATACGGGGGATGAGGCAAAACAGTTACTTTTTCTTTCTTCAAAAACGCCGTAACTATTGCGGAGGTATGAGCTGGGGCATTGTCATGTAGAAGACGGACACGTTTAAAACCAGTGGCAGGGCATCGTTTCTGATAATACTTCTTCAGTTTCTTCAGTACTACGTCTTTGTAGTACTTTCCGGTGATGCTTTTGCCCTTTCTCACTGGCACTTTTATTGCGACTCCTTCACCAGGGAAGAAGATTGCATACAAAACCTTCTTTGTACTCAAAGAACGTTTGGCAATTATTGGGCGTTTGCTGTGTTTAGTGGCCCAGATCTTATTGCTAACCTTTCTGACGGGCTCAAAATAATGGACCCAGGTTACATCACTTGTGACGACATTGGAAAACTGCTTTTTGTCATATTTTGGAAACATTTGAAGCAGCTTTTTGGCCACTTTAACCCGTTGCCTCTTTTGCTCGTCAGTCAACAGATGTGGCACCCATCTAGCAGAAATCTTTCTGACTTTCAAATGCTTCTTCAAAATAAGGTGAACCGTTGGAAGTGATATGCCTACCTTTTGTGCAATATCACGAACTGTAAATCTGACATCTCCTTCAATGATTTTCTTTATTTTGGAAACGATTTCTTTACGAGATGCAGATTTTGGCCTACCTGATTTCGGTGCATTTTTGATGGACTCTACACCAGACTCAAATTTCTTTTTCCTGTGCCGATCTGTGTCATAAGACACACAAGAAGGTCCAAAAGCAGTAGAAATTTCAGTCATCAGCTTCTTCAAAGAACAACCAAGTTTTGAGCGAGCTTTGATGTAAGCCCGTATTTCATCTTTTTTGTCGACGCTTCTACCAACCATTTTTACTGCAGTGGTCAATGACTGCGTGTATTCAAATGGCAAATTTTATGTCTTACACTTAGTCTAACATGTACATTCATACACCATTGTGTAGATATTGAATAACCCTATACAGGTATGTATTGGTTTTTATTCTGCCCTACGTGGATATCGAGCTAGAGGACAATAAGCAATTCATTTCGAACATCCCTCGTACACTGGCGTTCGCTACCTGAAATCCATTTTACTGCTTCAGGATTTTCCCTAAAGACTTTTGACCGTTTGTGCGTTTTGTCTTTGTTTCTTTTTGGTCTCTTTTTTTTTTGCGAGTATCATCATTATGAAAAGCGGAAAAAAAAACACAACAACAACAACAACAACAACAAAAAAAAAAAAAAAAAAAAAAAAAAAAAAAAAACAACAACAAAAAAAAAAAAAAAAAAAAAAAAAGAAAACAACAACAACAAAAAAAAAAAAAAAAACCGGTCGAACGAACACATTATTGTGACGAAGTTTTTCAGGTTATCACGTGAAAAGAGCGTACAGTCTATGTGTTATCAAAAAATCTACTTCAAAGTGTACCTTATGCACAAAACGAATCATGCTTAGCTTATAAAAGGACTGAGAATGGATAGAAATAAAATTCGAAGTGGAGACAAAATTCAAAATGGCGGCGATCACAAATTTTGTAGGCTGACGTCATGAGGTCGCGTGATTCAACCCCCTGCAATTGGAATACTTGGCGTTATTGGCTGTTTTGTTCCTATTGTCGGCACGGCCGCAGTGTCAATAGTCTCTGCCAAATCACGGAACGCTTATTGTTTTTCAGGATAAGCACCGAACCACCCAAGCTTTTGTTGGACGCACTTATGAAGGCCTATCGGTACAATACTTAAGCTTTGTAGATGAGTTGGTGGATTTATCTCGAATCTCCCGAAAATTCGGTTTGATCACTTTCGGAAAACTTGCGGTAACTCCGCAAGTTCTCCCATTACAAGTTAAACTAGAATTCCGAAAGTCGGATGTGTCGCCTGTTTATTTTTTTTTATTATTTTTTTTTTTAAGGCGCCAGCCATTTGATATGAAAAAAAAAAAAACAACAACAAAAAACAAACAAACAAAAACAACAACAACAAAACAACAACACTGTATTTGTCCTAATAATCGCTTCTATCCCTATAGGCGACCCCTCACTACTTTGTCTAAATTTTATTAAGGAAATAAAGGGCTATAATTCGACAGAAATTTTGCGGATGATTACCAAATCAAACTTGATCTCTATGCTATAATGACATACAATTCTGTAAACTTCGAATAAAATCAATGCATCCCTTCAAAAAGTTATTTACCCTGTATTTTACGCCAACAACAAAATCTAACTCGAAAAAGGGCCATATTTTGGCCGAAGTTTTGGGGATGATTACCAATATCGAACGGGACCTGTATTTTACAATGATATATCCTTCTGCAAACTTGTAATGAAATCATTGCATCCCTGCAAAACTATTGAGCGAAAACCAGTATCAACACAATGCACCCCTGCAAAAGCTATTGAGCAGAAACCAATATCAACAGATCAACACAACAACAGAAAACAAAGTCGAAAAAATGCCATTACGGTCAAAGTTTTGCGGATGATTACTAACTTGAGTAAAATGTCAATGGCTTTCATCAAACTTTGTATAATTATGCATTGATATTGAGGAGATCTGGTTTGGGATTGCTAGTGGGCAAATTTCTTCAATTTTTGACGGAATTATCTGCCCGACACACGTCCGTATTTTTGTTTCCGGACGATAGCTGGAGTAAATGTCAATGGAATTTCACCAAACTTGGTATATTGCACAGATATTGTGGAGATCTAGTTTGGGATTGCGAATGCTCAAATTTCGTCAATTCTGACTGCAAATTGATAACGGCGGGGGAGCATCGTTTTAGGTTTGTGGGAATGGAATAAAGCGTTTACTTACCGTGTTATGGAGACACGAACATGTTGTTTCCATATCAGCTATCTCGTCAAATACACATGTGTTCGGCACTCAGAACGTTATTTGTTTTATTAATATTATTTTTAGTGACTTGTCTCGAGAACGTTAAAATGAGACTTCGTTTTACATCTGTCAGGTTTCGCGTGCATTTTGGTTGACTAAGAAACAAACTGTACATGTTAGTGATGAACCTTTGATATCTTATTGAATTTATATCACGTGAAAGCTAGAAGCTCCACGGGGAAAGGAACTCTATTAGTATTAACGACTGAAACATGGGGAACAATTAATCTCGCAAAATGGTTGGAACCTCCGGGGAACTCTTTATCACATATATTTCTTCAGGTAGACTGTCAGCCCTGGCGTCTTCTTTTCACCATTTGTACTTTAATTAAAATATACTAATTGACATTTTTTCTCTGGGGAATGGGGAACAATCATAGCGTCTGATCAGGGTCTTCACTGTTTGCTACTCATTCAGCAGTATTTTAGACGCATCAACAAGTACCGAAATGGACTTGTTCAAATTTGAGAACACGTTAGGTAAGGAGATAAGCTGTCCGAAGACTGCGTAAACACATTATGTAAAAAAGCAAAACAAACAACTTTGGACATATGCGAACAACATACGCACGGTCTAATCTTAGCATGCACGGATGATTCAGACAATATACTTATGTATTCCCTAACCTGACAGAGCATTTGCCATCAGACTAGTCAGCGCGTGCGCAGTTCATAAATGTGCGATGGCCGGTTTTATCATGACATGGCCCATTGATTGTGGTAATAAATACATCAATAAAATACAACTGTTGGGCCATGGTTCGTTTATAAGGTGTAGATACATTTGAGTTTCAACGTGAGAAAGCGTACCTTCTGACATGTGCGCCCAAAGAAGACTCAAATCAGCCTGTATATCCGCTCAGTGATCAGAGTCTTCGTTGTTCACATGAAGAAACTTTGCATCGTTGCCTATCCAAAATGCGCCCATGAGTAATCTAATTAGACTCCCAGCTAGCATTCCTTATAAATCTACAGCGGGCCGTTAAGGACCCGCTGTAGATTTATGTAGAATGCTTACTGGGACAACACGAATGCTCAGTCTGGTCTGACTCTTCGTTGGGTGCAAATATCCTAAGGTACGTTTTCTCAAGTTGCGGATCACTTCTGTCTGACACATGCGCAGTAAGATTAGAAAAGGGCCACCATGTCATATGCGCACAGCAAACCAAGTAAGCACACAACCTTGCAATAAAGAGGGATTACATATGCTTTTTACCGGTTCTGAAAAAGTCATCACGAAAACATGCCTATAATTTTGACCCCCTTAAATCCCACTTTTATATAGTAAAACTGGGGTTTACAGGGGTATATATTATTTTTCTTATTCCTGCTCAAAGACATACATTGTGGGTACTCGTTAGAACCACCTCACCGAGGCGGTTCTAACGAGTACCAACAATCTATATTTTGAGCAGAAACATAAAAAATATCTCATTTTTTATCTGAAAATTTTCGTTTTGTGTGGTAAAATTTTCAGTATATTTGAATAGGCATGTTTTCATAATGTATTTGAACATGAGACCACAGGCCGAGTGTTTAAATATCTTCTGAGGGACCCGACAAATATTAATGCTATGGAACGAATGCGTATGATCACTGTTCTTGCATGTTTTGCATGATTCCATTTTTTAAAGTCTTCATAAAAAAGTTCGATATATGAAAAAATCGTCTCCTTGCGTTCTTGTATGCACAATGACGTAGTTTAAATGCCGTCAACAAAAGTTGTACAAACTGCATATTCCATGTCACATAATGTTACCTAAGCAAACTAAGACCCTACCGCTTAGCACTCTGGGTAAAATTTTCGGCAGACGACATTTGAAATATGTTTATTATTTTTCACCAGAAAAAAAAAAAAAAAAAAAGAATTTGCATTTCATGCAAATTGTCTCCGACAATTTGCATGGAATGCCAAAATCTATTTTCTGGGAAAAATAATAAAAATATCGCCAATTTCTAGTCTCCTGATTTAGCCCAGTGAGTGGTAAAAGTTAAGCAAAAACAATGTTCAAACAGCAAATGAATCTGCCCATCCGACTTTTCAAACAGGTGTGTGCATAGAACATCGTTTCGGTGCCGCTACAGCGTCATAATATGACACCGCACCGACGTCGTTACAACGTTGATAGGACGTTGTTTGCTGGGAATGCGTAGATCAGCATGTGCAGTCGCACTCTTTGATCTGGTTTGGTACCTTTATGTTCCGCAATGTATTCTACAGTATTCAGCGAATACTGCTCAGATTTCGTGGATGCACAGGCTGACTTTGACCTGCGCTGTCCTAGACTGGTATTAGTCTATTTAATTAAAACACACACACACACACAAAAAAAAAAAACAAAAAACAATGACTGCATAGAAATATAATATCTGTAGCTAAGGACTCATATGAAACTAATCTTTTCTCTCTGATAGTGAATCTAGTGACCAGCCTTATAGTCATGATATTTTGGTCTTATTTTCGTGGACGTATTAAACAGGATTATAAGAATAAGTATTTAGTCACTGGAGACTGGAGCCAGTCTAGCGCTGTCCGTGTACGCCTCGCAGACACATTTTCGCATGGCGTGGCTCAAATAGGATATGGGTACCGCCATAAGAAAAAGATCCTTCAGGACATACAGGCAAGTAAATTTCCAAGGCGCACTATAATTCTTTCACTGCCACATGCGATAATAATAGGCTTTTGCAAACAGCATAGATCCAGATGAGACGGTTCATAATGAGCCGTCTCATCTGGATCTACGCTGTTTGACATTCGGTCTTTCAACTTACATATAAACTTCTTTCCAAGCGATAGTTTGTTTAAAAAAAAAAACAAAAACAAAAAAAAACAAAAAAAACAACAACCAAAAACAGACGACAAATGTCTGAAATTTGGCAGCCCTTTGTTATACATTCACATACTTTGCAGTATCCAATGATTCAGTAAGCGGACAGCAAAAGCCCTGATCAAACTGCGCATCCGCGGATGCGCAGTCTGACTGGGCATGCGCTGTATGCAAACGCCCGAAGACCATTTTCCCGTGGCGCGACCAAAAACGGCAATCTTCTGCATCAGTAATTAACACGGTTTCTCACCTTTCGGTCACTCAACCTATGACTGATGATGATCTCTGGATCACCTTTAGCAGTCTCTGGGTACATAAGCAGCCGACAAATTGCCAGTCGCATCCTAAGGAGGCAATTCTATAAAAAGTCGTCCCATTTCTTTTAAAGAAAAGATAATATTTTAGGATATCAGTAGTTTAGGGTTGGCACCCTATACTACTGATATCGTTAGACTTCGGCAAGTCTTGAATATCATCCTCCGCTATTAAGCCCAACAGGTTAAACAGTGTTTTTGACACTGAAACATATGAAGCTTATATTTTGAATTTAATTCATCCCAAATTCGAATGGACAATTTTTCATGAGCTTTGATAGGTTCAATATATATATATATATTATATGTGTGTGTGTGTGTGTGTGTGTGTGTGTGTGTGTGTGTGTGTGTTTCAGACATAAAATAGACTGGCTCCAATCTCCAGTGACTAAATATCAATTCTTTTAAAATAAAACCAAAATAAAATCAAGACTATTAAGGCTGGTGACCATGCAGCCTTCTATCTATACTGCATCACCCTCTCGCGAGGACTAATTGCACAGTGTTAGTAGAAGAGTTATAAAAATAATAATAATAATAATAAAAATCCATAAGATTTGTTAGTGAGGGTGAAATAAAGATAATAGGGTTAAAATGTTTTAAGTCAGAAACAAGCTGACAGTGATAGTTAAACGATAAATCAGCGCACTGGCATTTATGGCTGACCATGCATACTACCCTTTTAAAAGGCTGAAAAGTGGGCAGTTTAGCAATTTTGGATGACAGCCTATTCCACTGATTGCGAGGGGGAGTACGAGTATTTATAATAGTCTACCCTCGTCTGTGTTTATCGATAAAACAGTGGTGGTGAATTCTAATGGGGAATCCGGGTTGAGTGCTTGACGTATGGTGGCAAGTCAGTGTCTACTAGTCCATGACTGATTTTGTAGAATAGACAGAGCCAGGAATCATTTCTTCTCTGTTCCAGAGAACGCCAGCGAAGGTGGTTTAACATTTCTGTTACAATTGCCTGTCATGAATAGTTGTCCACCTAGCTGCCCTACATTGAATCATTTCAACTTTATGAATACAGTAAAACCTGTGTAAGAGAGCCACCTTCGAGACTGACTTTAAATAGTGGTTGATGTGGAAAAAGTTGCCTGTCTTATAAAGGTACATGTCATGTAATTTTGCTAGCAAAATTACATGACATGTACCTTTATAAGATAACCACCTTTCCAAATCAACCACTTAAGTCAATTTCCAAGGTGGCTGTCTTACACAGGTTTTACTGTATTGCTTTTAGTGTAGGTACTCCAAACAGAGGAGGAATATTCTACTAGGGGATTTGTGTGTGTTGGTGGTGGGGTAGGAGTGGGGGGTGGGGGGGGGGGGCGGTGGAGATTTTGTCCTGATGTTGCGGTTGATGAACCACAACGACAGGCTTGATGATGTGCATATCTTTTGGATATGGATGTTAAATGACAGGCTGTCGCTGACTTCCACACCAAATACTTAGAGCTTCCAGCCGATTCGAGAATCAGACCGTGTAGCAGACATTTGATGGGAACTGGAGTTCTAGCCCGTGTCACGTGTATAACAGTTACTGGGATTGAACTCTATATACAATTGCAATTCCTACTCATGGCGGCGATCAAGATCCTGCTGCAATATTCGAGCACCTTGTAGACTGGAAACTGCCAAGTACATGCCGTGTTATCCGCGAACAACCGTACCTTTGATCTGTTTCTGTCTGGTAAATCATTAATGTAGATCAAGAACAGTATTGGGCCAAGAACGGAACCCTGAGGGACCCCAAATGCCACAGGCACTGTGTCAGACTTTTCATTTTCGAAAACAACAATTTGTGTTCGTCCATAGAAGAATGCCTGTATCCATTTCAAGCTGGGACCTCTGATTCCATAGTTATGTAGCTTTAGCAGGAGTTTCTGGTGACTGACCTTGTCAAATGCTTTTGAAAAGTCAAGCAAGACAACGTCAGTTGGACTGCTTGCTAAGTAGTTCCTGATGAGGTCTTCTATGAGAGTCACAAGCTGGGTCTCACATGAGCGTTTGCTATGATGTCCATGCTGCACATTATACAATAGGTTGTACTGGACCATGTGAGAAACCACATTAGTCGTGACGATGTGCCTTTGTGGTCATGATATATATATATATTATCTTTTTTTTTTTTTTACTTTAATTTAGTGGATTATCAAACAGGGTTATATGAATAAATATTTAGTCACAGGAGATTGGGGTCAGTTTAACACACAGAGAGACCTGCGAATTCTCTGATATGAGTCTTCGCTAGGCGCACATGCAAGCTTATAGGAAATGTTGTCCCCCGACTCCCTCCCAGTAAGCATTCTACGTAAATCGACAGCGGGCCGTTCTCGGCCCGTCAGGGTAGCTGACGGGCCGATAACGACCCGCTGTAGATTTATGTAGAACGATAGCTGGGTTACCTGTGACAGTGTGGTAGGAATATGCTTCAGTTTTTTTTTCAGTGCTCTTGCAGTCGATAAAGATATATATCTTTGCTTCTTTTTTGCTTGAAATGCAGAATGTATGCTTTATGTAGATGTCTGATGTCTGCCTTCATCGAGATCCCATTCCGGGAATTTTAAAAAGCAATTTTGGATCACTGTTAGGCCTAATATGGCGAAACTAGTTACATGTAGTCTGCATTTCAGATGTTTTCAGTCGTGTTTGTATGCTTCTTGCTCTAAAGAAGATATTTGCGTACGGTGATCCTATACCGTAATAGTATTTTATTTATTTTTTTTGCATGTTTTTTTTTGTATGTGTTTTACGTGTGTTGTATATTAGTTTTATTTGTTAAACCGTCTTCGCCTTCTATAAATAGCGAACGGTTTTCCACGGGTAAACAATACATCATTTGTTTGTCCGAAACTTGCAACGGTTTATGACGTTTGTCATATCAGGTACATAAGCATGGGGACAATAACGGAAACTGTCACATTTGTCGTCTGCAATGAGTAAATTAACAGTTAAACTTTCGGACAAACAAAGCTATTTATAGTTCAGTACCTATATAGAATCATTCCCTATTGTCATGCGATATATGAGGGTCTGGATGGGGTTTATTAATGGCCTTATTTTTTATCGACTGCTGTTTTTGGCCTAAATGTTTAGAAACTTCTGTGATGAAAAATATAACGATAAAGCCCCTCAAAATATACTAATTTTTGTGAAAATAGCTTTATCGAGTACTGATTAAAGAGTTAAAATTTTAATAGCGATTTTTGGTATCCCCATCCAGACCCTCAGATACCCCTAAACTGAAAATTGCACGGTTTATTGCGTTTGAGTCATTTTGACATGCAGCAGACGACATTTTGATGTTTTGATTTAGTATTTTAGAGAAAACTAGACTGATTGTGCAAATGTTCGGATGTTTACGAAAGCGAAAGGGAAGTGTTGACAAGTTGCACGTGCCTTTAAGATACATAGCGGGCGTGGACAGGTTTAAGACGTGTTGATTTTGTTGTTTTCAAGGTTTTATTGTGATTTCATCGGTTGAAAGGACATATTGAAAGTTTCTGCTGCGATGTGACCACGGAAACGACAATTTTTAAAGGTAAACAAACGCGTGTACGAATAAAATCAAACGGCTCCTCAGTTATCTCGATTAAAATCAATTTGCATCAGCGACGTAGATAGGCATTTAATATCTATATCAAATACAAAAACATTTTTGCTATAAAAAACAAGTACGACATGTTTTTTCCTTACCTTTATGTAGGTAAAGTTCACAATCGTAAACAGGTAAATGTCTGTCTTACAATATTCCGCCCCCAAAATAATAATAATACCCAAAGTAAATCTTCCTATTGAACCAAGGGATAGCCTGTTTTTTTTTTTCCACAGACATTTATTTCAAAAGAGTAATTAAAAATCAATTTTACACCATTAGCAATGACCTGATGATATACAAAAGGTAACACATAATAGATAATCATTTCAGTATGGTGGTACAAATTTACCATAACCAAAAACCAACACAATAGAGCTTTCCGGCAGAAAGCTGTCTTTATGCCCCCGCCTATTCGAAGAATAGCGGAAGGGCATTAATTGTTACCCCTGTCCGTCCGTCCCGTACGTCCGTCCCAATTCGTGTCCGGGCCATAACTCCTAAACCGTATGGAACATATTTATGAAACTTTACAGGTGCATGCATGACATTGAGACGATGTGTCATGAACAAGGAAGACAATTGCTTGTTTGGTTTTTGAATTATCTGCCCTTGAAGTCCGTCCGTCCCGTACGTACGTCCGTCCCAGTTCGTGTCCGGGCCATTACTCCTAAACCGTATGGAATATATTTATGAAACTTTACAGGTGCATGCATGACATTGAGACGACGTGTCATGAACAAGGAAAACAACTTTTGCTTGTTTGTTTTTTTAATTATCTTCCCACGACTTAGTTCCATATAATAAACCGGGTCCGGGCCATAACTCCTAAACCATTTGGAATATATTTATGAAACTTTACAGGTGCATGCATGACATTGAGACGAGGTGTCGTAGAAAAGGAAGACAACTCTTGCTTGTTTAGTTTTTTAATTATCTGCCCTTGACTTAGTTCCATATAGTGAACCATGTGTGGGCCATAACTCCTTAACCATATGGAATATATTTATGAAACTTTACAGGTGCATGCATGACATTGAGACAATGTGTCGTAGAAAAGGAAGACAACTCTTGCTTGTTTAGTTTTTTAATTATCTGCCCTTGACTTAGTTCCATATAGTGAACCATGTGTGGGCCATAACTCCTTAACCATATGGAATATATTTATGAAACTTTACAGGTGCATGCATGACATTGAGACGAGGTGTCGTGAAAAAGGAAGACAACTCTTGCCTGTTTGGTTTTGAATTATCTGCCCTTGACTAAGTTCCATATAGTAAACCGTGTGTGGGCCATAACTCATAAACCGTGTGGAAATCATTTATGAAAATTTACAGATGCATGCATGACATTGAGGCGATGTGTATTGAACAAGGAAGACAACTCTTGCTTATTTGGCTTATGAATTATCTGCCTACCTGTCACAATTACATACGTAACCTTTTTCTGAATGGCATTTTGGCGGGGGGCATCCGTGTCCTGTGGACACTTTTTCTAATTTGACATACATGTATGCTAGGACTCAGATCAGCCTTCGCTGTTGCTGAGGATCCAATGTGTGTCTAAAGGCAACCAGCCAAGGCTCCGATCCTACAGATATATTCCCATGGAATGAATGAACGACTGAACAAATGAACACTGGTGGACGTTTTTTCTTTATCTTTTTGGTAGTTTCAGTATTTCGTGTTCGTTCCAGTGTTTCTGGTCACTTTGGTAAGTCAAGGTACCCCTTATGATATGCAGCTAGCAAAGATACAATCGGTCTGCATACCTATACGGTGTATTCAGAGGCACTTTTTTCATCTGGGCACATCTAGACTCGAAGGGGAACAACTTTCATTCAATCCACATAATCAATCTGTATATTTGCGCTCGTGTTTACAGGGTGAAATCATAGTTTTCACTGATCAAACAACAATTTAATTACAAACAACTGTCAGTAACATATTTAACACACTACGCAGATAAAATAAGCCTATTTATTGATAACAGTCTTGATTTAGAAACGTTCAAGTCGGTCGCAAGAACTCATCCACCGTACAAAACTTTTCTACATTTTTTTTCCATACACACTTTGTATTCACCGGCAAACAAGCTACGTATATATAGATCCCCGTGTAAAGAAACGTATTTCATTTCTTAACTTATGGTTCATGAATCGTGTCTAAAAACAGTGTCACGGACTAAAAGTTTGTATAAATCAATAAGTAAAGCAAAGAGTTCACATGATCAGCTCGTACTTAGCGCATTCTTGTTGCAACTACTTCTCCAGTCTCACGGAAGTGACCTAACATAGGCCGCTGGCCAGCTATAGTTTACCCCACTCCCGAGGCCCCATGAAAACCATTAAACCCATGAAAACTGGAGCAAAAGTAATTATGTGTTCCAACTAAATATATAGAGTTATCTGCCCGCGTATGTATTTTCATTTCTGGAGGATAACTTTAGTATATATCAATGGATTTTCACCAAACGGTATGTGCATTGATATTGTGGAGATCTGCTTTAGGATTTCTAATGGGCAAATTTTGTCCATTTCTGACAGAGTAATCTGCCCGCAATACATCCGTGTTTTACTTTCAGGACAATAACTTGAGTAAATCTCAATGGATTTTCACCAAATTTGATACATGTTGTATGTGCGTTTTTCTTGTGGAGATCAGCTTTGGGATTGCTCATTGGCAAATTTTGTCCATTTTCGACAGAGTTATCTGCCCGCGACATGATAATGGCGGGGTATTATCGTTTCACGTTTTATTTCTACATTGTGAACTCGGTCATTTTTCACTCTTAATAAATAGATAGTGGGTACCTCTTGTGAGCGCAACTCCTCTTACAGTTTTGTACGGATCGTTTTGAAACCTTGCATGTGTTTTCTTCTTGGTATGAGGATGTGCATGTGGTTTAGATATAATTGTTAGGTCATTTTTTACACATTGTGAACTTAGTCATTTTTCACCCTCAATATATAGACAGTGGGTACCTCGTGAGCACAACTCCTCATACAGTTTTATACCAATCATTTCTTTTTTTATGCTGTGCCCACGTTTTCTCCATAGTCTGAAGATGTGCATGTGCTTTTGATATAGTTCTTGCATCAATTTTTGTCACTTTATCATTTTCTGACCTCAGATGCATAGATAGTGGCTACCTTGTGATTGCAACTTCTCATACAATTTCAAACCGGTCTTTTTGAAACTTCAGATTTTATGAAAGTGTACAGACTGGCGGTACTTTTTGAGCCCAGCTTCTTAGGCATGTTATGAGAAAATGCATATGCTTTCGATATAGGTTCGTTTGATAATGTTGTTGGCTATAACTCAACAGGTTCTCTTAAGGGGACTAAAATTTAAAGAATATATATATATATATATATATATATATATATATATATATATATATATATATATATATATATATATATATATATATATATATATATATATATATAGTCGACTGTCGTAATCTCGAATTCCAAGGGACTCTCTGAAACACTTCGAGATATCCGTACCTCGAAATATCTGAGTTGCAGAAGTGAGGAAAACAACGAATCGGACAACCACATTTAACAAATGAATATGTAATTTGACTGAGCAAACAAACAAAGACAGTATACATTCCACAAACCAAATAAAAACATAGCTTCCAGCTCCCTCTTCAACAGCGATAGACAGCATCCACCAAACACAATAATTAGTGAGCAATAACAATAATGACAATCAGGACAAAACAAGAAAAATGCCCTACAGCGAGCTGCCACAAGGCCACATTAGTTGCGTAGCCAGAACGGAAGTATTTGTACGCAAATCCAGGCAAAATTGATACAGTATGCATGGAAGCTCTTCGAACTCAGGGGCTACTCTTAAAGGAAAGAATTTGCTTCCAGAGGGAGCAAATTCTTTCCTTTAAGAGCAGCCCCTTATGTAAAGAACCTTTTTTTTTATTATATTAATGTCACTTTATTGTAAATATGTTTCTTACGCATGGTATACACATGCGTATGTGCGTAATTAGCTCTACGCCTATGAAAATGAAGAACAAACAACACCAGAACCACCGCCATAGAACGTTCAGCAATAAAACACACTTCAACTGAGCATGAAGTAGATCGTTCTGAAAAACCAAACCGCGGCCTCTGCACACACCTTCATGGAGGTAAATTAAATAATAATAATATACAGTGCGTGCGCGCGTGCGTCTGTGTGTGTATGTGTGTGTACACGCGCGCGTATGTATCGCATAGGCAAACACAAAATCTGTCAACATTTCCTCTGCTTTCGAAATAGTAATTCTGAAACTGATTGACGGAAATATGGTTGCGTAAGGATACACGATGATAAAGATCTTGACTGCAAAATAGATACAGTTGCAATATGACAGAAACCGGAGAGCAGATCACGTCTATAGACAGTGCGCAACCGCAGACTTCAAAGTCAGACAGCAAAGCACAGATGTTTGATATTGTTGGCTATAACTCAACAGGTTCGTTTGATATTGTTGGCTATAACTCAACAGGTTCTCTCAAGGGGACTTCATACACTTTCAGGGGAGACAACTCTGTCATTTTTTTTTTGCATTCTGAAAAAAAGGCTACTCTACATGCAAGAAATTGTTCCCAGAGGGAGCAAATTCTTTCCTTATAGAGTAGAGCCTTTTCAGAAGGGGTTTGGCCTGCAGTAAAGCAACTAGGAAATCCAAAAGTTGTCTCCCTTTGTGGAAATCGTGAAAAATCTACCAAGTGTATCCAGTCCCTTTGACAACGATTTGATTATATATTAGGTGTTTACAATGTGAGCAAGGAACACTTCACAAAGGATGCGAATCGACGTCGATTCTGTATAGTGCTTTGTGTTATCGGCGTGGTTCTTCTCTTGACAGCTTTAGTAATAGGGTTGTATTTTGGAATATCTGCCAAGTCCAACACAGCTTCCACAGGTACTACCTTGCCAGTAACAGGAGTTTCTAAACCCGAGTCAACTGTCACTTTAGCAGCAAAAACGACGACAACAGCAAAAACAACTAATGCTGTTTTTCCTACTACTACGCCAGCAACTGCTACAATTACTACTACTTTTGCTGTACCACAAACAACTCTAACTACTACGTCTTCTTCTGCTACTAGACCAACTACTACTAATATTACTACTGCTGTATCACAAACAACACTAACGTCCAAACCGGTGGTAGAGGTAATGTATAGTGTCATTCTCACATTAGACCAGCAGTACAACCGAGATTTAGATGATTCTGACAACCCAGCTTACATCAGTCTTAAGAATGACATAGAAACCATGATAAACGGGATTATGAGGAATAGTGAACTCGGGGAGTCTTTCGTCGGAAGCTCTCTGACTGGCTTCAGAGAAGGAAGCACTTATGCCATTATCCGAACTGATTTCAAATCAACACATGTGCTGATTGGAGATAAGAAAACAATCCTGGATGAAATTTTGGTAGCTAATGTGGTAGTGAACGGGTTGAAAAGCAACAAAACAGACATTCATCAGTTGAATATAAATGTGAATCAAACTGTTGTGCAGCTATATCTGGAGGTAGAACTGAATGAAGAAGGCTGTCGTAAAGTATGGGATTGTGTAACCGCTGGAGCTGTTTGTGCAAGCGGTGTGTGTCTGTGTCCTAGTACGCACTTTTATAATAGCAGTCAGTGTGTCGGGAGACAAGGTATTGGCATGCAGACAAACTTCATGATAAAGTTAAACATTAACGATACAGATGCATTAGCTACTACAGATCTCACATACATTCGGGTTGGTTTTATGACAAAAATAAAGCAGGGCGTTTTCCTACAGATCCAAGACACGACGCGGACACAATACATCTTGCTTGAGATGAATACACGTGGAGGTGTAAGGCTTGTTATAAATGTTGGATTTATTAGATACGAAATAAATACGCTTGTTCAATCTGACTTTGCAGATGGTCAGGCACACGAAGTTACAGTGCGACGAAACGATAACACAAGTGTTATATCCCTCCAAGTTGATAGCAACAATCCTGTGATTGTTACCTTCCACCTCTACTATAATAGTAGCGGTAGTAGTATATTGGATGACCACAGGTATCTGTTTATAGGACGCAACGAAACCAGTGTGAATGGTTTTCAAGGTTGTATCTATAGTATACAGATTGATGATGTATTTAATCTGCAACGACTGCTTCAGGTTCCAAGGCCAAATGATATCGAGTTTGTACCTGACAATGGTGAAATACGCCTTGATGTGTGCCACTAACTCAGCGGGCATAAGACGTTTATTCAACATCGCATCAACGTCACGATGTTGCATCGACGTTGTTTCGACGTTGTCAGATTGTTGGGTGCTCGCTGGGAAGGGACATGTTAAACTTTCAGGGTAGGTAGCTCACTTACTTGCTCTTTCTTGTGTACTTTCTGAAACGCTACTTTCTCTGAAAGGAGAGAAATTGCTGCAATTGGGAGTACTTTTCAGATGTGAACGGTGCGCAGAAAAACAAACGGAAAGACACAACATTCTCTCAACGTCGACGCAACGACGTTATGACGTTGCATCGACGTTGAGGCGACGTTGTATAGACGTCATGTGCCTACTGGGGACCGTCTTTCTGATAAAGAAGTTGGAAATCTATCAAGAATATCTTGATACCATGCTACAAAGGATTGGCACGTTTTATTGGACTATTCATACTCCCCTGCCGGTGTTGTACTCAGTATGGTTAAACTCTTCCCAGCAGGCACATGACGTATATACAACGTTGCGTCAACGTCGATGCGACGTCATGACGTCACATAGACGTTGATGCGACGTTGTCTCAACGTTATGTGCCTGCTGGGTTATTTCTTAAAAAGTTACACTCTGATGCTTATCAACAGCGAGTATATAAGCAAACCCAAAGAAAACTTACTATTTTGAATAACGTATTGCGGACAATATTGTCGGATGAATATGAAATGACTACTCCTGTAAAACGCGCCCACAACACAGCGTTGGGTAAAAAGTGTAACCAGAGCTGCGGTCCTGCTAAACACTAAAAAAAAACTTTGTCCACCGAAAAGTGTTATCGGGTACCGAAAAGGACTTTAAAGTGTGGCTTCTTTTTAATTTCAGCGTAGTCCCAATCAGTTCTAGAGGTCTATAGAATTTCAGGCAACCGCCACATCACTATCTCAGTGTTTTGATTTAATAAAGAGACTGTCGCAACATGATCCATAATACAATTATAGTAATAATCTTGTAATCAGTGCTAAGAGGTCAACGACATTTCTTCTAGCAAAAGTACAGTCTTAATTACAAGAACAGAGGCATTCGTACAATTTACTATTTCTTGCATGTACTACGTGCCAACGTCTTGGTAGAATGCGAAATGGGCATTTTACATATAGCTAGTACATAACACACTTTTTATCAGAGCTTTTCATATAAACAGTGAAGATCCTGAACACCCACGCAGTCGCATCGGGGGCTTTGTGACGCAAATAATGTCCCTAAAGCGCATATATGCGAACAACTTATCCCAGCTAGCATTCTTTATAAATCTACAGCGGGCCGTTATCGGCCCGTACCCTGACGGGCCGATAGCGGCCCGCTATAGATTTATGTAAAATGCTTACTGGGATGTTTAGATCAGCCGGCGCATTCATGCAGCCTAATCAGGACCTTCAGTGAACCCTCTTTCAATGACATTTGTTCCCATAGATGTTACCATTAAAATGAATTTGCTAAATTATCATTATATCGAATTTTGTCGTTGTATCGAGTGTCGGTATAAAGGGGGTTGACTGATTAACTTGTACATGTTAGTGAAAAAGCTATGGCTCTAGCCACGGACTGATACGCTGTTATCTCGGCAGGCCTAGGTGGCTGAGCCGGATGCGCGTCCGACTGGTGAACAGGAGGTTGCGAGTTCGACCCCGCCGGGTCGGCAACATTCTTTCGCGGAGATTGATCATGAAATATTTTCTACGGTCATTCTCTCCCTTCCGCTGATTCAAGAAGGGCAATTATCAGTTTCTGGCGAAAGCACAATACTGGTTAACCGCTTAGAGGACTAAGCTTGTCCAGTAAAAATCTGGTTAGGTAAACTGATCGCGTTCGACATGACCCCATTGGGTTGACTGGGCCGTAAAACCTCAACACAAACAACTGGACATTGGAGTTAACCTTGTTGTCTCACAAGAAAATGTATCAATTCTCTTTAATAAAATTGTGATGCAGTAGATGCGAACAACGGGTTTTCACTTGACCCGACCCTTCAACAGATTGGCATCGACGGCTGTAAAACTGCAAATCTCATTAATTTCTCCATTGGCACTTTATAATAATGGTCAGATAAGATTTCTGGGTTTTGGCATCAGGTAAACAGTTGTACCAGCATAAATCAGTTGTTATTAATACAAACCGTCTTACAATCCATTAGAAATGAGCCGTAGCATTAGCTATGAAATGAGACGATTTGTGCGCCCAGCGAAGACTCAGATCAGCCTGCGAGTTTTCGCTGAGCACTCTTTGGATAGATACCTTGAGGATCGAACGTTCCTACAGTCGGACAGCGATGACTCTGATCAGAGTGCGCAGATGCGCAGGCTGATCTGAGGCATCGCTGGGCGCTCATGTCTAAGGTACATTATCTCGCATTGTGGCACATATGATTCGGTTTTACTTTCCCATTTCAAAGTATGGGCTTATTTGTTCAAAGCATCATCTAACCCATTGAAGACTGAGTGAATCCCCCATACTATATATTGGAAGAGTCCAATTTCGATTTTGGATATGCCAGGCTATGTGATTTAGATATTCCAAGAGAAAAATGGTTGAACTATTTGCAAACAGTGGAGACCCTGATCAGACGCCACGTTCTGATCTAGGTCTGCACTGTTTGCCATTTACCCTTTTAGGGGTCTCCAGACTACAATGGGTTAAGAAGTCGTGAATTTATGGTAATTTTAAATATTTTAACATATATAATACTCGAGAATACGTGCTATAGATATTTTCTAGGATAAAAATGGTAGGTTTTGTTATTTTTCATAAAAAGTATTGAAATTCGCATGGTTTATCTGTTTGTGTTACAGTGTTTGACTTCCCGTTAATGTAACACACACACACACACACACACACACACACACACACACACACACACACACACACACACACACACACACACACACACAGAGTAAATATGCTAAGTAGTTAAAGAAAATAAACGTTTGTCTTTGCAGATTATTGGTCATGGGTATAATCTGCTCTTTGACTTTTAAAAGCAGTGATGAATGTGTTTTGCGATTGTTACACTTTAAAGGGGAGACAATTCTGTCAACATTGGTTTGCATCCACTGGGTCCGCTCTAAAAGGAGTTTAACTTCCCATAGGAGCAAACTCTTTCCTTTTGAAGTAGACCAATTTTCAAAATGCCTTTGTGGGCAGAATAGCAAACAGGAAATCACAAAAGCTGTCTCCCCTGTTAAAAAGGACAAAACTCTACCCCCCCCCCCCCCTGTAAAAATGGACGAAACTCTACCAAATGTATCCGGTCCCTTACTAGCAAAAATAATGTTTTGTTTTTCTTCGATGATTAATTTGTCATGGGAATAATAGAGCACTTTGACTAAAAGAAACTAATGAATATATTTTTCGACTGATTAATTTTTAGATTAATTTTATAACTGTTCCGCTCTTTGAACTCTTTAATGAAAAGTGTTTTTTTTTCGATTGCTCTCTGCTGTTCTTATTACCGTAAGCATGCTGAATTTTAATATCAAGACAGTATTTTTTCTTAAGGCAAATGGACTCATTTTCAGGGCTGGCAATGCTGTAAAGAATTATTTGGTATTTCTTCTAAAAATGCGTCGAAAATGGGTCTGCTCTAAAAGGAAAAACAACCCCCAATGGGAGCAAATTCTTTCCTTTTAGAGTATACTCATTTTCAGAAGGGACTGTTCTCCGCTAGCGGCAACTTTTGTCGTCTACTGATAACCTTTGCAAATAGTTTGGACCCAGATCAGGCCTAACAAAAAGTCAGGCCTGATCTTGGTCCAAGATGTTTGACACTCTGATGGTATTCCTGAAAGATTTTTTTTTGAAAAAAGTTAACTTAAAAAAATCCCCAGACGACAAAAAAGCATGCAAAATTACCCAGCATGCAAAGAGCTAAGTCTAAGGTGCAGGAAAGCAAACAGGACACAGTTCTTCAAAGCATCGTTAGGTTAACGAGCTCGTTGGTTGTCAAACTGTCAACTGTTCTAGTAAGTACAATATCTAATTCGCAGTAATTTTTGCTGAAAAAAAATGTGAGTGGCTTTTGTATTTTTTTTTAGCAAATATATTAGCTTATATGCCACATTCAATGATCAAAGTTGTAACGATACGTTAACTAACGACTTCGTTAGTTATGAACAACTGGGCCCTGGAGGTCACAGAGGTTGTAAAAAAATGACCGAAAATCTGCTGCGTATCCAGTCACCTATAACGGCCCGCTGTAGATTTATAAAGAATGCTAGCTTGGTAGTTACAAAGGCAGTCTCCCTTGTAAAAATGGCGGAAAATCTACCATGCGTATCCAGGCCCTTCAAACCGCTTCATACTCATGCACGGACTGTGATGCTAGCATGAGCCACGACAATCGTGGCATTAGCCACCAATCAGCCTATAGCGAAGATAAGCTACATACATGAACACCCTGAAAATGTAGGAGATGTTTTTGAACGGACGGTGCACGATTGAGGATCACTACTATAGTCACACTCCGGCTGCCACGGGTTGGCACGATACAATTGCCATGAAAGATGTAATTAACTCCAGTAAAGACGCAACTGCTCTATTTCACCTCACTCTAAGTTAACGCCCTATTATCTTGTGTAACAAAGAAAAACATGGCAATCAAAGGTGCCGATTTCAAAGCATCAGTTTTCCGAAGCTTATACTGCAGTTCGGACTGGTCGAGCTGCATTTTTCATAAAGGGACACAACTCGACTTTGGTGTAACGATTGGGCAAATATCTCCATCACGAGAACATACCTATATAATTTTGACCCCCTTAAACCCCACTTTTATATAGTAAAACTGGGGTTCACAGGGGTATACATTATTTTTCTTATTCCTGCTCAAAAACATAGATTGTGGGTACTAACGAGTACCCACAATCTATGTTTTGAGCAGAAATATTAAAAATATCAGATTTTTTTGGTGAAAATTTTCATTTTTTTGGTGTAAAAATTTTCAGTATATTTGAATAGGCATGTTTTCGTAATGATATTCAAAATGTCGCAACGGCTTTATGGCTGATTAGCCTTGTGTTGAAAGCTTTGGTAATCCGAAAGTCTGTGGCTACATGACGGGAACTAGCTTTCATTGATTAATGACCGACTAAGAGAATGCATAAAAGCCGGAAGTTACCCTTAATATGGCATTTTTGACGGCAAAAGTCGACAGAAATGAAAACCTTTTATTTATTTATTTTTTTTTTTTTATCAAATTGCCCAAAGAGATGTTTTCGTTTTAAATAACATTCAAGACGATTTCAAAATCCATGCAAATTTCATAAAATCTGAAGTTTGAAATACAGCTTCAAGTCGTATCCCCATTAGGCATTTTGGCATTCATTGCGTATTTTTATTGTTGGGAACATAATCGCGTAAAAATTTTGTGTAATTTTACGTTCTAAAAATGTTGAAAAATAAATTCGACGATTTTACCATTCTTTTATCAAAATTATACACATGAGGGAGCATCTGAGGGCAGCTTTTGTCAAACTGTTCTTGTACTACAGGCAATTTGATTCAAGCAAAACAAATGCTTAAAGCATTGCGATAAATGTGACACACAACAAATATACCAGTTGCGTTTCTATTTGCATTGTCACAGAACAGCGTGATACTATAACGTGCTATACCAAATAATAATAGAAGGGCGGTGCACGGTTGAGGCTCCTTTCTCTAGCCCTTTATCGCCTTCATCGAGTTGGTCGAGTAAAATGATCATAAAACATTTGTACTGAAACGGAACAGCGTGACATTACAACGTGTTACGCCACGTACAATAACAATACGAACATCTTGACATTAATTTTTTTTTCTATTACATTTCTATTACATTCTTTTCAAGGCAAAATTTGTACCATATTTGTGCTGTATACTCGGTACCTTACCCTTACCATACTTGTAATAAATTTTGAACAAGGGCATTTGACTGCATATTCATTTATCTAACATACTGTTAGATGAGTGACCCTGCTCAGGCGCTGCGATCTGTGGCGCCCGGTCTGGGTCCTCTGTTTTGCTCAGACACGCTTGTCCGGATACTTTGGGTATGTACTGTATCCTATTAAATAAGCGGATTAAGAAAAAAATCGACACACTTTTTAAGGGGAATGGATACACTTTAAAGGGAGGCAACCCTTTCAAAATTGTTTTGGCTCACTTCTGAATAGGGGTCTACTCTAAAAGGAAAGAATTTGCTCCCTTTGGGAGCAATTTCTTTCCTTTTAGAGTAGCCCAATTTTCAGAAGGAACTTGATGTGTAGTTAAGCAAACAAGAATCACAAAAGTTCCCTCCCTTGTAAAACATGGAAAAAATCTACATAGTGGATCATACCCCTGTAAATAGTTCGTCAAGCACACGTAATAAAGCGTTTTAGTAATAATCAATGACTATAAGATCTCATAAGAGCGCTATAAAACTGAACATTTTCACGCCAAAAGGGCCTAAAGAATCTATTTCAAAAGCAAAATATTGATATTAATCTGCACTTCTGCGCAGTCTGATAAAACCTTTGTTTTCTGCAACAGATTCAACTGCATGAGATGGTTTTAAAGGCGAACAGCGACGGTCCTGATCGGTCTGCTCTTAAGCGCAGACTGATCTGGGAATTCACTGTCCACATGTAGCGTGACAACGTAAACATCAGATGCCACAAGTCAGAAATAAGACAAGAAAACCAGCGCAAAGCCATGTTCGAACTTCGGTGTTTTAAGACAATATCACACATTCTGGTCGGTGCTTTAACACAGGAGCAAAAGCCCTGCTCACACAGCATGGCTTCGTCAGCAATGTGTCATGGCGCTTTTTACGAGATTCTATTATATTGGGGCCACGGCGTTTGCACTTTGATCATTTTCAGTACAAGATAGAATTGATGTATTGTTTGTTTTTCTTTTCTCTCTTTCTCTTTTTGCGTTTTTCTTCAGAAAACAGGGCTTGGTTTTACATGCAAATGATACAATATATAAATGAAAAACGGAAAATAAGAAGAAAAAAAAAACAATGCTTAAAAATGCCGTCTGCTAAAATTGTTCCCAGCATGCTAAGCTTTAAATACACAAGCTGTTGACAAGAAAAGGAAACGTGGAAAATCGCTGAGACACAGAAAAACGTATAAGGTGAAGTGCAAACATTCAGACTAGTGTTCGTACCCGTACAGTTTGCCAGTCCCCTGTCTGTTCGTACATTTTTAGTTGCCTTTGCATAACTAATGACGAGCAGTGCCTGATACTAACAATTCTGTCGAGGTCATTTGAAAAAAAAAAAAAAAAAAAAAAAGCACAAAAAAACTGGGAGGCCAGCAGGGCTTCATTATTGGCATATTAGTCACGAATCGGTCTTCTCTTGTGATGCGGCTAATTTTATCCATGTTTTGGATAATAAATAAAGCATATAATTTCGTCATACGAACAATACCACGAAAAAAAAAAATGTAATTTATTACATCTGCGAAAGAAGCAAGGGACATTCGCATAAAAATATTCATATATCCTCTGACTTTCGCATAATTTCTGTGTCCACCGTCCTCCATTCTGCGCCCCTTTACTATACGCGGTTTAAGAAAAATATCGACACACTTTTATATAAAGTGTTGAATTAAGCTTAGCACTCTGGGTAAAATTTTCGGCAGACGGCATTATGAAATATTTTTTTTATATTTTCCCAGAAAACAGGTTTTGACAGTTCATGCAAATTGTCTCCAGTCTGACAAACAGGTTTTGACATTTCATGCAAATTTTCATAATAATAAATTACATTTTGCAAGAAATGTCAAATCCTGTTTTCTAGGGGGAAAATATCATCAGTTTGTCATCTACTGAATATACCCATAGAGTGGTAAAGGTTAATTCTGGCTAGATGATACTGATAATGGTTTAATGCAAGAAATACAGCTATTTAAAGTTATTTAAACAGCTTTGTTTGTTTACTGAATAAGGACCCAGCTGGACTCTTTCGAGGTGATTTCATTAAAAGTACATGGCGATGTCATTATCGTCGCATTGCCAAATGGGCTTGGTCAAGCGAAAAAGTGGCTTCGAACATGCAAAAATTGTGCAGATTCACATCTTACTGCACATGCGCAAAGTCTCATCCGGGCATTTGCTATCCATTGAAACGTTCTTCAGTATTCAATGATTCTGTTTGCGGACAGCGAAGGCCCTGATCAGACTGCGCATCCGCGCAGTCTGATCTGGGCCTTCGCTGTCCGCATATGCCCGAAAAGACGTTTTCGTATGGCGTGGCCCAAATAGCAGGTTTTACTAGCTGAACCAAGCGAAATGGCGGTTTACAACAGATGCGAAAAGAGAACGCTCAGATCAGCTTTCACATCTACGCAGTCTGAAAATGCAGTTCGCTTTTCTCGACTGAATGCTTAAATATTAACTCTTTACAGCAAAAGTCACGACCAAACTGAGTTGATGCACGGGCCGATCTAGACCTTCCCTGAATGCATCTGTTCTGTGGTCCCTTTTCAAGCTGAAAATGTTATCTCCGGTGCGAAGTGGTTTGTGTAATAATCTTCAATGCGAAGATCTGCTATCTTGCACTTATATAACGGTTGATTATGAGCACATCTGATACATGAAAAATCGGTTAATGGGTGGAAATTTTGTAATAATAAACAGAGAAACAGGTGTATATCTTCAACATGTGGTACAAACATGTATCATCAATACATGTACATTTCTGTCGTTCAAATTTGTGGACATCTAAAATCTACATTATGTGGATAAAATTAACAACTATAACTAGAAGACAACAAAGTGTTCGAAGAAAGTCATATATACAAGCCGTTTGCATTTTAGAACTGAGCAAAACAAAGAGGAAAATCTTTGAAAAAAAAAAGTCAAGTTTCTCAACCAGCATAAAAACATAGCTCCAGATAAGAGGGGTATACAGATATGTTTTCTTGTTTCTCCACGCACAACATACGTTGTGGGAACTCAGTAGAGCCCGGCGAGGCGCTTCTAACGAATACCCACAACACCTGTTTTCCTGGGGAAATAAGAAAAATATCAATATTTTTCGAAAAAGTACCTAATCTGGAGCTTAAATGCAAAAAAAAAAAAAAAAAAAAAAATGAAAACAAAAAAGAAAGAAGTAAACACTCATCCATGACAGGGGAAGACTAGCATTAACACCTGAAAGGCTAATTGGCAAACAGTGCAGTCCCAGATCAGACGCCACAGAATGTGGCGTCTGATCAGGGTCTCCACTGTTAGCAAGCAGTTCAACCATTTTTCTCTAATAATATCTAAATCACATAGCCTAATATATATATATATATATATATATATATATATATATATATATATATATATATATATATATATATATATATATATATATATATATATATATATATATATAATCGAAATTAGAATCTTCCTGTGGGGGACAGTGGGTTAAACTAGCCTATTTAAACAGAGAACAGTGACGCAGCCAATACGGATTTTTTTTAGGCAAATCCAGGGAAAAGTATGCCTAGAAACGCTTCTAAATTAGGAACTACTCTTAAAGGGCAAATATAAAGAAATTTAAAGTATTCCTGGTTTTCAGGGTGTGGATAGAATGCTTTAAGAGAATTATTTTGTTGAAAACCCCATCAAAAAATTCCAATCCAATCAAAAGTTATGGTGATTAATTTACGATACCTACCTTTTTTCCTGTTAGAGTAACCTCCCTTGGATTGTGTATTGATTAAGGCCCACAATGCAATATTCTGTGATGTCATAGTGGAACTTAAATTTTAAATTGAAATTCTAAACAGAAATATTCTGTATTTCCTTATATTCTACACAGTTTTACTCCTTAACCATTACTGAAATTGGTCTCTGTCCACAAATAAGCCCATGAATAGAGAATTTAACTCAAAATTTAATCTGTTATTTAAATTTAAAGCTAAATTTTAAAATGTTTAAAACTTAACTAATATTAAATTTTTCGTAAGTTTTTTTCAATAATAGTGATTTTTGGGTGTATATCATATAAATGAATACCAAAAAAGTCAATTTTGGCTAATTATTAAGCATTGTAACTGGATTTTAAATTATTTAAATGAAATTTTTAAATTTGAAATGTAACACTTTAAACGGAAAATAAGAGCTAAATTCCTATGTATATTAGTTTAAAGGAGCTGAATAAATTAAACAATATGAAAACTGAATTGATGCAGATTAAAGAGCAAAAAAATATTGGCAATTTAAAAAAGTTTAAAATTTTACTGTTCCCTTATGATGTCATAAAAAGGCTCATGAATATTAATGAGGCAGCCTGAATTCAATCCTCTTGGATGTTAAATATCAAATTTCAAATCGCAATATTTCAGAAACTGTTTACGATAATTTGATGCGGTTTTCGGCAGTCACCTGCTTACTGAAGTGCCCTTAAATATTTAGTAGAATTAAAACCTTTATATTTGCCCTTTAAAATAAAGCAAAGAATTTAGCAAATTCTCGCCTTTGAGAGCAGTCATAATGATTTTGTTTGTGTTGAGGTTTTACGGCCCAGTCAACCCAATGGGGTCATATCGAGCGCGGTCAGTTTACCTAACCACACGTTTGCAGGGCAGGCTTAGTCCTCTAAGCGGTTAACCAGTATTGTGCACATTCTTTCGCCAGAAACTGACAACTGCCCTTCTTGAATCAGCGGAAGGGTGAGAATGACCGTAGAAAATATTTCATGATCAATCTCCACGAAAGAATGTTACCGACCTCGGTGGGGGTTGAACCCGCGACCTCCTTGTCTCCAGTCGGACGGCGCATCCAACTCATCCACCGAGACCAGTCATAATGGTAACTTTATTCTATAAATGTGTCATACGCATGTTACGGAAATGCGTATGTGCGTAATGAGCGCCTAGGCCAATAGATAAGTAGCAGTATATCATTGAAATTGATACGGACATCTAAATTACATCTGTCATTATAACTTTAACCTTTTTCACGCTAAGTAAATTAACATGCCATGCCTACTTCTAATTTTCAGCCAATCAGATTACTTGATCCAGCTTGTTGATATAAATTCACATACTGAATGATAAACAGTGGAGATTCAGATCAGTCTGGATCTACACAGTTTGCAAAGACAGGAGGATTAACAATTAAAACTTCAAGACAAAAATGCTTTGAAGACAGTCCTTAAAAATACTTTTGTAGAATTGAGCAAACCATAGAGGAAAATCTTTGTAGGAAACAAAATCAAGTTACTCAACCAGTATGAAAACATAGCTCTATGTAAGAGCGGGTAACCAGGTAAACAGTTTTCTTATTTCTCCTGAAAACGAATGGCATGAGTACTCTTTAGAAGCGCCTCACTGAGTACCACAATATATGTTTTTGTGGATAAAGCAAGAAAAAAATGTTCATTAATTTATTTTATGCATTAAACTATTCAGCTTTAGAAAACAAACACATTAGTGCAGATTGGATGAAAATAGGTTTAGAAATGAGAAAGGTATTGGCACTTAGTTTTCGTACGTTTGAACTCGGGTGCCGCCATTTTGAATATTTAATTAGATTTTTAAAACTTTCAAGAGACAAATAAATAATTATTGTTCAAAGAAATACACTGCGTATATGGACTATGTGGAAGTTTAGAAGCAAATAAACATACTTCAGGTATATGACACAGGGTCATCCTCACCCATACGAAGGTATTTTGCAAAAAATGAAGTTGAAAAAAGGGCCATAACTCTCATAATAACTGGCTGATTTTACAATAAATCGAACTTGACCATATTTTATGATTATATTACCTGGGTATAAAATATGAATCAAATACACATATCAATCTTTTTTTAAAAAAATATCAAAAGGAAAACATCTTTTGAAGGTGAAAAAGGGCCATAACTCCCATAATAATGGGTTGATTTTACCCGAATTGGAACTTGACCTCTATTTTATGATTACATACGTGTGTGTTAAATATGAATTCAATACATTAATGTTTTCAAAAGATATCAAACTGAAACTATTTTTCAAAGTTGAAAAAGGGCTGTAACTCCAAATATAATTGGTGGATTTTACCCTAAATCAAACCTGACCTATATTTTATAATTATATGCTTGTGTATAAAATATGAATCCAATTCGCTAATCCTTTCAAAAGTTATGGAACGGAAACCATTTTTCAAAGTTGAAAAAGGGCCATAACTCCAAAAATAATTGGTGGATTTTACCCTAAATCCAACTTGACATACATTCTATGATTATATACCTGTGTTTAAAATTTGAACCCAGTACACTAATCTTTTCAAAAGATATCGAACGGAAACCATTTTTCAACTATTTTTCAACATTGATAAAGGGCCATAACTCCAAAAATAATTGGTGGATTTTACCTAAATCAAACTTGACCTATATTTTATAATTATATGCTTGTCTATAAAATATGAATCCAATTCACTAATCTTTTAAAATGTTATGGAACGGAAACCATTTTTCAAAGTTGAAAAAGGACCATAACTCCAAAAATAATAGATGGATTTTACCCTAAATCGTACTTGACCTACATTTTATGATTATATACTTGTGTATAAAATTTGAATCCAATACACTAATCTTTTCAAAAGATATCGCACGGAAACCATTTTTCAACTATTTTTCAACATTGATAAAGGGCCGTAACTCCAAAAATAATTGGTGGATTTTACCCTAAATCGAACTTGACCTATATTTTATAATTATATGCTTCTGTATAAAATATGAATCCAATACACCAATGTTTTCAAAAGTTATGGAACGGAAACCATTTTTCAAAGTCGAAAAAGAACCATAACTCCCAAAATAATAGATGGATTTTACTCTAAATCGTACTTGACCTACATTTTATGTTTATATACCTGTGTACAAAATTTCAATCCAATACACCTACCCTTTCAAAAGATATCGCACGGAAAACATTTTTCAAAGTTGAAATTTTTTCAAAGTTGAAAAGGGCCATAACTCCCAAAATAATTGGCGGATTTTACCGTAAATCGAACTTGACCTACATTTTATGATTATATACCCGTGTATAAAATTTCAATCTAATACACCAATCCTTTCAAAAGATATCGCACGGAAACCAAAAGTGTTACGTACGGGACGGACGGACGGGACGGACAGCGGTGATACTATATGCTCACCACCCCCCATTGAAAATGGCGGGGGGAGGGAGGGGGAGGGGGGGCCATAACAAAAAAATTGGCTGGAAATGTGATTTATTTAGTTTTTGCCTATTTGATAAGGCGGTTGTTACGTCATTTACTCACAAACATGGCGACGTCAATGACAGCATAATTTTAGATCTTCAAAGTCCAATAATTTTCTTATTTCTCAACCGAATTTGATAAAACCCACCAAAGTCCCCAGATTTACAGATTTTTATTGTCTAAAATGTGTGTCATTTGATTTGCCTAATCTGGAACCATCATTCGCTGTTTGAGTTGTCAAACTTGTGCTTTTAGTTACTACAAACATCTTATACTATATGTAAACTGTCACTGCTCTAAACAGCCTTCGCGGATGCGCAAACTGGTCTGAACAGTGGTTGTTCGCAGATTTGAAACGACGTGTGAGCACCCCCCACCACGCCCTTTCCCCCCTCCCCCCTCCCCCCTCCCCAGCCAGGAAACTGTATTTCATTAGGGTCTAAACTGTTTTTCGTTCATTTTCAGTCTTGATTGAAACCCTTGTTTGGAACGATGGTTCTGACGGGAGAGTCTACTTCAGTAAAAAGGTTAAGACCAATATATTCTGTATACCTGAGCTGTCTGATCCGAGTTGGCATTCATATGT
The DNA here is from genome assembly GCA_964016985.1 of Anodontia alba. Lineage (NCBI taxonomy): Eukaryota > Metazoa > Mollusca > Bivalvia > Lucinida > Lucinidae > Anodontia > Anodontia alba. The sequence goes on from OZ024821.1 coordinate 141,847,873, forward strand.
TGAACGCTTAGAATGCTGGGTAGAACTTTCAGCAGACGAAATTTTGAAATAATTTTCTTGTTTTTCCAAAAAGTAGGATTTGACCTTTCATACAAATTGTCTTCGATGGAGACAATTTGCCAGAAATTTCAAATAACGCTTTCTGCAGAAAAAAAAAAAAAAAAATCTATGGAGACAATTTGCCCGAAATTTCAAATAACACTTTCTGCCAAAAAAAAAAAAAACAAAAAAAAAAAAAACAAACAAACAAAAAACAAAGAAACAAAACAAAAAAAAAAAAAACAAAAAAAAAAAACAAACAAACAAAAAAAAAAAACAAACTATTGTCAATTTGTCGTCTGCTGCATTTGCCCATAGAGTGTTAAAGGTTAAATTATGACCTTCATTGTGCGAAAGATTCCTTTTCGCAGGGCAAGATTCCTTTTCACAGGGTTCGTGTCATAATGCCCGGAACTCGGTTAAGCTTAGATAGAAATCAATGACTTCTGTGAATACACTGAATGAATGATCAATATTTATTATAGTATAGTGACCCTTAAAGCGCCAAGCTGTAGCAGGCAACATTATTATATTATGTTTTTCAGAAATAAATATGGCTTGACATTTCAGATTCAAAATATATAATATAATATAATATAATATAATATAATATAATATAATATAATATAATATAATATAATATAATATAATATAATATAATATTAAAAATGTCGTCTGCTGCTACGGTGATTGGCGCTTATTAAAAGGTTAAATAAGTCGCGTCACGACATGTCCTCGGACGTCATCATAAAACCTGAGCACGTTTAGAGCCGAATGCGGGAACGCTTAACCCATTTATGCCGAGTGGACTCATCTACCTCAAGTCTTTGGACAGGTCCATTTCCAGCAGAAGGGGTGTCTGGTAATTTTTTATTATTACCATGTTTTATAGAAATTCCTGTATGTAATGCAAACAGTGTAGTTATGCGGCGTCTGATCTGGGTCTACAATGTTTGCCAATGTCCCTTTTATGTGACGCTAGGCATAGATGGGTAAATGGTGTCAGGCCATGCGTTTTTCACTTCTGAAATCTACAAGGTGTCAATGTAATCTACAAGCTGCTCATACGCAGTCTCGTCTCGTTATGGCAGTTACCATATGCTCGAAATTACCTTTTGACGTAGTGCGACTCGAACGGATGGCTTAGTTATAATTGTCCGAATTACTGTCGTGCCCAAGTATTAGTACCGAGACATGCCTGAGCAAAGAGTATAGTACAGATCAGATGCCAACAACGTGGCATGCGATCAGGGTCTACATTGTTTGCCACTCGTCCAGCAGTTGTAGACACATCTACCGGTTATAGCCGGACCTAAAATGGACTCGTTCAATTTTAGGCCAAGAATGGCCACTCTCTGGACAAATTCAGCAGACAACAAATTGATATTATTTTTCCCTGAAAATAGGCTTTGACATTGTACGCAAATTGTCTCCTGAGGAGACAATTTGCATACAATGTCAAATCCTAATTTCTGGGAAAAATAAGAAAAGATAATTCAAATGATGAAAATTGTTTAAGCGTTAAGGTGACCGAATATTAAGAGTAAATACGGTAGTGTACATTGCCCAGCAGGAAAAAGGAATATCAATTTTATGACTTTTATATTGATCAATTTTCTTTGATGGAAAAAAGTAAATGGAAAAAGGAAACACAACTTGCAATAACGAACAGGCGTTTTATTGAATGTAGTGTGCCAAACAGTGCGCCAAAGTCAACAGGTCGTCCCAACAGTAACAATAACATCATCAACATAAGAGAACAGAAAACCATCGGATTTTGCATCATCAACTTCATCAATCCATTCTATGATATAGATTTAGAAAACAGGCAGTTGATCAGACTGCATGAGCGCCCGCTGGGAACTCATTTAGAGAGCTGAAAGATATTTATTGGTGTGGACATCGATTTTGTTAGATTCATTCTGCAAGTTTACAAAATAATACCAAATACAAATGTAGCTAATTACCTGAAACAGTGAGTTTACACCATCAACGGGCTTTTCGCCTAGACTGGCTCCAGTCCTTGGTGATTATATTAACAGTCACCAGGGACTGGAGCCAGTCTACTTTTCTCCCACTATTTCGTATTAGATATAACGTGTTTATTGGGGCGCCTTAACCATATTTGTCCTAAAAATTGAATATGTATGTTTATGAATATCATATTCGACCTAATTACCGCACATACCCATATAAGCGCATAGTCAAGCAGTTTCCATTACGAAACAAGCCTATTCAAATCTATTGAAAATTTTACCACCAAAAAAAAAGAAAAAAAAAGAAATTTTTCAACTAAAAATTCTGATATTTTATATATTTCTGCTCAAAATATAGATTGTGGATACTCGTTAGAGGCGGTTCTAACGAGTACCCACAATCTATGGTTTTGAGCAAAAATAAGAAAAATAATGTATACCCCTGTAAACCCCAGTTTTACAATATAAAATTGGGGTTTAAGGTCAACATTATATAGGCATGTTTTCGTGATGTTAGTCTTCAGATTACAGCCAGTCTACTTTTATCTACTTCTTCCTAAAAGCATATGTTGTTGGTACTCATTTGAATTGCTGTCGAGGCAATTCAAATGAATGCCAACAACATATGCTTTAAGAAATTAATCAGAAAAATACACCATAAGCATCTTAAAAAATCCTTTTAAGAAATCTTTTGCTGATTTTTTCTTTAACGCGTGTTATTGTTGCTCAGACATAAATTCAGTCAGCGTAAGACAAAACCTACAATAAGACCTATTTGTAACTAGCGAAGACTCAGATCAGCCTGTACATTCACCCAGTATGAAAGGGTTCTCGTTTATCCCTCTTTGGATAGCATTGAGGCTGAAGTCATAGATGCGGTAAGCGAAGACTCTGATCAGACTCGCGAAGCTCAGGCTGATGTGAGTCTTCGCTAGCCGCATAAATTTTATTGTAGGTTTTGTAGTGCGTTGGTTCATATCTGTCCCAATATTTGGTCTAAATGTGGTATATTGTAGGTTTTGTAGTGCGCTGGTTCATATCTGTCCCAATATTTGGTCTAAATGTGGTATATTGTAGGTTTTGTAGTGCGCTGGTTCATATCTGTTCCAATATTTGGTCTAAATGTGGTATATTGTAGGTTTTGTAGTGCGCTGGTTCATATCTGTCCCAATATTTGGTCTAAATGTGGTATATTGTAGGTTTTGTAGTGCGCTGGTTCATATCTGTCCAAATATTTGGTCTAAATGTGGTATATTGTAGGTTTTGTAGTGCGCTGGTTCATATCTGTCCCAATATTTGGTCTAAATGTGGTATATTGTAGGTTTTGTAGTGCGCTGGTTCGTATCTGTTCCAATATTTGGTCTAAATGTGGTATATTGTAGGTTTTGTAGTGCGCTGGTTCATATCTGTTCCAATATTTGGTCTAAATGTGGTATATTGTAGGTTTTGTAGTGCGCTGGTTCATATCTGTCCCAATATTTGGTCTAAATGTGGTATATTCCGAATTCGACAATTATTTTAAAAGTCTGCTTTGTTTAAAACATCTTCTAAATTTTAGTAAAAAAATCACTACTTATCCCTGATCTGCCAGTCAGCTGAGGATAAAGTCACTGCTCCCCAGATAAGGATGGGGTTGGGCGGGGTCTGCATTTATGTATTTTTTTTTTTTTTTTTTTTTTTTTTTTTATCTATTTATTAGAACCAATGTGTCTTGTGGGTATTGAGTGGATGGGTACCCACAACATAAGAAATATGTTTTAGGGAACAAAATGACCACAACTATCACCACATTAGTCTATGAACAAAGGATGAATTTGAACGCATCGTCAGACAACGTATCTGTGTGCCCAGCGAAGATCAGCGTGCACATTCGTGCAGACTGATCACAATCCTCACTGGGTGCATTTTGGGATTGCAAAGGACGCAAAATTTCTTCATGCGGACAACGAAGACTCTGATCAGATTGCGCGGAAGCGCAGGGTGATTTGAGCAGTCGTTGGGCGCACATGTTAGAAGGTAGGTCTTCTCGCGCTGCAGCTATTTTTATTTTATTTATTTGTATTATTTTTTTGTTTAGAGATTATTGAAAGCTAAAACTGAATTCCACAAGATAATAAGATAACGTTAAAAATATTTGCCAATTAATCAAAGACACTGACATGAAAATGAGGTTGTAACGAATTCTACCGTAATAATCCTAAGTACAGTCGACTCTCGTTATCTCGAATTCCAAGGGACTCTCTGAAATACTTCGAGATAGCCGTACTTCGACATATCAGATTTGTAGAATTGAGGAATTGAGGAAATACTAATTCGATTAACTACATTTAACAAATATATGTGTAATTGGACTCTTGAAGTTACAAGATATATTGAAAATATTGTATCCTCAGGAGCAATTTCTCCTTTTTTCCACAATATTTTTACATGTTATTAGATTTTCATATTTAGGCAGGGACCAGATTTTCACTTCGAGATAAGCGGTTTTTCGAGATAAGCGAGTTCGAGATAGCGAGAGTCAACTGTATTAGGACATACAGGCCTGAGCAAATGGTGTAGACCCAGTCAGCCGGTATTGCATGCGGCGTCTGATCGGAGTCTTTACTGTTAACTACACGTCCAGCAGTTTTTAGACACATTTAAATAGGTAGTAAAATTGAGTTGTTCCAAATTTAGGTCCAGAACAATAAGGAATAAGGTGTCCTAATATATAGGGTTAGTATATAAACTGGCTCCAGTCTCCAGTGATTAAATGTTTATTCTTATAATCCTGTTTGATAATGCTCTAAAATAAAACCAAAATAATATAATGACTATAAAGGCTGGTCACTGGTGTCCAGCCTTTATTGTCATGATATTATTTTGGTTTTATTTTAGTGGATCAAACAGGATTATAAGAATAAATATTTAGTCACTGGAGACTGGAGCCAGTCTAAGTTAATATATAACCTGTTGTTACAAAGGATCGATTATGGATCATTATGTGATATTTTGAACACACGTGCACTGTGGTTTAGTGTCTTTTTAATAATAATAATGCTATGACTTCTGAAGACAGCTTTTATTGTAATTATAAACATCTTCACGCGAAATGGGACCGACTGTATAGATCAACCTACGCATAGGTGCGGTCTGAACATGGTCTTCGCTGCTTGTAGGAAGACGTGTGCTGTATGTATCGCAATATGAGAAAACGTACCTTCTGACATCTGCGCCCAACGAAGATTCAGGTCAGCCTGCGCATCTGTGTAGGCCGATCAGAGTCTTCATTGTCTGCATGAAGAAACGTAGCAACCTTGATACTGCATAGATACACAGGCTGATCTGGATACTGCACGGATACACACGCTGTTCTGGAAGTTTTTTTTGTTAAAACGGAACCCGAAGACCCCTTTTTCCATGGAATAACTGAAATAGTTTTGAAATACATGTATGTAGAAGTTAAATGAGGGCATTTGTTTTGAAATAAAAACACTTTGATGACCGACCAACAAGGATGAGATAATTAATATATTATTTGTATGGATGTAGAGTTAGTACATGTCTTAAACTGATACCTTTATGGTCCCATATGTAGGCTGTCACGAAACAGTGCCATACGTTTCACTACAAACGGTAAAAACTATATTACCAGAAAAACTGCTCAATATTTATTCTACTGTTTGAACTAATCCATTTTACTGCTAACCACAGATGTGTCTAAGGACCTTATTGTGGGCCCGGGTGTGTGTGTCTTGGAGGGAGGGGGGGGGGGATGTTTTCGGGCCTGGAATCTCGTTTCCTCCGCGACACTAGCCTGTCTTTTTATTCACGGTTTTACAAAGCGTACAATAGGATTTACCCTGGCCTTGGCTATTCTGTGGTGGGTGGGGTGGGGGCGGGACAAAAGAGGGTCCTGGATTTTTTTTTTCAAAAATTCTCCCCCACTCCATCACCTAAATAAAAATCAAATGATCGCGCCCTAAAAGCTATTGGATGCCATTTTACCACCTGCATATGCTGGAAGTAGCCAAACAGCGTAGACGCTGATCAGATGCCGCGTTTTGCGGCGTCTAATCTGGGTCTGCAATGTTTGCTCAGGCATGTTTGTCCCAATACAGTGAAAAACAGGATCTTACTGCATATGTGAACAATGGTAGATCCAGATCAGCCTGTTCCTCTTGAAGGAAACTGAATGCAGCCTGTATATAGCAGAATAATAAGGTGTAGTCTGATCAGTGCCTTTGCTATTCGAAGATGCCCCTAAAGACCACTTTTCTATGACGCGGTGGAAATATACACGCTAAATGAGTGACTGTGGCACTTTGTTTGAAATAATATCAATGTTTTTGTCAATATGGACAAAATTAATTAATTAACCAGTCGATATCGTTATTTTCTATGGTCATCATATTTTTATTATGCTTTCTGTAAACAGGATGATTTCAAATAATGGGCGTCAAGTTCAACATTTTAATGGGATTGGCGATGTTGGCGATGCAAGGTCGATCGTAAGCCCTGTCGTGAGAAAAGAGCTGTTATAGCATATGCGAACAGCATAGGTTCTGGCGAGACTGAGCATCCGCGCAGTCTCGCCAGAACCTATGCTGTTCGCTCACGTAAGCGGTAGGCCAGGGGGAAACCGGAATGTGTCTTCGCTGAAAGGCCAGGCATGCGCACTGAAAGATGCCTTTACCATCTCTGTGTCTGCTTCGTGTTACCGCAGGCTACTCCTGGCCTCTGGTGTTAGACGCCCTGGGTTTGATTTCCGATCGGGTTGAGAACATTTCTGCGGATTCAAACATGTCCCATTAGCATAATTGGTAGGAATGATATTAAATACAGTCACGGTGCCGTCCTTCGGGTCAGGACCTTAATGAGAGCCCAAGTTCAAGAGCCCAATACTGAGACCAGTTTTCTTCTTCGTAGTCCATCCTGCAAAACTATACTGCTGACGTAATGCGACCGGCTGCAGCCAAGGCAGAAACAATAAAAGAAGTGAGGGCCCTCAGGCATTTCTTTCTTTCTTTCGTTTTCTTTCTTTCTGCAATATTTTCTTAGGGTGACACTTTTAGCTCGGATAGCCAGTCTACGAGGGTGAGTCAATAAGTAACCAGCCTAACTTATTTCCGGTTGAGATCCACCTCTTCTTTTTCGATGTAATTGCCCTCTAGTGTGATGCACTTAGACCAACGGTGTTCAAGTGCCATCAGCCAGAACTGAAAAAGTCAGGGTCCTTTCCATTGACCCACTCCTCAACTGCGTCACGACTTCTTCATCAGACCGGAAATGAAGTCCACGGATATCCTTTTTCAAGTTTGGGAATAGGAAGAAGTCGCTAGGAGCTAGGTCAGGCGAATAGGCAAGATTTGGTATTAATTCATACCCGTTTCGCTCTACAGCATCCATTGCAACTTTGCAAGTGTGGACTCTCGCGTTGTCCTGTTGCAGCAAAACACCTTTAGAGAGTTTACCTCGGCGTTTTTCACGGGTGGCGGTTCTCAGCTGGTCTAACAAGTTTGCGTAGTACACTCCAGTTATTGTACTTCTCTTGGGTAAAAAGTCCAACATAATAACGCCTTTTGCGTCCCGAAATACTGTGGCCATCACCTTGCCAGCAGATGGTTGCGTCTTGAACTTCTTTGGCCTCGGGGACCCAGGCCCTACCCACTGACGACTCTGAGCTTTATTCTCTGGCTCATAATAATGAACCCAAGTCTCATCTACAGTCACCAGACGCAAAAGAAAATCATCTTTTGATCTAAAACGCTTCAACAAGGCGCTGCATACTGATGCTTTGGTTGCCATTTGCTTATCGCTAAGGGGTTTGGGGACCCAACGGGCTGTTAGCTTGCGCATACCTAAACGATCATGTAAGATTGTTGAAACGCTACCATGTGAAATGCCTAATACCTGCACTATTTCTTCCACCTGAATTCGCCTATCAGAGTATACCAGATCCCGAACTTTCTTACACATTTCTTCGTCGGTGGCATCTAATGGGCGTCCATACCTGGCTTCATCTTCTAAAGACGTTCTACCGCGTTTGAATTCCCCTATCCAGAAATTTACCCTGAGCATAAGATGGTGCAGAAGACCCATAAACATCGGTTAACTCACCGTGTATTTCCTTGCCTGTTTTACCTTTTAAATACAAGTACCGAATTACAGCACGGTACTCAACTTTAGATGAAAAGCATGCCTTTGCATCACTAGCCATGTTTGACATTCAATATCTTATAAAAGAATGACTCGATACGTGTGCAATTTTGTACCCATGTATTAAACATATATTGAAACAAATCATGAAAATCGTGACCGTCTCGGTCCATCGGAAATGGGATAGGCTGGTTATTTATTGACACGCCCTCGTACCAAGTGGCCCTCTATAAAAATAAAAGGTACAATGTACAGTATATACATGCATAAACATATCTATTGTAGCACATGATAAACAAAATATGGTGTAATAACAATATTATCTTTTAGTCTAAATATAAACAAATAGACAAAGAAACTGTAAGGAAGTGTTAAGAAATTTGAAAAAACACTATGGACTGTGACATGGTTCCTGTTAGGTCTGTGCACATTAACCATTACTCAGGTGAGCGATACAGGGCCATCATGACCCTCCTGTGTAGATACATCGACCGCTAGAAAATTGCAATGTTCAAACTTTAGGACAAGTATGGTTATAGAGTAAAGGTGTCCGAGTATTTAGGGTAAATAAGAGTAAATTCGGTGACTTTGCTGCCAAGTTTCAGACAAAAATATTTCAGTGTTTATAAAATGTAAATTGACTTGAAATGACTTTATTATCGCACCTGCTTGTAGCAGGGTGCGATATAGGCGTCCGATTTTCTGTCCGTCCGTCCGTCCGTCAGTCCGTCCGTCTGTCAACATTTATGTCGACGTTCGACATTTATGTCAAAGTTAGTAAAATCTTCAATTCCAAATAAAACTGTCCTCATTCGTCCAAATGAACCAAATTGGATCAATTCATCTATAAAAAGACATATTAGACAACGGAAACGATTGTACAAAATAGCAAAAAGAAAAAATAATGAACAAACCTGGATCAAATTTAGACAAAAACGTAATGCTGTGGTAGCCATGATACGCGAATCTAAAAAACAACACACTGAAAAATTATCTGCAACACTGAAAGAAAATATAAACAATTCTAAAACATGGTACCAAATCTCAACCAAATTTCTCAATTCAAACTCTGATAAACCATCCATTTTGTGCCTAGAAACTGAAGACACTTTAGTCGAAGCTGACGCAGATATTGCGGAAGTTCTTAATAAATACTTCGCTGAACAGTCCACTGTAAATGACAGACATGCTAGCTTACCAGAATTTGAACCTCATAATTATTCAACCTTAGAATCTATAAGGATTACAGAACAAGATGTTAAAGACGCTATATCAGTTTTACAATGTAATAAAGCATCTGGCCCTGACCAGGTCAGTCCAAAACTTATTTAAGAAGGTATGAACCAACTCTTGACCCCGTTAACTAATCTTTTTAATACCTCCTTACGACAAAAGCAATTCCCGGTGCCATGGAAAGATGCAAATGTTATTCCAGTATACAAGAAAGATAGCCCCTCGAAGCCAGAAAACTACCGCCCGATTTCTCTTTTAAGCTGTCTAGGAAAAATCATGGAGCGATGCATACACAAACATCTTTTTAACTATTTGAAACTAAACAACATGATAACACCTTATCAGTCTGGGTTTCAGAGTGGTGACTCTACTATAAATCAGTTGGTCTATTTATACAATAAATTTCTGAAAGCTTTGGATGAAGGGAAAGAAATAAGCTTAGTATTTTGTGATATAAGCAAAGCATTTGACAGGGTATGGCACAAGGGATTAATATTTAAACTTAAGTCTATAGGTGTTTCTGGGGATATGCTAGAATGGTTTACAAATTACCTTAGCAACAGGAGACAACGCGTTTGTATAAGAGGCTGTATATCACCCTGGTTGAAAATTCTTGCTGGTGTTCCTCAGGGATCTATCCTAGGACCAACTTTGTTTTTGATTTACATAAATGACATAATTAATGGCATAAAAAGTAATATCAGATTGTTTGCGGATGACACTAGCCTGTTTAAAATAGTAGAATGCCCGATTACTGCTGCTCTTGAACTAAATTTCGATTTAAAGCTCTTATACACTTGGGCCAGTCGCTGGCTTGTTAAATTCAATCCCTTAAAATTCGCATCATTAATAATAAGTAAAAAGCGTACAAAACCACAGCACCCTCCCTTAATTATGGGGAACACTACTATAAGTGAGGTAACTCAACATAAACATCTCGGACTCGTTTTCTCAAACGACGCGACATGGACAAACCATATTGCTGGGATAGTAGCGAAAGCATGGAAGCGAGTTGGATGTTTAAGACGGAACAAATTTATTTTGGACAGATCCTCACTGGAACGAATGTATATATCATTTGTCCGTCCTCTTTTAGAATATGCTAACATAGTTTGGGATAATTGTACAATAGAAAATAAGCGCACAGTAGAAAATATACAGTTGGAGGCTGCTCGAATAGTCACAGGTGGAACAAAGGTTTGTAGTATTCAAAGATTATATGACGAAACGAAATGGGAAACTTTACAAAAACGTCGAACTAAACATAAACTCTGCCAGCTATACAAAATGATTAACGGATTAACCCCAGCTTATCTTCAACACCTTATAGCAGAAAGAGTCCAACAATTATCAAGATACTCTCTTCGAAACTCACAAAATTTCTCTCTTCCAGTCTCGCGTACGGTAACTTACTCTTCTTCCTTTCTTCCTTCTACTATAAGGGATTGGAACTCGCTCTCCACAGATCTTAAGAACGTGGTCTCCATCGCAAGCTTTAAAAAAGACCTTAACACTCCTATCCTTACTCCACCAAAGCATTATGTAAAGGCACAGTTATCACGAGCTGGAAAAATCTACCACACAAGACTAAGACTTGAGTGCAGCTCTCTCAACCATCATTTATATCAAAAGAATCTTATTGATACCCCATATTGTACGTGTGGCCAACTAGAATCATCCACCCACTTCTTCTTGCAGTGTAATAAGTATAATTTGCAAAGACAGCGTTACCTGGCCGTTATACCGTACCAGCTGACCCTTTCACTCCTTCTACACGGGATCCCTGGTGAATCAGCGGCTGTAAACGACACTATTTTCAAGCAAGTTCAGCTCTATGTTACCTCTACGAGACGATTTGTATTCATAAATAACGATGCCCACTAATTATATAAAAAAATCGAACTACTATCATCACAAAAAAATATGTAATCAGACTGGCCTATGGACTACAAGCGTAAATCTTAGTTGAGACCCTTAGTCACCGGGCGGGGTGGGGAGTGGGAGTGTCATGGAAGCGACATCCTATTATCATTGTATATGTATACACATTTATCCTTTATATCGACATATATATATATGTGTATTTGTAAGTGTGCGTATATGTATGCCTGTCTGTACGTATCTGTCTGTAAACGCATATATATATATATATATATATATATATATATATGTATATATGTATATATGTGTATGTACATGTATATGTATATGTGTGTATGTATGTATGTATGTATTATGTACATATGTACGTGTGTATGTATATATGTGCATGTAAGTGTGTATATACATATATATAATCTACATTTACTAGATTGAGAAATCACGCTATGTTCTTGAAATCAAAATATGTCAAAATGATATTCGATATATTTCTATGTTGAAATATGTATGTAAATTTTGCATGCGTGTGAGGAGATGGACTCTATAAGCTTTAAAGCTTTCGTCCAGATCCTCTTCTAGAACGAGCGTTCGATTATGAATGTATGTTTGTATTTTCATAAAAAATAGAAGAAATAAATATTGTTTAAACCAAAGTTAGTATTCTAATCAACTACAAGACTAAACAACCATCAAACCTTGCATGAAACATCTCCCTGACCTCCTGACTTTGCAACATAGGCGTCTGCTTTTCCGTATGTCTGTCCATTCGTCCGTCCGTCTGTCAACATTTATGTCGAAGTTCGACATTTATGTCAAAGTTAGTATTTTAATCAACTACAACACTAAACAACCATCAAACCTTGCATGAAACATCTCCCTGACCTCCCGACTTTGCGACACAGGTGCCCACTTTTCCATTCGTCTGTCTGTTCGTCTGTCCGTCTCTTAACAGTTCTGTTATGTCGAAGTTCGACATTTATGTCAAAGTTAGTATTCTAATCAACTACAAGACTAAACAACCATCAAACCTTGTATGAAATATCTCCCTGACCTCCTGACTTTGCGACATAGGTGCCCGCTTTTCCATTCGTCTGTCCGTTCGTCCGTCCGTCTGTCTCTTAACAGTTCTGTTATGTCGAAGTTCGACATTTACGTCAAAGTTAGTATTCTAATCAACTACAATTCTACAACAACCATCATTCCTTGCATGACACATCTCCCTGACCTCCTGACTTGGCAGATATGTTGACCCAGTGACCTTGACCTATATTTTGCGCTCCATTGACTTTGACACAGTTTACGTTGACATTCCAGATCTTCTCAACTATAAGGCATACAACTACCAAACCTTGCATAGTGCTTCTTCTAGATGTACAGACTTGGCAGGTACCTTGACCCGGTGACCTTGACCTATATTTTGCGCTCCAGTGACTTTGACATATTTTGCGTCGACATTCGATATCTCCTCAACTATAAGGCCTACAACCATCAAACCTTGCAAAATGCTTCTCCTCAATGTACTGACTTAGCAGATACCTTGACCTATATTTTGGCTGCAGTGACTTTGACATAATTTACATCAACGTTCCAGATCTCCTCAAGTGTAAGACCTCTAGCCACCAAACCTTGCATAATGCTTCTCCTATATGTACTGACTTGGCAGGTATCGACCCGGTGACCTTGACCTATATTTTGAGCTCCAGTGCCTTTTACACATTTTACGTCAACGTTCAATATCTCCTCAACTATAAGGCCTACAACCATCAAACCTTGCATAGTGCTTCTCCTCAATGTACGGACTCTGCAGGTACCTTGACTGGGTGACCTTGACCTATATTTCACGCTCCATTGACTTTTACACCTTTTAGGTCACCCTTCCATATGTCCTCAACTGTAAGGCCTTCAACCACCAAACCTTATATAGCACTTCTTCTCGATGTACTGACTCGACAGGTACCTTGACCTGGTGACCTTGACCTATATTGTGCACTCCAGTGACTTTGACACATTTTATATTGATGTTCGGTATCTCCTCAAATATAAGACCTACAACCACTAAACCTTGCATAGTGCTTCACCTCATTGCCCTGGCTTGGCAGGTACCTTGACCCAGTGACCTTGACCTATATTTGACACATTTTACGTTGATGTTTGATAACTCCTCAACTATAAGGCCTACAATCACCATACCTTGCATTGTGCTTCTCCTTGATGTACTGAATTAGCAGGTACCTTGACCCGTGATCTTGACCTATATTTCATGCTCCAGTGACTTTTACACATTTTACGTCAACATTCCATTATCATTGGGCTGTATGATACGAAAAGTCAGTGCTGAAGATATAGCCATTAGAGGGAATGGGACTGGCCTGGAATATATGTGCCCCACTAGGCACTTTGTCTACATTTTTTTCAACCCAGTTTTCCAAGTAAGCACTGCTAAGAATGAAATAAACTTATTTAATAACCACATGCTGATTGAGGCTTCTGTGACTTTTGCGCCAGCAGGTGCGATGACGCCTTCCGCGGAATTCTTGTTTTTAGTGTCGATTTTGATAAGAAAGCTGAATTTGAATCTATGCCAAGTGGTTTCTTTTCGAAAACTGATTTTTTATAGGCTGTAGCGAAACTTTCAATGGATGTCGCGGTTTTATGCCTATGTCTTGATCATATTCGGATCTGGACATTTTCCTTTCGACTCAGAAGCGTCCATTTGGCCCAGCGCTTGGCTCTCCCGACTTGGATTACAATGTCCAGGTTTCGACTGGAGATAGAATTCAACTCATGACTGTGCTTCATTGCAAAGACCTTACCACGGTCTCGATATAACTCGGACAGTACTGATTGAAAGAAGGAAGCACAAATGCATCATCACCATCATCATCATCACCATCATCATCATCATCTCTATCTCTTTCCCTTTCCCTCGCTCTCTCTCTCTCTTCCGCTCTCTTTAAATGACCCGATCACATGTAACATGTCATTGGGGTGCGCGGCTAAACTTTTGAATTTAACATTAAAAAGGCAAAAAAAAAAAAAAAAAATGAATGAGCCATTAAAAGTATTTACAAACGGAAATCAGAGGTTGCCTTCAATGTGGACCTTTCCAAACAGTGTCGACCCTAACCAAACACCCAAGAACGTGGCGACTGATCAGGGCCTGTACTGTTTATCATGATAATAGCTCTCTGTTTTGTAGACAACACCCTAACAAGACCAAAACCATAACGGAGATGACATTTATAAGCATTACAGCTTACAGTCAGATCCTATTCGACATGTCTGTTTTATCGATGTAACTTTATACGAGCTTTAAAATAAATATTGTTTAAACCAAAACCATAACGGCATATTCAATATGTTGTCTCTTTTACCCAGCAAAGGTCAATAAAACACCATACAAATGGACAGGCACTGTACTTTATATATTTTGTTTCTGCACTGTTTGACACCGTTATAACTTTTAATCTGCTGAATTAAAATAACAGCAAATGTCATTTTCATCATTTTTATCCGGCTTTTCCTGCATGAAATTCGGAACCGACGATTCATTCAAATCGTCCCACGTCTGAAATGTTCGTTTGCTTTTAGAAATAAAAACTAGGGGAAATTTTCAGTAATTTGTCGTCTGCTGATGTAGCCTACAGAGTGGAAGTGTAAATCGGTCAATGTTTGCTCAGAGCTCCTTGTTTATATCACGAAATTATGTCAGCAGGATAAAAAACAGTCAGTTTGAAGTATCGGTTCTTGTTTACGTTTATCTGGGCATAGCTCTACCGTTTCAGCCGAAAAGTACAGCTATATTTCTAATTTCTCCATGAAAACACATGTTGTGGGAACTCATGAGGCGCTTCTGTTGAGTACCCACGATATATGTTTTCATGGAGAAATAAAAATATTATGCGGATACCCCCAACTATTTGGAGATATATTATGGTCTGGGCATACACTCTTGAGATTTGCTAACTCAAGACAAAATTGAAACGGAGTGGAAATTGTAACCGCTGATAGTTGAGCGTAGGTCTAGGCACTGTTTGAGTTTACCGTATATATCCGAATTGAGATAGACAGGCGTGAGCAAACGGTATAGACCAAGGTCTGACTCCAATCGTGGCATTTAATAAGGGTCTACACTGTTTGCCAATCATGCGACAGTACAGTGTATACCTTGTTCAATTTGGACAGGTATAGTAAGGGTTAGAGGTGCTTCAATAGCTCGGATGATATATACAGTCGATTGATTGATTGATTGTGTTGGGGTTTAACGACACGTCAACCCTTGTGGGTCATTTTGTGTCGTCTCCCAGAGAAAGGGAGAAAAGAGATAGAAGAGAGAGTAGAGGAGATGAAAGAGAGGGACAGGGAAGAAAGAGGAACAGGAATGAAAGTGAAGAAACAGAAGAAATAAAAACATTCCCCCTCTACCCTTACCCACTACAAGGATAGCAGGCCTTGCCCAACTGTAAGCCAATATCAGTTGGACGCCCCAGTGATGTAAGATACACAGCACCTTCGCACCACCCGACCACCCCCATATACAGTCGAACCTCAATAGCTCGAAAACCGGTGGCTAAATCGAATTCGTTTATGAGTCACTACGAAATTCTTCCTATAGCTCGTAAACACAATTATTAAGGGAAAATTTCTTATTTTATCATGAAATTGTATGTTGTGTGTACTCATTAGAATCGCCTCATCGAGGAGATTCTAATGTGTACATTCAACATACAATTATTGTGTAGAAAAGCGAAAAGATTCCCTAAATTATCGTTATTTGCTTCCTGACCTGGCGGGGTGGGGGTAGGGGGGGCAACTTGGGGGTAATTTTGGTACGGCTGTGCGAGCCAGTATTTGGAAACCTACCCCATTCATATACATGGCCTTTGAAAAAACGGACCCATTCATATACTAGATCATCTGAAATGTTGACCCATTCATATACTGCCCTATGATTTTTTGTACCCATTTATTGCTCGTAGTTAAGACAAATAATGCAGTCAATTCATTGGATATCAAGAGACTAAGCAGCCTCAAAAATTCTCTGAGTGAAAAATATGTGCATATACCGGGATGTCAGAAAACGCGGGGCCTTTCATATACCAATCAAGAAAAATTGGGTCAGTCATATACCTTTTGTTGAAAAAGGGAGACCAATCATATGCCTGGCAGCGCTGAAAAAAGGGGCCATTCGGCACGCACATCCGTACTGTGCCATATATAGGAAGTTACCGCCTCCCCCCCCCCCCCCCCCCCACTACCCCCAAGAGAGACCTGGCGCCATGATTAACCCCCAGTGGCTCGAACTACCCATATCTTGAATCAAGCGGCATATAAGAATATTATAGTGTGGAGGGATAAAGTCTTTTTAGAATTTTCGTTTGTGTTTATTTTTTCATCATCACAAATCTTTATGTTGTTCTTAGAGTGACTGACAGGATCTTTTAGCTCATGATAAACTCTTTATCAAAATATGTCAAAACACTAGAGCATTTTGTTTATACAAACCAATGTTTATTTTGCTGCTTTTTTGCGATTATGTTCGGAAATCAAATGAAAAGCATCAACAAAATACTTCCTTTCCATACATTTTTGGGTCCGCCATATTTTTGTTTCTTTTTGCTTTTCTTCTCTTTTTGTTTTAAACAGAAACTGGTGCCATATAGCACTATGTACGAGGAATGTCTGGAGAAATAATTCTTTATTTTTCCATGAAAACATTTTGTGGGTTCTTGTTAGAATCGCTCATTGAGGCCATTCTAATAAGTACCCGTAGAGAAATGTAAAAACATACCAATACTTTTTGGTTGAAAATTACCTTATCTGGTGCAATTTAGTTACATTCTGTAGATTATATTATATAGATAATGGAGAAAAGAAAAGAAAGAAAAAACAAATACTTATTTTGTGAAGGGGGTTGGTGTGTGTGTGTGTTTGGGGGCGTGGGGGGGGGGGGGGGGGGGTCGGCTTACCGATCCCTGGTCTCCCACCTTATGTCTCGGGGTCACATGTGAGAAGTTTTGTCATTTACTTGGCGACTCCGAATGTTCCCGCTCCTTGGTAGAATTTAAACCCATTAGTGCTGAGGAGACTCTTCTATCTTCTTCTGTCTCAACTCTTCGGACGAGTCCTTTTCCAAACAAGGGATGTCTGGTTGTTTTTATTATTATTATTATTATTATTATTATTACTATGTTATAGCGAGCACAGCTCGCGAAGCGCGTCGCGAACGAAGTGAGCTCTACGGCGGAGAATATGATCAAGGAAAAGTAACATACAACGATATATACTTTCAGCAGAAATCGCTCTGACCAATTTTCTTCCGTTTTTTTTCTTCCCGGAAGTTGTCACCGGAAGTTGGAGGACTTGATTATGGGTCTCACTAATAAGCGTCACGAAGTGACCAAACGAGTGTCAGTAAGTGTCACGAACATATTTTGCTGATTATTTTTATTATTTATTATTGATTTACATAATATTTTTATATACTGATATTCATTCTTTAATGATGCTGTGAAGGACTTTTGAAGAGTGCAGCTATAGGTCTGTGCTGTGCTCGCATGTAGGCTAAGCCTATTTTCATATTATAGAAATGCCTGTATTTAATATAAACTGTGCAGATATTGATCAGGCAACGCGTTCTGCGTTGCTCCGGAAAATATATAAATGTGACAGCAAAGTCTTTTCAAAGGTTTGGCCGACAACAGGTAATTTTGACCCTTTCATATGAATAAATAAATAAATAAATAAATAAATAAATAAATAAATAAAATAAAATAAAATAAAAAACGGCCTTATATTCGGAATGCATGTATTAGGTTTGGATATTTTGAGGGTTGATTATTTTGACGTCATATCAACAGTGGGACTGCAGATGAAAAGAAGTCTGGGACCAGTCTATCCAAATTTTTGACAGGTCAGTGAAAAAAGAACACTTTTCACTGATCAGTAAACCCCATCCAGACCCTTGTTCAAGAATGCAAAGACCTGATCAAACTAAGTCAACGCATTTGAACATATGTAACCAAAGGTCCGTTTTCGCTCGGCAAGCTAGCCACAATCCAAGCCGCCAGATGGCAATAACAAACAATCATTATCTCTGGTGAAAAGTAAAACTTGTTTGCGGATTACCTTAGCACAAGCCAAAGACGATTTATTATGTGGAAGCGTGAAGCAAAAATTGTCTTTCAGGCATATGCGGACAACGAAGGCCCAGATCAGCCTGCGCATCTGCGCAGGCTGATCAGGGCTTTCGCTGTCCGCTAACGGATGCATTGAATGTTGGCTGTGTCAGCACAGGGCAAAAATCCCGATGATACTGTGCGGATGCAAAGGGCAAACTGAATCTAAGCATTTCGCATTTGCTAGAAACACCTTTTTACTTGCGACGATCCATGTTTAAACAATGATTAGAGAGAATCTACCCTGATGGTTAACCTTACTTTGTCTGGGCGAGCTTTCCTTGACATATAAACTTGGACATCATATTCCATTTTTCAGTCAAGGGTTGTGATAAACTCGATGAAAGCCTTCACAACTCGCAATAAAACACTTTTCAATATTGAAGAATCTTGATAAGGGACGGTTAAAGGTTATCGTGAAGTGTGAGGCCATGTCCTCAGTAACAGATCCAAACTACTGCAAGTAAAAAATTCTTTATACGGTATTGTGGACCGACCGATCGATCGATGGACAGATCGATGATAGGTTGGATAAATTGGTGGTTGGATGGATGGATAAAAGTAAAGCTAATTTGTTCGATTTAGACTGGCTCCAGTCGTTTTTGTTTTATATCTATTTCTCTCTTTCTCTACATTATTTTTTATCATGATCCTCTTTAGTCCAACTTCAAGTTACCTATGGCTATGGCTTTCTAGCCAAGGGACTGAAGTAAACAAAAATTCTACAAGCTATATAAGTGTTGTGTCCCCTCAAAAAAAAAAAAAAAAAAAAAAAAAAAAGAAAGAAAAGAAAAATAAAGAAAGGATCTGGGGCCAGACTATGTTCGATTTGCAATAGTCATCTTTGACAAGAGTAAAGTAAAGCAATTTTTTTTTATTTGTAACTGATTCCCATTTGGCATAATTCTAGTGAAACTAACTTGTTCGCTTTGCAATGGATTCCCTTTTGACAAGCATTTTAAAGCATAAATGGAAGAGCAAACCATCAAATAGTCACTTAAAAAATCAAACAGTTTTCTTTTCTTTTGATTTATTGAAGCACGCATTACCTTTTATACCATTTAATATACGGTTATTAGGTTTAACAGTATATTACTAAATTTTGATTTTAATAAACGCATTCTAATAGCAATTTTTAAACAGCAAATAAATGCTTTTTAGGAAAATGTTAAAATTTCGATCAGGTTCTTCATGATGATTGTTCCATATAGAGCACCTTAAGTGTAACATTGATTTTCTATGTTATGGTGGAAATTGTGACGTAAACAACACAGTTCGACAACCAGATATATCGGACAATACTTACTTAGGTTGTCTGCTTAATGTTAATACATGAAAAAGAATGATAATTTTCATATTTAGTATGACTTTTACTAAAGTATAACAATGGTGTCTTTCAGCGTTGATTTTTCAGCATTACTTATTATACCATTCAATATATGGTTACTAAGTTTAACGATATGTTACTAAATTTTGTAATAGATAAAAACATTCTAATTGTAATTTAAATGGGCGAATAAATGTTGTTTAGGAAAATAATAAGATTTAGACCAGATTCCTTGTGATGAATTTTCCAAAAGGTAGCACATTTCAGTGTAACATTGAACTCATTTGTTATGATGAAAAATGTAACGTAAACAATATTGTTCGACAGCCAAATATACCGGAAAATACTTAAAGATTGTCTGTTTAACGCTAATACATAAAAAAGAATATACTATTCTACATTTAATATGGCTTTCACAAGGGTATAATACTTTTGTACTTTTGAGTTGAGTTTTAAGCAGAACTTTTTATACCATTCAATATACGGTTACTAGGTTTAACATTATATTACTAAAATTTGCTTTAGATACAAAAATTCTAATAGCAATTTTAAACGGGCAACTAAATGCTGCTTATGAAAATATTAAATTTTAGACCAGATTTTTATGCTGAATTTCCCAAAACAAAGCACCTTTGAGTGTAACATTGATTTTCTATGTTATGATGGAAAATGTTACGTAAACAACACTGCTTGACAACCAAATATACTGGGAAATATTTAAAGGTTATCTATTTAATGCTAATACATGAAAAATAATAATAGCTTTTGCATTTAACAAGACTTTGATGTAAGTATAATAATATTGTATTTCAGTGTTGATTTTTCAGCATTACTAGGGTAACGTACTTTACAGTCCTATCACGGAAAACTAATAACTTAGTACAACATGGGTTTCCAAGTCCCTAAGGAATGTCCCTTACTCATCTCATGACAGCAATGTTTTTTTTTCCTGCGGGTGCAACAAACTCGAAATATAAGCCACATATTATCTCAGTTTAGTCCCTAGACTATAGCTAACTTGTTCGCTTTGCAGTCGATTCCTCTTTGACAAGAGTGTAGTGAAGCTAACTTATTCACTTTGCAACAGTTTCCTTGGCACTTTGCATTTTGCAACAACTAGTATGTTACCTATGCAGCAGGTCTCTTTTTGACAGGAATGCAGTGAAGCTATCATGTTCGCTTAGCAATATATTCCTCTTTGGCAAGAGAGTAGTGAAGCTTACTTATTATACTCTTTGCAACAGGTTCCGCTTTGCAGTCGGGTTCTCGTTGACAATAGTGTAGTGAAGCTAACTTATTCGTATTTGACAAGAGTATATAGTGAAGCTAACATGTTCGCTTTGCAACCGATTCCTCTTTGGCAAGAGTCTAGTGAAGCTAACATGTTCGCTTTTTATTAGATTTCTCTTTGACAAGAGTGTAGTGAAGCTAACATGTTTGCTTTGCATAAGATTTCTCTTTGACAAGAGTGTAGTAAAGCTAAAATGTTCGCTTTGCATTAGAATCCTATTTGGCAAGAGTGTAGTGAAGCTAACATGTTGCTTTGCAACCGATTCCTCTTTGACAAGAGTGTAGTGAAGCTAACATGTTCGCTTTGCAACCGATTCCTCTTTGACAAGAGTGTAGTGAAGCTAACATGTTCGCTTTGCATTAGATTCCTCTTTGGTAAGAGTGTAGAGAAGCTAACATGTTTGCTTTGCAACCGATTCCTCTTTGACAAGAGTGTAGTGAAGCTAACATGTTCGCTTTGCATTAGATTCCTCTTTGGTAAGAGTGTAGAGAAGCTAACATGTTTGCTTTGCAACCGATTCCTCTTTGACAAGAGTGTAGTGAAGCTAACATGTTCGCTTTGCATTAGATTCCTCTTTGACAAGAGTGTAGTGAAGCTAACATGTTCGCTTTGCATTAGATTCTTCTTTGGCAAGAGTGTAGTGAAGCTAACATGTTTGCTTTGCAACCGATTCTTCTTTGACAAGAGTGTAGTGAATCTAACATGTTCGCTTTGCAACCAATTCCTCTTTGACAAGAAGCTAACATGTTCGCTTTGTATTAGATTCCTCGTTGGCAAGAGTGTAGTGAAGCTTACATGTTCGATTTGCATTAGATTCCTCTTAGGCAAGAGTGTAGTGAAGCTAACATGTTCGCTTTGCATTAGATTTCTCTTTGACAAGAGTGTAGTGAAGCTAACATGTTCGCTTTGCATTAGATTTCTCTTTGACAAGAGTGTAGTGAAGCTAACATGTTCGCTTTGCATTAGATTTCTCTTTGACAAGAGTGTAGTGAAGCTAACATGTTCGCTTTGCATTAGATTTCTCTTTGACAAGAGTGTAGTGAAGCTAACATGTTCGCTTTGCAATAGGTTCTTTTTTGGCAAGAATGTATTCGTTTTGCAATAAATTCCTCTTTGGCAAGAGTATAGTGAAGCTAACATATTCGCTTTGCAAAAGATTCCTCTTTGGCAAGAGTGCAGTGAAGCTGCCTGGTTCGCTTTGCAATCGAGTCATCTTTGACAAGAGTGAAGTGAAGCTAACTTATTATTCTCTTTGCAACAGATTCCTCTTTAACAAGACTGTTGTTAAGATACATCGTTCGCTTTACAATCGAATCATCTTTGGCAAGAGTGTAGTGAAGCTAACTTATTCGCTGTGCAATAGTTTCAGCTTTGACATGAGTTTAATGATGCTAACTTGTTTGCTTTGCAGCGATTCCTCTTTGACAAATGTATAGTATAGTTAATTGTTCGCTTTGCAACAGACTCCTCTTTGACAATAGTGTTATGAAGCTAATTTATTCGCTTTCTAATCGATTCCTCTTTCGCAAGAGATACATTTTGCAATCGATTCCTATTTGGAAAGAGTGTAATGAAGCAAACTTGTTCGTTTAGCAATCTATTTCTCTTTGACAACTTGCTCGATTTGCAATAAATTCCTCTTTCGCAAGATATAATGTACTAACTGATTCACTTTGCATAGGCTTTCTCTTTGGCAAGAGTAGTAAAGCCAACCTGGTAAGAATATAGTGTAGCTAACTTGTTTGATTTCTAATAGAAGCTAACTTATTCGCATTGTAATCGATTCTTCTTTGGCAGTGGTGTAGTGAAACAAACCTGTTCGATTTGCAGTCTCTTTGGCAATATAACATACCTAACGTGTTCGATTTGTAATATTTTCCCCTCACATGATCTACAAGTAAAACCTCTTTGAAGGCATTTTCTGTCAAACAAATGTGCTTTTTTGAGCAGATAGCGAATGTACTGACCTGTATCAGATATGTCATAAGGTTTCCCGTGACGCGAATCATGTCTTGACAGTTCCTGAGAGATAAAAAGAGGTGCATATCGGGATCAGTCCACGTAACATTGTGACTATGTCTTTTCGATGTCACCTCAGTTGGAAACTTTTCAGACAGCGTTCGAAATCTTGAAATGGTGAAATGGATACTCGCATACGAGCCACGACACAGCATTCCCTATAAGACTGCATGTGCGCCTAGCAGATCAGCCTATGCATCCACACAGTCTGCTCAGGCTTTGCAGGGCACCCTGTGGTAGCCATGGATCTAAATCATTTTCAGACAGACAAACTCTAAACAGCTTGCGCCAAAGCCCCAGTCAGCATTCTACGTAAATCTATATCGGGCCGTCATCGACCCGTCAGGGTAGCTGACGGGCCGATGACGGCCCGATGTAGATTTACGTAGAATGCTAGCTGGGGCGCGCAGGCTGATTTGAACCTTCGCTTGGGGCACATGCAATATTGTAGGAAATGCAGTCCCTCGGCTCATATGACAATATACACTTTACAGCAATCTAAACCCTTGTCATGCTGAATAAATTAAGATGCCCTGCCTACTTTTAATTTTCAGCCAATCAGATTACTTGATCCCGGTTGCCGATACCAATTCACATACTCAATGACAAACAGTGCAGATCCAGATCAGTTGGCTTCTGATCTAGACCTGCACTGTTTGCATATCCGGGTTCAGCAGGACAGGGATTAATGATAAGCTCCCGATTAGTCGCGTTTGCTACCTGTGAATGTGTCGAAAATCGCTGGATAAGTAGCAAACAATGTACACCCTGATCAGACGTCGTGTTCTGTGGCATCTGACCTGAGTCTACAATGTCTGCGCAGGCCTGTCTGTCCGAATATATAAGTACAGTATTTTGATCAAATCGAACCCACTCAGAAATTTTGTATCCCGTTAAATAGTCCTGGATGTGCCCCTCGTATTCCCTTTTTATATGTGTCATGAAGAGACACATATTAAGATAACAGTGCTCATATAAAAGTATGTGTATAATATTGTAAACGCGAAAAAGGGGCCCTTGTGCGATATGCAGGCAACAAAGGCCAAGCCATCGTATATTCGCAGTCTGATCTGCGCATTCGTTGTACACTTACAGGGGCACTAGGTATTGTGAAGTGTACTGACGCAGGGAGACGGTCCTGTTCAGATTGCTCCGATGCGCAGGCTGATCTGGGCTATCGTTGTTCGCATATGGCAATAGGGATATTTTCCCACGTCGCACATCAGACGAGCCGCAATGTGAGAAAACGTACCTTCCGATATAATGCGTCCAACGGAGACTAATCAGCCCGCGCAGCCGCGCAGTCTGTCCAGTCTTCCTTGTCCGTCTGAAGAAACTTTGCATCCTTGCCTGTCAGAAATGCGTCCAGTGAAGATTCTGATCAGACTGCGCGAATGCGCGAATGCGAATCTTCGCTGGGCGCACATATCCGAAGGTACGTTTTCTGACGTTCAGTTTCAGATAAACTTCATTCACACCAATTGCCATCGTGCATCAGTTTCAAGTCAAAAGTTCAATATTCTTTGGACTATTAACACTAAGCACGCTTTGGGCGAATTCAGCAGGCGATAAATTGATGATATTTGTCTTATTTTGTCCCAAAAAGCGGACTTTGTCAATACATGTAAATTGTCTCATTTTGCATGAAAATGTCAAAGTCTATTCTCTGGGAACAATACGAAAAAATATTTCAAAATGTCTTCTGTTGAATGTTTTGCCCAGCATGCTAAGCGTTCATAATTTATTGCCCCGAAAATATATGCTGACACAAGAAAAAACCCTTACAGCTGAAAGCGTCAGTGGAGGGAGGCCCAGTTCACCCTGCACAGATGACCAGGGCCTTCGCTGTTCGCCTACAGAATCATGCATCAGATTCTACATCACGAAAACATACCTATATAATTTTGACCCCCTCAAACTCCACTTTTATTTAGTAAAACTGGGGTTTATAGGGGTGTACATTTTCTTATTTCTGCTCAAAAACATAGATTGAGGATACTCGTTCGAACCGCCTCGGCGAGGCGGTTCTAACGAGTACCCACAATCTAGGTTTTGAGTAGAAATATGAAGAATATCAGAATTTTTATCTGAAAACTTTCAGTTTTTGGTGGTGAAATTTTCAATATATTTGAATAGGCATGCTCGTAATGGTAGAGTTTATCGACGACTTGTGAAGACCCTGATCAGTCTGGCTTGGGACCTGTTCGCTGACACAATGGCCTTTTTTTACAAGATGTGGCACCCTGATGATCTCTTTTAAGATGTCTGGATTTACGTGGTAAATTTTCCGCAAAGCGAGACAACGTTCGACTTCCCATTGGATTTCTCACATTAATTTTCCTTTTGGAGTAGAGCCCTTTTCAGAATAAAATAATAATAATCATAATAATAATAATAAAACAATTTGACAAGAGTTATCGCCCCTGAAAGTGTATCAGATCCACTTAAAATGTACGCCATCATTTGCGAAAGAGGCCCAGAATAACAAGTGAAGGTTTGCATGTAGGCCGCAACTTGAGAAAAATGCATCTTATTATGAGCGCCCAGCGAAGACTCAGGACATCCTTGGCAGTCTACTCATCTTCACTAGTCGCTCAGTGGACAACCAAAGATCCAAGACTTCTTCAGATAGCGAAAATATAAGTAAAGATACCAAGGAAATGCCACAATCACGAGGCAACAAAAGAAATTAGGAGCTTATAAAGATAAAACATACGTCACATCTGAAACCACTGACGCACAAACAAAACTGCAACAAAGGAACCGCCTTGGAATGCTCAGGTCGGAATTTGCGGACGGTAGCTGATCGTTTAATTTTTCATAGCTGAAGGTTTTTCATATTTCGATCACTAAGGTTTGAGCAGTACTATATCCATTTCTACTCCCCACCCCTCCCCGGCCCCCCATCCCTACCACCCCCAGGTGTCAAAATTTTCCTTATTCCCTCCTACACGGCTGCACGATTTTCAACCAAATATGCTTCATTGTTGGTGCTACGCGGCATCGATTCTTGGTCTGGGGCCGGGTCACTGGCACATGTGAATCGATTTCAAACGGTGGATAACTTTCCATGTGTAGGTCTTTGCACAACACTAGATTTTTAGGCACTGCCCAGGCGTCAAAACATCAATCTGGCTTCTTCCATTTAGTTCTTCATGCTAAATCCCCTACACCATTGTAAACTATATAAGGTTTCAACCAGAATCTCTGTATGCCTTTCCCATGTGATAGACTCGTGCAACACCATAATGATATCTGGCCAATCCCAGTTATTCAAGACAATGAAACGAACGTGTGACGGCTTGAAATTGACTGTGCGACCTCCAGTAAAATGTTAATCACACATTGTATTCCGTTCCCAAAAATAGGACCCAGGCAAACAGTGTAAACCCAGACCAGAATGCATGAACACTTAAATGCAAGTAGTGTAAACCCTGATCAGACGCCGCAGAACGTGGCTTCTGATCAGCTTACATTAAAAATAAGAATTTCTGTAAAAGAATAAACTAAACCAGACTCCTAAATCTGAACAAGAAATTCGTGACTGCTGGTGGTGTACAAGAAACGGAGCTTAATGCAGACTAAAATTGTTCAGCCAAGCGTGAAAAATAGGTCTTGGTAAATAACGGCTGATGGTAGTAGACATCATAAAAGATGTGTGTATGAAGTTTCATTAGCCGAGCTGGAAACGGAGCTAACATTGTTAACTAAGAAACCAACGGCGACGCCGGAAAAGAGATCCCCGTCACTCCTGCATGCTAAAACAGTCGCAACAAAAAGAACTTATACGATGTACAAGTCACCTGAGGAGGTCACTAAGCATTAATGGACCTCCAACAACTGGGCCAGGTATACATGATTAAATAATACTTTTAGGAAGGCTTTGAAACATGTATAAAGTTATGAAATGCAGTCTTGAATACACCAATACAAAAGATGTACTTTTGAGGCGGTCTTTGAAACATTGTATGCAATTCTGAAAGGCATTCCTGAATGCACCAGTATAAAGGCATACTAGTGCGATTTCATTCTGGCTAAATGCATATTACTGGTGTGATATAATACATGTTTTCAGGTTACTGACATGGATCGTTAATACAAGACAACAACTGAAATAGTTTCAATGTTTTTTTTTTTATTCTTTTTTATAATCATTCACTGTTAAGTGAACAATAGTAAAGAGCTCTCTGTACTTGTATGTACACATATGAGACTCATCAAGTTAAAAAGGCCTTATCAACAGTCATGTAAGAAACTTTTCTTAACAAAATAAATAAATAAATAATAAATAAAGCACAGCATGAGAGTAGGGCCTACGTGTGGGCAATGTCGGCCCAGATCAGCCTGCACATAAGTGCAGGCTGATCTGGGCCTGCATTGTCCACTTAGAGCATCCTCGGTTCCCCAAGGGTTGTTACTTAAGGTAATGTAATGTAATACCCGTGGGTTTCTGATGATGCACTTACAGAAACAATGGATATAATAGGATATATCAATGAACAGAGAAAGCCCTGATCAGATTATGCATATGTATGCCCATCAGGGCCATAGAATAAGGTCCATTTTCTCGTTGCTGTATATCATAGATTGCTATTTTTCTTATTTTTCACTGTAAATATGTAATATGTAGTGAAACCTCAAATAATTCTTTTGAGATGTCACGCCATGTTTCAATACAGATGAAAGAAAAATGTTATCTGGATACCCCATTTACATGAAATGCTGCCTCATGCTACTTTAAGAGCATAGTACCAGATCACCCTGCACAATAGTGCAGTGATCACTGTCTACACTACTCACATGATCTAAGGCGATTTTACAACTTGTGAGAGCTCATATGCAAAGGAAACTGCACCACCTTTCCTTTAGTCCGACAACAACAACTAACATCTTATACACTAAGTCAACCATTTCACAGAGTTTAACAATAAACTACAAAATATATTATTCTCTTAGGGTTTTTTTTGTGGAATCGTCAAAAAAATAAATAATAATAATAATGAATCCTCCAACACTGATCCCACGACACTAGTTTCTAACAGTGATATCTCAATAATGAGCAGTGCCATGGAAACATTTCTTGTCATAATTACCCTAAACACTGGGAAACCGTAACTTCTTACCAATTATCTTAAAATATTACAGCAAAATTTCACGTGGGTAAGGCATGGCTGTCCTAATTCAAGGTAAGTATCCAGGTAATTATTTTTTTCTTATTTCTCCATGAAAACTTATGTTGTGGCTTCTCATGGAGGCACTTCTCATGAGTAGCCACAACATATGTTTTCATGGAGAAATAAAAACATCATTTTTTTCTTAAATAGGATGCCAAACAAGTTTTCCTCCACAATGAAAGCTCAGTTCAACTTGCACATCTTCACAATCAAATTTCCCCAACAGAAAGATACAGCAGTCCAGAACTGTTTTGAATCTACTTGCAAGAAGCAATGGAAAGCAGATGTACATACTGACTGGGCCTTCATTGCAAGGTATGTATAAACCTTGACTGGAACTTCTCCGCAAGTATCAAGACCACTTTGCACCCAACACAACTCAATTATTAATCAAGGCAAGACTTTAGGTACTGGGCCTTAGGAATCCTCTCACCCAACTCTTATATTCAGTCAGTTAACTTTAATCTTTACCCTTCAGTAGGAAACAACTGGCAGCAAGTGAGTGTCACACTGATTTACTGATTCTTCCCTGAAAATAACTGGTCATTATTTACCCTTAAATTTGCCCAGAGAGTGGTAAGATTAAATTTGAAGGCCAATCAGATTCTTTGATCCAGATTATTGATATAAATTCACATACTGAATGGCAAACAGTGCAGATCCAGATCAGTTGGCTCCAGAAGCCAACTGATCTGGATCTACACTGTTTGCAAAGGCAGGGTATATCCGGGTTCAGCAGGACAAGGGTTAACTACATGGTGATGTGTTTAGGAATTGATGGTTGAGTGGCATACAATTTTGTTTCAATGCCCTCGACAATGAATCACTGTTTAAATATTATGTACCTGCTGGGATACTCTTTTTCATATAATTCAGCCTATTATTTTCAGGAAAAAAGCAAGAACAGTGTTTAAGAATGTTATCTGTTGTTGCCTACAGGGTAAAGGTTAATCTCAGAATGGCATGAAGAGACATATCACAGACAGAATGAGAGCCCACCATTGTGAAAGTCAACTTTACAAATATGTTGCCAACACAGACATACATACATCATAAAGCTAATTTTCATTGCCAGGAGCTCAGTGTGTTACTGAGTGTATATAAGAAAAAAAAAAAAAAAAAAAAGATAAAAAATAAAAATAAAAATGTGAAACGATAATAACCCACTATCATTGTGTCATGGGGAGAGAACTATGTCAAAAATTGACAAAATGTACCCAATAGCAATCCCAAACCAGAACTTCACAATATCAATGCACATACCAAGTTTGACAACTATTGAGATTTACTGAAGTTATTGTCCTGAAATGAAAATACAGATGTGGCACAGGCAGGTAACTGTTAAAAATTGACAAAATTTGCATATTTAGCAATCCTGAACCAGATTTCCAAAATATCAATGTACATACCAAGTTTGGTGAAAATCCACCCGTATATTTACTCAAGTTAACATCTGGAAACGAAAATATGGCTGTGTTGCGGGCAGATAACTCTGTCAAAAACTGATAAAAATTTGCCCATTAGCAATCCCAAACCAGATCTCCACAATATCAATGCACATACCAAGTTTGGTGAAAATCCATTGACATTCATTCAAGTTATGGTAAGGACGGATGTACAATAGACGGACGACCAACGTGAAACTAAAATACCCCACCAATATTTACCCAAGTTTTCAAATAAACAAGTGTAGACCCAGATCAGACACAGTTTATACTGTCTGCCATTCATCCAGAAGTTTTTAGATAGAACAGGTAGTAAACTGGACATGTTTACAATTTAAGACATGGTAAGGAGTTGAGATGTTCAAATATTTAAGGTAAATAGACTGTACACACTGCCATTGAGTACCATCCCTGCCCCGACCCCAAAAAGTGCTAGGTGGTTAAAAATAAGTATTAGGGATGTAAATATGTGTAAAATCACTGCTTTGCACCAGTAAAAGTAATATTTGAGCCATGCAGAGTGAGGAAATCATAGCACTAGTTAAGGCGCTTTTTTCAGTCCAAAAGTATTGATATTTTTTCTTATTTCTTCACAAAAACATATGTTGTGGGTACTCATTAGAAGCGCCATGCCGAGGCACTTCTAATGGGTACCCACAACATATGTTTTCGTGGAGAAATAAGAAAAATATTTACCAGACACCCTCCCTTATCTAGACCTATGGAAATATCTTGAGCATATGCACACATACAGACTGAGGATAGGTATCTTCAAGGTTTATGTGAGCAGTAAAGCTACAGACCAACCTGAAATGTCAAGAACCCTTTTTATGTATCAATGTATTCTACAATACCCAATGATTCTGTCAGTGGACATTGAAGGCCCTTATCAGACTTGGCTGCTGTCTGCATACAAGCCAAAGGCACATTATCACACTGCATGGCTCATTTAGAACATAGGTAACAAGATCATAAGAAACATCTTTTTAGCACTTAGGCTACATATTTTTTCTCAAAGAAAATAAAAAAAAAAAAGAAAAAAAAAATACAGAAAAAGGATTTTTTTCTTTTTAAAATTTTACCAAATTTACCAACCCCATTCCCCTTGCACCCCTCCCTTCAGGCCCCTCATGAAAAAAAGATGACTGATTCAGATATAGTTTAAAAACAAGCCAGTCATTGTTAATTTACTTTGAACTTTAAAGACTTTTCATTTTTCTTTTTGTTAAAAACCTGAAGACAAATAGAAACCTGTAAGTTCATGAGAAATAAAAAGCACTTAAAAGATCAGATCATTAGCTCACACTATGTAGTTTGTGAACCTTTTAAAATACTGGTATCACATTTTGATTCTGGTTTTACTAACAGCCATGCATTTTCTTCAACACACATTTAAAAGGTTAAAATCTTTTCTGTACACATTTATCTATATTACAACTATTCTACACTAAGGAATTAAATACAGAACTTATTACACATAAAAGTTCCAACACTTTAAAAACATATGAGCATGGTCCAAGCCAAAAGGTGGCCTAATGTACAGTAAAGTCCCTTTATAATGCCACCAAATACTGTGTTATAATGAGACCCTGTTATATCCGCTGAATAAAAAGATGCCACGCCCCCCTTCTAATTTTCAGCCAATCAGATAACTTGATCCAGATTGTTGCTATAAATTCACATACTCAATGGCAAACAGTGCAGATCCAGATCACTTGCCTTCTTTAGAAGCCAACTGATCTGGATCTACACTGTTTGCAAAGGTAGGGTATATCAGGGTTCAGCAGAAAAAGGGTTAATAGAATATGCAGTAAACTGAATATTTGGGAGGCATGGCATGACAGTGCTATATCCAAGACCATGTTTTAACAGAAGCATTATAATGAGACTTCACAGTATAAGCAAATAGTTAAGGCCCAGATCAGGCTGTGCAAATGCACAGGCTAATCTGGGTCTTGGCTGTTTGCAAACACCCAGCTGCATTTTGGTATGACTCAGTTCATATCATATCTATACTGTTTTTTCATTGCACATAATGTCTTGTTCTGTTAAAGGAAAGGAATCTGAAATATACATCCACTCTGTACATGATAACCACAACAATCAGATCTTGAAGCTCTCCACCTGCTCTAAAAAGGGAAGATCACACATACCACCAAGTTGAGTCTTTATGGTTTACAAGCACAATCACGGCCTTGGTAAATTGTTATTTTGGAGATGTAGATATTGATCCAAGTTCTGCTATGCTATAAAGCATTTTCGGAGCATACGCAGACAGTGAAGGCCCAATCAGCCCTCAGATCCATGCATTCTGATTTAGCCATACTGTCTGAAAGCAGTTCAAAACAGACTGTGCAAATCGAAGGTTGAGCGCAAGACTATCGTAAGTCAGATGATTGTTTTTCCCCAAACCTAATCTCCTCACCATGAAGGCGTTATGAAGATTACAACATTTCTTTCTGTAAACAATGAAAATTTAGGTGCCATTGCTCGTATGAGCAATGGCACCTAAATTTGCATTGTTTACAAAGGGGTCCAAGTTGCCCCTAAACAAGGGTTTCAAAAATACGTTTGTGTTACCATAGTCTTGCGCTCAACCCTCGAAATGTGCAAGCTTATCTCAGCCTTCCCTACTTATACCCAGGACCAATGTTTGCACAACATGACTCCTGCATATCCACATTCTTCTCAAAATACCCAAGTAAATGTTTTGTTTTTTTGTGGAGGTTTTACGGCTCAGTCAACCCATTGGGGTCATGTCCAGCACAATCAGTTTACCTAACCACCCTTTTTCAGGGGAGGCTTAGTCCTCTAAGCGGTTAACCAGTATTGTGCACATTCTTTTGCCAGAAACTGACAACTGCCCTTCTTCAATCAGCGGAAGGGAGAGAATGACCGTAGAAAATATTTCATGATCAAATCCCCATGTTGCCAACTTGGCAGGGGTTGAACCCGCAACCTCCTGATCACCAGAACATGCATCCAAATGAGCCACCAAGGCCAGCAAGTAAACGATTTCAGGGCAAAAAATATTTCAAACAGCCTTGACAATGTCAGGATTTGGATCAGAGTGAGTGCACCAAGGGTTGCTTTTCACATACAGAGTGGATGTACCTTTCATACAAAGTTGACAGTTCATCAAGATTTACACAAGAATATAAAATGGCTTGAAAACTATATCAAGTCAGACAGGAATTGGGATGACAATCAAAGATCAAGATCCATACTGCCTAAGTTCATAGGCCTGTACAGTCAGACCATCATCTCAACTCCGACACAAGTAGCCTGCGGAACTGCATAGCTCCAGATAAGGCGCTTTTTTTTAGCCATAAAGCAGTGATAGTTTTCTTATTTCTCCACAAAAACATTTGTTGTGGGTACTCATTAGAAGCGCCTTGGTAAGGCGCTTCTAATGAGTACCCACAACATATGTTTTTGTCGAGAAATATGAAAAATATCACAAGGCTATCACATGCTGATCTGGAGCTACTAAAACAGGCTTATTGTCCATGAATATTCCAAGAGCAAAGACAAGGCAAACCTGGATATCTGCAGGTTATGGCCAGAGTCTTAATCTAAATGCTCAAGTGAAAAAGGAGCCTGAACAAAAAATGCTCACACGTTGATCTGGTCTCTGATGGTATTGCAATATCCTTTCAACTTCATATCACCAACTCTGTAGCCATTTCTAATCATTAAAGTCAATTTGCACTTGCCTATCACAGCTCACAGCTTGTTGTTTTAATCTACTGCCCTTGTGGGGTATATTTCCCCATATTATGTTGTTAGCATCATAATTACAAAGCAAGAAGGAATCAGTACCTTAGTGTTCTAAAGATAACATGAGACAGGTTCATAATTTGATTAGCTAGTCTAAAAGGGCCATTCAGTAAAAACTCAATGGTACAGTTATTTTTCCCAGAAAGTAAGAAATGGCAATTCTTAGAACCCTTCCAAGGGAGTAAGTTCAACTGAAAGCCAGCCATATTTTTTGGGAAAAAGAAGAAAGAAAAAAACAACAGAGAAATGGATATACTTGCAAGGGAAATAACTGACAGGAAAATGTTTGCCTCCAGTCCAACTGGGGGCTACTTTTAACAGCAATTTCTTTGAGTGTACTATAATAACCCTATGTATTGGGGCAGACAGGCTTGAGCAAACAGTGTAGACCCTCATCAGATGCCACAGAATGAGACACCTGATCATGGGTCTACACTGTTTGCCACTCATCCAGCATTAATTCAGACATCAATAGGTAAGAGAATGGTCTCTTCAAAATTTTACCGAGATATATGGTATACAGTTAAGGTGTTCCAATACAGTCATTTTTGAAAGCTTTCAAGTATGTACTAGGAAGAAAACTTTCTGTCTGCTGAAGTTGTCTCTTTTTGTAAAAAGGTGGTAAAATCTTTCTGATACATTCACCTAAAGTGTTTTTGATAACACTTGGAACAAATTCAGCATGCTAGAGATTTGAGTCTGATAAACGGTACCTCTGATGCAAATAGTGAAGACAAACTATGCCATCTGATCCAGGCCATCAATGTTCACCAACATCACCAGGATCACAATCTAGCTGAATTCAAGGGGTCTTTGCTGCTCATATGGGCCCAATTGTTCAAAACTATCGATGTTGTTAGTTAACGTATCATTAAAACTTTGATCATTAAATATGGCATATACGCTAATATCTTTGCTGGAAAAGCTACTCACATTTTTTAAACAAAAATACCTGTGGATTAGATATTGTACTTACTAGAACAGTTAACATTTTGAGCACTAACAAGCTCATTAAGCTAACGAGGCTTTGAACAACTGGGCCCTGTACAACAGTAACAATAACTCAATGTGAACAGCAGACACTCCAAAATCAGACTGCAGATTACTCTGGGCCTTTTCTCTTTGCATTTTTCAAATACCTATTTGCAAAACTTATAGCTCAGAAATGACGCCTTATCAGATTCACATAGGTCTAGATAAGAGTGGGTATCAGGTAAATATTTTTCTTATTTCTCGACAAAAACATATGTTGTGGCTACTCATTAGAAGCACCTCGCCGAGGTGCTTTTAATGAAAAAAGCGCCTTATCAAGAGCTATGGATTCATAGCTCCAGATAAGGGGTGTATTCAAATGATGATTTTAGTTATTCTGCACCAACTTATCACATGGCTATTCATTGGAATAATGAATTGTCAGTAAGCATAAATTCAATATGTTTTGTTGCAAAATTAATGAAAATTGTCCTAAATTACACTCTCAGTATCATCTACATGTGCAGCCCTGCTCAACCTTGACACTAATACAAGAAAATTGCAGATAATTTGTAAAAATATAAACATAGAAGTATTTTTTAATCTGTTTTCCCCCCACCCCTCCCCTGTCTCCTCAAAACTGGGGCTTGACATCTGTATTCAGTAAAAACCCTCATTTATCCAGACAAAATATTTTGTGGATACTCGCTGGAAATCACTTCAATGAGGTAATTCCATTGGGTACCCACAACATATCATTTCATGGAGAAATATGAAAATAATCAATACTTTTCATTTGAAAAAAAAACAAACAAACAAACAAAAAAGCAGTTTATCTGGAGCATTGGCTAAAGTTAATTGTTTCCATAGATCAATACAATCCTAAAATGTATCTATCTGATAAACAAAGTTTGTCATGTACAATTAACAATACATAATACTGTGTCTTGTTTTTAATCTTAAAATCTAATCATGCCAATATGATAACTGATAAACACCCAAGATTATAAAAGGCACAACAGTATCTTTTTTTTTAGTAATAAGTGGACAGACCATGAATACACTATATCTGACAAACTGCAATTAATTCTGTAAACCATTTCAAATTTAATACTTTGTGTACATGACTATCTATTTTTCAAAGTACTGATACTGAATCAGTCATAGCTGAACATGTTGAATAACATTTTGGTACCATGGTCATTAAACCATACAATTGTACCATAATGGACTGTGATCTAGAAATTTGTTTTAAGAGGAAATAAATCCAACATTTTAGGTTACATCCTGACCTTGAAGATGAGGTCAAAATCTAATCACTCTTCAAACTGTCTTAGTGATGTAGCTACACAAGTTTAACCCAAGTCCATCCATCAAACAAAAAACCATCTGGAGCTATGAGAAAAGTTCTGGTTAGACTATTCTGGTGTACAAGCTAGTCTGGGCTTTTACTGTTAGTATGTGACCCCAGGTATGTGGCATTATGCAAATTCTGCTGTATGCTGGCTCTTATTTTGTGAATATCTAACCTTATTTCCAACAACAAATCTAACTTGTACACAACATATTTGTTTTCCATTGTGTCATAATTTTTGCAAGCATACATTAAAATTCAATATGACACATTTCCTTTAAATACTTCCCTACTGCAAAATTCATTGAAACACTTTATTAAATACATAATCAAGCATGAACTTGTTCAAACATTGCTATGAGGGCCAGTCAGTCATTAAGTAGTTGGTATTAGTTTTACAGCAGTTCAAGCCCCATACCAGTTCAGTACCATGGTAAACTCCAATAATCTTATTAAAAATTCTCAAGGAAATTTTCATATTAAAATTTCTCAAGGACAATACTAAATGTGTGTCTACACGAATGAGCAAACAACCAAGATTCAAATTCTGTAAGCAGACAGTAAAAGCCGTGATCAGACCACAATGATCTGCAGGTTGACCTGGGTGTTCAATATCACATAAAAGGTGCTGAAGAAATCTGCCTTTTCACTCATTGCAGCTCATATAACAAACTTATTTTTGAAGAGAAAGACTGCATAATTTAATGGAAGTATAAGTAAAACACTGGGAGACTTTATTCAGAATTTTTCAGATCAGCAAAATGTTCAGAACATATCTATTTCCCTACTTACTGAATGGCACTCATAAACGAATAAAGCTTTTTATTTCATGTGGGTGTCAGATTATCAATTAACATTAAGTCATCAACTTCTAGCATATGCAGAAAAATCTGAAAACAACAATTCTGAAAACAGCATAATTGCTGTTTTTCTGAAAATAAGGACCAACATTTTATCAGAATCCAGATGGCCACCATTTCAATGGAATGTCAAGCCCCATTTCCAGAGATTATTAAAAACTTCTAAAGAAATAAATTTAATGCAACATTTGCCTCCTCCTGAGGGAGCAAGTTTTTTCCTTTAAGAGTTAACTTTCATTTCCGAAAGGTTACAGTACTAGGGTGGCAACCTCCTGTGTGTAAAAAGTTGTCTCCTTGCAAAATATCAGAATATTTCTAGTATATCCATTCACTTTAAGATGTCATCTGCTTATGCAGCAGGCCAAAGACTACTACCATAAGTGTCATAAAACTGAACTTTATGCCATATTTTTTCTTTTTTACCTAAATTTTGCTTTTTATGCACTTGGAATGACAAACAGTGAAGACCCTGATCAGACTGCTCCTTCAGGAGCAGTCTGATCAGGGTCTGCACTGTTTGATTAAGCCATTTTGTTAGAAACTTTGGTGTGAAAAATTTTAGGACATTTACCGTATTTATGTTTTACATAAATAATGACAGTTGATAACCAACAATGTTTTTTTTCATTTTTGCATTAAAACATGCCTTGTGGTACTCACTGAAACCATCTTGTCAAAGTGATTCCAGTGAGTTCCAATAATGCATTCTTGATGTAAAAAAAAAAACACACACATAAAAAAAAAAGTAAAATAAATAACTTGTGACTACTCCCTGTACCTGGAGTTACCAGCTGTAATACACTAACCTAGTTTAGGGCTCACTTAACTGATTTTCCAATAGCTATATTCTGATCCAACAGTGGTTAATTGCAAACCTGCCAACTTTTCTTCATGACACTACCTTAGTCAATAACAGAAAAACTAGAAACCCCTCATTCCTTGCTCTTATACTTAAAAAAAATAACAGATTGAAAGGCCCCAGAATACATAACCCCTTGAAATGTTGAAAAATGTTGGCAGATATGCTCAAGCCTTAAAATACCCTGAGAAAAAACTTCATACATTGACCATAGCTCTAGATAAGGCATGTTTTTTCAATCCAAAAACATTGACATTTTTTTAATTTCTTCATGAAAATCTTTGTTGTGGGTACTCATTACATGCGCCTTGAGGTCCTCCTAATGAGTACCTACAACCGATACCCCCTCTTATCTTGTGCTATGATTGACATTGTAAGCTTCACAGCTTTTGAGATCATTAATAATCATTATCCTAGGGCTCCTGAAAAGTTGTTATTTTGTAGATAAACTATTTATATATTTTTTCTTATGTCTCCATAAAAATGTGCCATGCCATGGCAAAAGGCGCCTTCGGAGTATATGCAAACTGCAAAGGCTCAAATCAGCCAGTACATTAATTTTATGCAGTCTGATCAAGGCCTTTGCTGTCTGCTTGCAAAATTAATGAATACTGTAGAATACATTGATATACAACAAAGGCCCTGATGAGACTAAAGCTGTTGCTGGCTAATTTTCCCATATGCCCCACATGGTGTTGCTCAAATATAATTGTTGCTCTTGTTAGAATCATCAATACATGGCTTCAGATTAGCTGTTTAACTAGATAAGTGTTTCCTACTTTTCTTATGTCTAAAAAGTTACTATTGCATACCTCCAGATAAGTAGCCTTTTTTCAATCAAAAAGGACTAATATTTTTTCTTATTTCTCCCCAAAAACATCTGTTGTGGGTACTCATTAGAAGCACCTTGGCGAGGTGCTTCTGATGACTACCCACAAAAACATTTTTGTGGAGAAATAAGAAAAGATATTTACCTGATACCCACTTGGATCTGGACCTATATAATATGTTGTGGGTACGGATTAGAACTGTATCACTGAAGCAATTCTAATGTGCACCTGTATTATGTTAGCTTTTCTTTTTGGAGAAAGAACAAACATCATGGTATTTTTTAAAATAAAAAAGGTGTCTAGTCTAATTCACAGCTAAGCTTGAGATGATTCTAATGAAATCCATCATTTTTAAAGAGAAACCAGAAAAATATGTCTAAATACTTTTCTTATCAACAGCCCTGATTACTTTGAAAATATCTACACAATTATTCTGTGGAAAAAGCAAGGCATGGTAAGAAAGAAATGAAGTTCATGTAGGCATGCATATCTCAATCTTTAAAAGATAATCTATATGGCAAATATAACACACAGATATAACCATTCACTACCACCAAAGATCACTCAAACACAAAACACTATTCACCTACCATAACCCTTCATTTATTGTGCACATTTACCTTTTTTTCACTTCTAAAGTATCATTTTCCCAATCTTATACAATTTCAAAGCTCTACTGAGTATGCTGTGAAATACTGTATTTAACCTAAATATTCAGACAACTAAATTCCTTACCATACTTGGCCTAAAATTTGAAAAGTCCACTTAACTACCTACTAAGGAATCTAAATATTGCTCAACGAGTGGCACACATTGTAGATACAGATCTGACGCGACATTCTGCAGTATCTGATCTTGGTCTACAGTTTGCTCATGCCTGTCTGAATACTTATGGTAAATAAGGTATATAACTTATTATTGATCACATTTTCCAACACTGAAATAACAAATACAATGTATTCATATCAGCCTGCACATAGGCAGTCTGGTCAGTACCACCCCTATTAGCTATTATACAATCTACAATGTCTTTTCTCATATCACTTTACCCTTAAATAGACCAGTTTAACCCTTAAAGGGACAAACAAAATTGAAGCAACCGTTTTCCTTTATTTTTCAGAGAAATGAAGCTTGACATTTCCTGTGAACCATCTGCTCATGAAATGCCACACCTCATTTTCTATGAAAAATAAAAATAAAATGAATACCTAAAACATGTTTTTGTGGAGAAATAAGAAAAATATTTTCCTGATACCACGTTTTATGACGAGCATAATTTGGTGAAAAAAATAAATAAAACAACAAAAAAAAAAAAAAACATTCATTATGAAAATGCCTATTCAAATATATAGAAAATTTCACCTAAAAAAAAAAAAAAAAACCCTGAAAATTTTGAGATAAAAACTCTATTTTTCCTATTTCTGCTCAAAACAGTGTGTACTCATTAGAACTGCTTCAGTGAGGTGGGTCTAAAGAGTACCCACAATCTATGTTTTGTGCAGATATAAGAAAAATAATTTATACCCCTGT
The DNA here is from genome assembly GCA_964016985.1 of Anodontia alba. NCBI lineage: Eukaryota > Metazoa > Mollusca > Bivalvia > Lucinida > Lucinidae > Anodontia > Anodontia alba. Next base: position 141,887,759 of record OZ024821.1, read on the forward strand.
AAACCCCTGTTTTACTATATAAAAGTGGGGTTTAAAGGGTCAAAATTATATAGGCATGTTTTTGTGATGTAAAATTATCACCTTTTCTGAAGTTATAGACTATTGCTAATTCCTATCTCAGCCCTGCTGAAGGAAAACCATTTTTTCCACACCTGCAAATGGCCAATCTCAACATCAGTACACATTCCCACAGCCTGGTCTGCCCTCAATGTTGCTATGCAATTAGAATGTATAAAACAAACAGCTGAAATCCCACCGAGTCTGTGTAGATCTCCCAGGTAGCATTCTGACTAAATGTATATTAGATCGTTATTGGCTCCTCAGGAATCCTGTTGAGCTGATGATGATGGTGATGCTGGTCCAATAAATACTAGCTAGGGAAGCAGAGAACTGTTTTACCACCCCCCCCCCCCGACCCCCCACCCTCACCATCTGTTAGCACCTTGGGAACCTGTTGGATAACCCATATTTCTGTTACCTGTTAGCCAAGCTCCTGATAACAATTTGGGCAGGCAAGTAAAAGGTGAAATGAGGACATCCATTTATCAATTATGGATGTATGAACTTGATCAAGTTGAAACCCAATCTTGTATGCCAGCTAAATTGGCAACATTTCTTAGGCATTTGACTATTTTTCGTTTTTTTTTTTTCTTCTTCTTCTTATTATTCTGCAAAGATTTTACATGGGCTCAGGGGAAAAATCTTAATCAGATGATATAAACAACTACTGGTTTACCATAAATATTCAGACACCTTCTCTCTTTACCACACTTGTCCTAAAATTTGAACAAATCCATTTTACTATAGGGATCAAACATGGTTTTTCATGCATTAACATTCGCCAGGTCCCCGTGGGAGGTGTTGAAAACCGAGGCCAAAGGCCTCAGTTTTCAACACCTCCCAAGGGACCTGGCAAATGTTAATGCATTGAAAACATGTTCAATTGCTATTATTGCATAAAAACTAAAAACATTTGCTACATTTCGCATTATTTTTTGCACTATTTTGTTTCGCCTTTTCACCGATGTTTCATGAAAGCAATTTCCACGGACTATGCTCGTTCTAGGGCCGAGCAGTACACATTTCGTGATGGTAGCAATTCTTCGGTCCCGGTACGAGCATATTGAAAGTTGCGTAGCCGTGCATTAACAGCGCGTGAATTGCCTTGTTAATACACAGCTTTTCGCCAGTTAAAGCACCGCTGTTAATAGGGTGCGACACTGTTTTTTATGCAATAATACTTGATGTGTCTATAATACTGCTGGTTAAGTGGGAACACTGTATACATTGATCAGATGCCTCATTCTGCATCATCTGATCTGGATCTACACTGTTTGTTCAGGCATATCTGCCCAAATAACATGTTCAGGCCTATCTGCCCAAATACCATATTTACCATATGTATTTGTACGGACAGGTCTGAGCAAACAGTGAAGACCTAGATGAACACAGCATCTCATCAGCATCTACACTGTTTGCCACTCATCCAGCAATTTTTAGACACAACAGGTAGTAAATTGTACTTGTTCAAATTTTGGAACAGTTATAGTAAAGAGTAGATGTGTTTGAATACTAGTGGTATATATGGAAGCATTAAAGATATGGTATCAGATAAGGTGTAACAGCATACTAACACACGATGCAGACACAGACCTGCAAAAATTCACATTTTCTTTTCTCTGTTCTGCTTCTACTTTTCTTTTCTCTCCAAAAAAACTTATGCTTCAACTCCTCCAGCCCTGCAGACCAAACCAGATACCAATGCTCATGTGTCGTCTCATTAGGATCTACACTTTTAGCCATTCTAATTATGAACTTTGCCCAACATTGTGGAGTATATTTGCCCAACATTGTAGAGTATATTTGACTGACATTGTAGAGTATATCTGACTAACATTGTAGAGTATATTGAGCTACTGTGAAGACCTATTCCAAACTGCATAAATGTACAGGCTCGACTGGGTAGGGAACTCTTACCAATTTATAGATTGGAGTACCACATTTTCTTGACAACTAAATATACAGTGGGACTCTTAGTTTTCAGGGCCCAGTTGTTCAAAACTAACGATGTCGTTAGTTAACGATTCGTTAAAATTTACATCGAGTGATACGCAAATACGCTGAAATTTTTTGCTGAAAAAATGTGAAAAGCTACTCACATTTTTTCAGCAAAAAATTTCGGAATATTGTGTATTGAATCCGCTAAAACAGTTAACGAAATGACCCTTAACAAGCTCATTAAGCTAACGAGGCTTTGAACAACTGGGCCCAGAAAATCAGCCTCTGGTACTCATTTTTATCCCTTATTTATTAATGAGAACCCTTCACAGTCTTGTTACTTTTCTCATTTCATTACCCATTATTATGTTTTAACACCTCTTGTGTAGATATATTTCTTAATGCTGCCTATAAGTGTAAATTTGGTCTTGTGCTCTTTTTCTTACATATTATGTATCTTCACACTCCAAACAAAAACTATTTTACTTGACAGCCAGTTTAAGAATGCATTCAATTTTTTCAAATAAAAATTGTATTTTCTTATATACAGAATAAAGAAAATCATGTACATGTCTAACAAAAAAAAAAAAAAAAAGAAACCAAAACAATTTTGCTTTAAAATATTTAACTCCAGTTTAAGTAAAAAAATGAAAAACGATAACAAAAAGAAAAAATGTCTTGGTTAGCTGAAACGAGGTAACTAAAATTTCACACATGGAAAAGTTTAATTTATACTGCATTTACCCTAGCTTTCTGACAGGCCTGAGTAGTGCAGACACAGATCAGTCACTGCAGAATGCTACAAAGTTTACTTGGCTATACAACAGGTTTTAGAAGCCATTCATTCAATCTTATGAAAAAGACGGTATCAGCCAGATCTTCTCTGCCAATTTGTCATAACAATGTACAGAAACTGACCAATGTCATCAAGAATGAGAGAAAAAAATGTATGATCAATCCATTATGTGTATTCTGCTGACAAGAAATCAATAGACTGTATACAGGAAAGGCCACTGTATACAGCTCCAGATAGGGTAATTTTCTTTTTTTTTCTTTTTTTTTTTCAGTTGAAAAAGACTATCCTTACTATTTTTCTTATTTCTCCATAAAACATGTTGTGGGTACTCATTAGAAGTGCCTCAATGAGGCACTTCTAATGAGTACCCACAACATGTTTTTATAGAGAAATAAATGTGGATACCCCACTTATTAGGAGCTATGGCCACATGCCATTATAATGCAATTATAAACTCCAGCTCTGGCATGTCTATAATTTATTAGGCACTGTTCCATGCAGCTGGCAAAATCTGACAACAAATTCAATATTTTTCCATTCTCTCTCTTTGCGATTCAACTGAATTGATACTTTTTTAAAAAGAACCTGCAAAATAGGACTTGGTTTTTCATTCAGTCATATTTGGAGATGAGTCAAATGAAATGCATTCCTATTTGCAGGGAAAAATAAACACTTGCTTTCTGATGAATGGTATTTACAATAGCTCTTAGTAAGATGGGTATCAGCCAAGCTGATGTGCAGGCTGATCTGAGTCTTCACTGCGGGCACATGCAATCTTGTAGGAAAAACTGTGCCCAAGCCCATACTACAGTTTTAGTACCAAAAAGTACATGTATTTTTCACATTTCTTCATGAAAACTGTTGATACTGAGCGAAATGACCTAACTAACCAAGACATTTTCATTGGACCCTTACCAGACTGCATAACTGTGCAGGCAGATCCAATTTTTTCTTGTAAGTGTACCAGTTCTCAACCAAGAAGGATATTAAAGAATACTTTCCTAACAATCATATTCGAAAAATCGTATTTATCCCCTAAACAGAATTCTCTGGCTCAGAAAATTTGAACACGACACTATGTGGTCTTGTGATGGACTAAAAAATGCAAATAATGTTTTTGTATAAAAATATAATCCTGGCATTTGCTGTAAGACACCCTCTCACTTGGTGCAGTCCTTATATCTTTACTTTTTCTAGATAGGGTGCATTTTTTTTTCAACCAAACACAGCCCCAGATAAGAGGGGTGTGCACATATTATTTTTTTTATTTCTCTACAAAAACATATGTTGTGGGTACTCAATAGAAGCACCTTAGGTACTTCCATTGAGTACCCACAACATATGTTTTTGTGGAGAAATAAAATTATCAGCACTTTTGGGCTGAAAAAAAAAGCGGGTTAACTGGAACTATGCAAAACAGTACTGATATTTTTTTTAAATTTCTTGACGAAAACATATGTTGTGGGTACTCATTAGAAGCGCCTTGGCGAGGTGCTTCTAATGAGTACCCACAACATACGTTTTTGTGGAGAAGTAAGAAAAATTCTTATCAGGATACTCCTGTTATGCGAAACTATGCTGGTAAAAGGACATAACGACTTACAGCTTTGTTTTCTTTCCTGCTGAACAACAGGCAAATTAACACAAAGAACCAATATTCATTTAAAATGAGATCACGTGGAGTCATATACAACAGAATAAAAAGAGTTGTGTCATAAGAGAAGGTATCTTTCAATACGATAATGCCAACTGCAAGGGTCCAGGATAAGTCTGCACTGCACACCAATAATGTATGTTTTCGTGTATTAATAAAAAAAATGTTGGCATTTTTCCGTTAGAAAAAGTGGCTTATCTGGAGCTATTCCAGGGAGTAGTAATGGTCAAATGGCAAAGTCCCTGGCAAGCTGTATTCATTAACAGGCTTTTCTGGTCACTGTATTACCAAATCATACCTTTTCTATGACACAACTCAAACACTTATTTCCTGTAGAAGACTTGTTCATTTCATCCAGCAATTCCGGGCTTCAGGTACATTGTTATTTTCAAGATTAAAATCTCTATTTGAAATGTATTAGAAGATGTACTTTCATGCGGAATTAACTTTTACCAGACTCTGGGCTAATTCAGCTGACAACAAATTGATATTATTCTTATTTTTCCCAGAGTCTAGGCTATGATATTTCATGCAAATTGAATTTGCATGGATTGTCAAGGCCTATTTTCTGGGGAAAATTAAATATTTCAAAATGTCATTTGCTGCAATTTATACCCAGCCTGCAGTGTGTTAAGGAAAGTATTGACTATTCATCTAAATACATCATATGTACCCAGAACCCTGAAGTATGATAACTGATCAGAGCCAGGACAAAATGAGTTCACAAGCATATGCAGACAATTTAGCCTGAATTCTCGATGAACACCTGTTAAGAAAGAGTATCTATGTTAATTCTGGGATAACTTTTTTTCTTTCTCCACAAAACCAAATGCTGTGGGTATTTATTAGAAGGCCTTTCTTATGAGAACCCACATACAGTAAAACCTCGTTGACTTGAACACTGATGACTTGTGTACCATGGCTAATTCGAACTCACTTTTGAACTCATAGGAAATTCTTCCGATAGCTCAAGTAAACAAATATTTAGGGATTTTCTTCATTTTTAGATTTTTTCCTATTTTATCATGAAAATACAGTTTGTGTGTATTCATTAGAATCACCTCATCAAAGCAATTCTAATGAGTACTCAACATACCATTATTTTATATACCACTGAAACAACATCCATATTTTATTTCCATTTGTCTCCTAGCCTGGCGCTATGATTATGTAACCCTCAGAGGCTCGAACTACCCATATCTAGACCAAATTTCCATGATCCCGACTACCGAAGATATTCCACTATATTTTTATAGAGAAATGGAGAAAATAATCCCAGAATTACATTTAAATACTCCTTGGTAACAAGTCCTCTGTACCGGGCCATTGTTGTCTACTAAAGACATGGCCTGAGGACCATTTTCCCTACAGCCTGGCTCAACTTGAAGTAATAATCGACAGCTACGAAGATGTTAAGATGTTGGATTTACGCCCTTCAAAAGGGAGCCTGGTTACACAAGATGGTTATAGTCTTTTATAAAGACTGACATGAAATGATGTTGCACCACTGTTTGATGAAATAATGATGGTTCAGATTTCATATATTCAACAGGATCTTTTTCTATCACACATTTAGTAAGAGACTTATAGTTTTATCAAACCTTCTTATCATATACCGTATTTACCATATGTATTCGGACAGACAGGCCTGAGCAAACAGTATAGACCCAGATGAGACGCCGCAGAACGCGGCGTCTCATCTGGGTCTACACTGTTTGCCACTCATCCAGCAATTTTTAGACAACATCGGGTAGTGAATTGTATTGGTTCAAAATTTAGAATATATATGATAAGGAGTTGAGGTGACCGAATACTTAGGGTAAATACGGTAATTACCCTAAATATTCAGTCACCTTCACTCCTTGCTGTACTTATTCTAACATCCGATCCTGATATGGCATATAAAAGTGCAAACTGGAGCAGTCTTGGCTGTCTCTTCTCTGTTCCGACTTATCAGTCCAAATATTAAAGGTAAATATGATATTCTGAACTCTAAATCTCCATGTTTTACATTCATAGCAAAGGACTTGTTAGTTAAGGGGACATAGCTGATGATAAGTCTGGGATAATTTTTCTTATTACTTCATAAAAACATGTTGTGGGTACTCATTAGAAGTGCCTCCGTGAGGCACTTCTAACGAGTACCCACAACACGTTTTTATGGAGAACCCTGATAATTATCCAAGAATTATCATCGAACACTTCTCCTTAACAAGTCCTCTGTACTCATAGATTTTATCAAGAGTACATATACATGTATTACTAAGGGACATCATGAGAAAAAAACAGCCATGCACCACATATGAAGGAAAAACCCATACAAACCTGCTTATCTGTGCAGTCTATTATCAGAGCTCTTCCTGTTCATATGTACCATGTAACAGTTTTAAGTTTTCCGTCAGATGCCCCGTCTCATCATAGCTGTCTATTTTACCATTACAACAGAACAGTCCATAGCACTAGATCAGCACTTTTTTTCACCCAGCCAAAAACAACTGATATTTTATTTCTCCATGCAAACATATTGTATTTACTCTGAGCTTTCAGAGAGATTTCGGACACAGCGGCCTGAGCAAACAATGTAGACCCTGATCAGATGCTGCAAAATGCGGCATCTGATCAGGGTCTACACTGTTTGCCACTCATCCAGCAGTAGTTAAGACACATTGATCTGTGCTAAAATTGACTTTTCACAATTTAGAAGTGAGGTAAGGAGAAAATATGTCAAAAAACTTACAGTAAAAGTGGCATGTTTTGTTGGTTATTTTTGTGGAGAAATAAGAAACTATTCATCTGGCTACCCCTCTTATCCAGAGCTATAAGAACACCATTAGGAGACTAGTTTTTTAAAAGTTTACTATCAGAAATTTCTAATACTGAGGTGCACAACAAGACATCCTACCTTTATTGCGATCAGTACAGATTCAGATCAGCTTATGATGAACAGTAGTGTGGGTCTTTACCGTTTGCAGCAGTCTTGCAAGACTAATACATGCAGTGGCTTTCTTATTTTTCTGTTCACAAGCCACATTATGGGAAAGATATTCGTAATAGCACATGGTACAGAGCTGGATCCAATCTCAAACTGGTAGTCAGACTACAGGCTGACCTGTCAGACATAGATAAGAGGGTATCCTGACAGTTTTTTTTATTTTCCTGAAAACATGTTGTGTACTCGTTAGAAATGCCTCACCAAGAGGTTCTAATGAGTACCCATAAATAGTTTCCATGCAAAACTAGGAAAGAATACTAATGTTTGGTTGAAACACGACATCTTAACCAGAATTATGTACTGCTGGCATAAGCAATAAGGCAGTTGTCCAGTGGCACCTTAATGTATCTCCCCGTAACTGGCCATTTTCACAATCTTCTCAATAAAGCTCAGAAAAAAAAAAAAAAAATATTTACACATATTAACTTATGGCTATATTGGATATATATTAATTACTATAAAAATCACAAGAAAAATACTTACACTGTGTTTGAACAATATACAGCAGAGGACTTGTTCAGGAGACAGTTTGATAATAATTTCAGGATAATTTTTCTTATATCTCCAAACATTAAATCATTAAAAACTTATGTTGTGTGTACTCATTAAAAGCACCCTGAACAGGCTCATCCAATGAGTACCCACAACACAGGTTTTTTTATGCAAAACTGAAGAAAATTATCCAAGAATTTCCATCAAATACATCTCCTTAACAAAACCTCTGGTACAAACATTCATTATTGTACTTAAATTCCTGGCAAGATATATACCAAACGTGCACACTTTCATGGAACAAGCAGTTTTATTTTGTTCCTTCACAAAATTCATTTCATTTATTCCCATTGTGTTATAAGCAAACCCGTACTTATCTTAAACTTAATTATATCCTTTTGGAAAATACATGAAAATAAGGTTGGTAAATGTTGTCATAATCAACATGTCTAATAGGAATGATGTAAAATTATGGTATTTTAAAACTTTGATGTAAAATCTGTTGCCACAACTGAACGTGATTAAAATTTATCCCACTTTAATACCGTTTACCCTAAATATTGGGACAGACATGTTTGACCAATCTGAGTCTAAATTGTTTGCCATTTATCTAGTAGTTTGTAGACATCAACAAGTACGAGGGTCCTGCAAAAAGTTTTGCCACTGGGTTTGGATTACTTCAGTGCTATGTTTTATCAAACATATTTTTTTTACAAACCTTCAAAGTATTCCCCCTTTACTGAAACATATTTTTGTAACCTTTTTACCCAGTCCCGAAAAGCAGATGAATAGTCTTCTTTTGGTATCTGTTGGAGACACTGATAAATAGCACTGCCAAGAGAACTTCTAGATGTATACTTATTTCCAAAAAGCATTTTCTTAAGCCTTGGAAATAAAAAGAAGTCACAGGGACTCAGGTCAGGTGAATCAGGTGGATGGTTTAAAACTTTCACCTTTTCAGAAGCCAAAAAAGACTTAACCTTACACTTATGAGAGGAGGCGTTGACATGTGATAGGTGGACTCCTGACCATCCTTTGCTTGGTCGTTTCTTATTGTAAAACTCTCACTTTCTTCAGTACAGAATTCTTGTAGAATCGGCCAGTGACTGTATGACCAGATGGACAAGGCACTTGAATGACTGGCCCACCTGAATTAAAGAAAATTGTGTACATCTTTTTCGAACTTATGGTTCTCTTGGCAATACATGGGTGTTTTTGATCTTTTCGCTTCCATTGCTCATTATCAGCCCTTCTTTGTGGCTCAAACATGTGCACCCAGGTTTCATCACCTGTTAGCAAGTTAGAAATAACCTGACTATTACAGCTTTTGTATGTTTTCAAAAGTTCCTGGGCACATTTTAGGCATTGTGTCTTTTGCTCCTCAGTGAGCAAATGAGGTACCCACCTATTGCAAATCTTTCTCATTCCAATGCTTTTTCAGAGTTGTTTGCACACTGCCTTCTGATATGCTAGTACAATTAGCTATATCTTTGACAGACAATCCCGCGTCCTGTTCGACCACAATCTTTTCAGCAGAATCTATATTAAGCCTAATGGGGCATTAAATATAGCTACAAATTTCAGTCTTCTGGTCCATGTTCTAATGTTACAAGTAAATACAAGTGTATATGACTGCATCTATTTCAATTTGAAATAACTTGGTCAGATGGAAAGCAATTTGCACGAAATAAACGGGTATCGTTAGCTATTCAACACACCATTCAAGTGCAGTGAAGCATTTTAAAATATACCTGGGATAAAAATAAGTAAGCCTATTAGTGACAGAACTTTTTGCACGACCCTCTTAGCCAAGTGGACATTCAAATTTTATGACAAGTATGGTCAGAAGTTGAGGCATCACAATATTTAGGGGAAATAAGGTAACACACTTTTATCTTGTCCAGGACTCGTGCATTTGCACTTTTTGCTTTCACAGTAGATACAAGAATTAGCTTTCCAAAAATAACAGCAACTTATGTATGTATACATATAATAAATTATAAGGTTCTGAAGGCTTAACAAAAACAATTTTATGTGGATACCACAGAGTATTCACCATACTTGTATGCATTTGTGTAAACCATCAAATCAATCTAACGGTGCAATTTATAATGTCTTATGAACAAAAATAACTAGCATCAGCACAAAACATTACATTGCGTATGTATTGAGGTTACTTATTTCAAACCAGATCTCCTACAAGTACACAAAATAATAACATTTACTCCAATTTTATAACATATCCAGCTTCCATACAATAACACAGGACATCGCCTTCAAGGCAGGACATGTCCACTTCACGTTTTCTCAAAGGGACTCGGAGTATGAACTGTTTAAACGGACCCGCTTCACTGCGATTGTAAAGTTGTCACTAGAGCTGCTCTCCACACTGCTGTGGTCATCGGTATCGCTAGTACCACTGCCATAACCTATTATGTCAATCTCATCTGAAAAAAAAAAAAGACAAAAACATACTTTTAAAATACACCGTAACACCATTATTGGGATCTTAAGCAAAATACATATTTGCCAAAATGACTGTCTTGTAACCAAACAAAAATGTATAGATATATAGAAAAATGACAATTTCGATATGAACTATACATTTTTGGTTGGCTACAACATAAACAAGAGCTCCGCCAAGCCGGGATTATACGCCCGTGGCAAGTAATAAAATGTAGCACATAAACTGGCTCCTGTATAATTCAGTGCTCCGGATATAAACTGTAAGTGGAATTACAAAAAAAATTTTTTTAAACAATTTCACTGGGGCATATCTCGGCTAATATTTGGTGAACTGTAACCTAAGAGTCCAAGCTGGCTCAGAAATTAAGGGTGAAGTGACTTCTCCCTCCTGGGAAAATAGGGAGAAGTTTGCTGCTTCTAGGGAGAAGTGCTTTCTGACGGAGGACACACAATAGAAGCGTGGCTATATTATAAGCTCATATGAGCCTTTGGCTGATTTGTTTCTCCTATACTTCAATATCGGACCAAACAATAACAAAACAAAAATAAACAACCCCCCTAAAAAAAAAAAAAATGCTGCAAGAAATATTTTTGTAAACCTTTTAACTTGTTTAATACTGATTTTATTTTTGTTCTTTATAATACTGATTTTATTTTTGTTCTTTAAGGTAGCCAAATCAGAAGAGTATTAAAAAAAAAAAAATTATGTATTTATAAAGATTTAATAATGGCAACCTTTCCTTGCAAATCTAATTAATAAAGAAGATGTTAAAAAAAATCAAAAAATCAATATCTTGCCCATATGACCAAAACTTTAGTTGTTTGCAAACAATATACCTATTATAAAATAAAATTTGTACACTATTACCTCTAAACAATATGCTGCAAAAAGTTTACAAAAACTTTCAAAGGGGCATAAATCTGCAAATATTTGGTGCACTGTAACCTCAAAATAATATGTGCTGCTCAACATGATCGTGTAACTATTTATGAAGTTTCAGCTTGATCGGATGTAAACTGTAGGAGTTAGCCGGAAACAAAAAAATTAATAGAAATTTTCAAAGGGGTTTAACTCTGCTAATATTTGGTGGACTGTAACCTTGAAACAATATGCGCTGCTCCACATCATGGTCTAATTACAAATCAAGTTTCAGCTTGATAGGATGTAAACTGTAGGAGGATTTAGCCGGAAACAAAAAGTTTACTGAAATTTTCAATGGGGCATTACTCTGCTAATATTTGGTGGACTGCAACCTCAAAACAATATGCGCTGCTCCACATCATGGTCTAACTATAAATGAAGTTTCAGCTTGATCAGATGTAAAATGTAGGAGGAGTTAACTGGAAATGAAATATTTACTGTAATTTTCTAAGGGGCATACCTCTGCAAACATTTGGTGGTCTGTAACCCCGAAACAATATGCGCTGCACCACATCATGATCTAACTATATACCAAGTTTCAGCTTGATAGGATGTAAACTGTAGGAGTTAGCCGGAAACCAAAAAAGTTTACGGATGGACGTCATACCCCGTAACATAATACGTCCCGTTTTTCAAACAGGTGTATAAAAAGACCATCTGTAGTCATTTTTCTCTAGAATCTATAAATTTTTATTTGGTTACAACACTTTGGGGGTCCACCTTTAAATTTATCATATATCTGACACTGTCCTATTATGAACAGTCTTATAAAGGTTCCAGTGCATTTTCTTTACTCAAAAGTATTCAGTCAGACATGTCAGACCCTGATCACATTGCTCTGAAGTCTGTTGAGGGTTTGACCTCTTTGCCATTCAGCTATATTTTAGATATATCAAAAGGTAGTCAAACTTGCCTGTTCAAATTTTAGAACAGCAAATACAATACGGTAACTGCCCTAAAACTGAACATTTTATTCCAAACTTTTGTGTCTGTCCATACAAGAAAGAAAAATAGGCTGCATCATTTTTTTCCAAAATCAAAAGGCAACTCCAGTTGACAGGAGTTGCCTACCTAAACAGTTTTCTGAAAAAATCAAAAAAACATTTCAAAATGTTGTCTGTTGAATTTTTTACCAAGCAGGCTAAGCATTAAACTGAGTAAAGTAAGTAGTTTTTTTTTTGTTGTTGTTTTTTCTTATTTTTTTTCTGACCTAGTGGGTATAATAGGCTAACTCTAATAACTACATGTGAACAGCTAAACTCCAGGCCCAAAGATCTGGATAAAGAAAAGGCACATTCAGCTGCATGTGATTTACCCGTTCTATACTGTATGCTCATGTCTATCAGAATACTTAAGATGAATGAGGTTTATGTGAAAATGAAGGCCATGATCAGACTGCCAAGGTGCATGGACAGATCTGGGCCTTCTCTATCCACATATATATATATGCCCCTCAAGTGGTGAGAAGATATTTTTGCAAATGACAAAGGCTCATATATGCTTTACCTGTGACTTAGATCAAAGGTTTTTAACCTACCAAGGGATAACAATAAATTATTGATGGGTTTCTTCAACAACAATAAAAAGCAGACAAGAATGCCAATCAAATAACTTGTCAATTCCACTGAGCAAATCTACTATAATCAGTATACAGTAAATGTCCTAAAATTTCAAACACTTTTTTGAGTATTCTTTAGCCTATTTTTTTTTCCTTTTTATGCTTTTATTTCTAAAATACATTGTGGAATGGCAGTCAGTGCAGACATTGATCAGATTGCTCTTAGGATCACTCTGATCTTGTTCTGCACTGTTTGCATATGTTCTTTTGTCAGAAACTTCAAAATTTTATGATATTTACTGTATTAGCCCTTGTCCTGCTGAACCAGGATATACCATGCCTTTGAAAACAGTTTAGAGCCAGATCAGTTGAAAGCCAACTGCTCTGGATCTGCACTATTTGTCATTCAGTATGCAAATTTTTATTAACAATCTGGGCCCAGTTGTTCAAAGCGTCGTTAGCTTAACGAGCTTGTTAAGTGTCATTTCGTTAACTGTTCTAGTGGATTCAATATACAATATTCTGATATTTTTTGCTGAAAAAATGTGAGAAGCTTTTGCAATGCAAAAGCTACTCACATTTTTTAAGCAAAAAATTTCAGCATATTTGCGTATCAGGTATTGTAAATTTTAACGAATCGTTAACTAACGACGTCGTTAGTTTTGAACAACTGGGCCCTGGCTTAAGTAATCTGATTGGCTAAAAATTAGAAATGGGAATGGCATCTTAATTTATTCAGCATTACAAGCATTATGTTCATTCTAATATTAGGACAGGTATGCCTGAACAATCAGTGTAGACACAGATTAGCAAACTGCTCTTTAAAGGAACAATTTGATCAAGGTCAACACTGTTTGCCATTCAGTCTGTCTGTTTAAGAATTCAATGGACCTACACCCTAGTCCTGCTGAAACCGGATATGTCCTGCCATTGCAAACAGTGTAGATCCAGATCAGTTGGCTTCTGAAGAAGCCAACTGATTGGCTCTGCACTGTTTGCCATTAACTATGTAAATTTTATATCAACAATCTAGATCAAGTAATCTGATTGGCTGAAAATTAGAAATGTGTGTGGCATCTTAATTTATTCAGCAGGACAAGGGTTAAGATGAATGACAAGGATAAGGATGAGTTGGTGTTTTACGTCCCTTTTAACATTACAGTATTTTAGTCATATTGAAACCAATAATGGAAGAATGACTCCCCTCTCCAGCGGGATTCAAACATGATCCCAAGTTGCCAGTTCCAGCACTAACTACTTGGCCACCTGGTCACTTCTGCTTCAAGATGAACAGTTCAAATTTCAGAGTGTCTAGAGATTCACAGGATATGTCAAGCCTTATTTTCTCTAAATAATAACAATAATAATAAATGTCTTTTGCTGTAGATGTGATCAGCACTAATTGGGTTAAAGTGTTTGAATATCTTTTGGATAATGATGGTACATGAAAATCATATTAGCATTAATGTATAGCTAGTTACTTATCTCTTTGTCTGGTACAGACAACACACATTCAGAAAATATATCTAAGCCTCACCAGAAGGAGCATATTGCCTTAATATCACCACTCTCTGGGCTAATTCAGTAGACGACAAACTGTTGATATTTTCCTTTATTTATTTTCCAGAAAGCAGGCTTTGAAAATTCATGCAAACAGTCTTCTAGTGCTAGCATGACATATCAAACTCCGCTTCCTGGGAAAAATGAGAAAAATAATTCAAACTGTTGTTTGCTAAAAATTTTACCCAGCACGCTAAGTGAAACAGCTGCAGAAAAGCTGATAACTGTGCTGATAAATTTAATATCTTTTTAATTTTTTGTAAAAAAAAAAGGAAAAAAAAAAAAAAAAAAAATGCATATCTGGTATCTGAAAAAATTCCAACTATTATGAAAGAACATACATTTTCATGAAAAATTACAAAATCTGCAAATATTTTAATACCATATGTACCCTAAATATTTGAACATACTGAGGCCAGAGCAAATCGTGTAGACCCAGATCTGGTGCCTCTGAGAGTAAATGTCATTCTGATCAGGCTTGATGCAAGATTCTGCCTTTGACAGCAATTTTGGACACATCAACAGGTAGCGGAATTGATCAAATTTTAGAATATGGTTAGGAATTCTTAATTTGTCCAAAAAAACTAAAGTAATATATCAATAAACAGCCAGCAGATTTGTAAACAGCTAATCTGGGCCTTCTCCGTCACATCTTCAGATAAGGGAAGATTTCAGGGCTCTGGAAAATTTGTTTTACCCAATCAAGATATTTTTGTATTTTTCAAACTTCTCTGAAAAAAAAAAAACATGCTGTGAGTTCTCATTTAAAGCACCTGACAGACATGCTTCTAACGAGTACAAACATCATGTCTTTGCAGAGAAAAAGAAAAAAAAATAAAAAAAATCTGGGCCCAGTTGTTCAAAGCTAACGACATCGTTAGTTAACCATTGGTTAAAAGTGATATGCAAATATGTTGAAATTTTTTGCTGAAAAATGTGAGTAGCTTTTGCAGTGCAGTGCAGTACTCACATTTTTTCAGCAAAAAATATCAGAATATTGTGTATTGAATCCCCTAAAACAGTTAACGAAATGACCCTTAATGAGCTTGTTAAGCTAACAATGCTTTGAATAAATGGGCCTTGGATGCTGAGACTACTTATCAAGAGCCCTGGTATGCATTTAGAAGATTATGAATAATTGTTCCCAAACCATTTTTTCATGAAATGTACATTTGGTCTGAAATACTGAAACCTGCATCAGAGATTGATCTGGCAGGCCATATCATAAATGAATACAGCATCAAATGATGTTTACATGTAGTTATATCAGATGGCAGCAGATGTGCCTGATATTATTCAGCCACTACATTAGAAAATGTACGTTACAGCTAATGTAGCTTCAGATGAGGCCACTTTTTTTCAAAACGTGTTATGGAATTCATTAGAAGGGCCTCATCAAGGAGCTTTGAAAGAGTAAATACCCACAAGGTATGTGTTCTTAGAGCATTAGAAAAATATTACCTGATACCCCCTCTTATCTGGAGCTATTCTCAGATAAACCTGCATAATCCAACCGGATATGCTTGAAGAAACATTGGATCCTAGGCTATCCAAAGAAGGCCAAGCAATAAATTCATCAAACTGCAAAAATACATTGGCTGACCTGGTGATCCATTGAATGCCTATGTCCGAAGGTACGTTTTCCCACTATGCTGCAGCTCAATTATCAATGAGTGTTAGACACTGATTCCTAGACAGATAGTGTTTATCAACCATTGGTATGACTTGTAACTTGTCTTCCAATAATATTTAAAATAGTCTTGATTGGGTGCATTGATACTTGGTCCATAACATATATACTTCTCATTTTCATTAACCCATTGTAGACTGAATAGACTCACCCACACTATTTATTGGAAAAGTCCAATTTCAATTTTAGGCATGTCCAGCTATGAAATTTAGATATTCCTAGCGAACTATTTGCAAACTGTGAAGACCCTGATCAGACGCCGCATTCTGCGGGCGTCTGATCTGGATCTGCACTGTTTACCAATTACCCTTTTAGGGGTCTCCTAACTACAATGGGTTAAAAAAACTAAAATCTCCTCAGAGTTCTCTAGCAGAAACTTCCATGTTCGCCGAGTACCATATATACGCTGAATATTGGTTCAATGCTTTACTTTGCTCTACTTCTTACCATTCTTGGTTTAAACAGTCCATTTTATTTCCCCTGCTATGAGGATTGATGTTAATGAATTTGCTGGATAAGAGGCAATCAATCTAGACCCTGGTCAGATGCCTAATCTGGGTTTACACTGTATGCTCAGACATATCTATCCAAATACTCTGAGTAATAATGGTACCCACACTGCATGTTTCCATGAAAACTAAAAAAAATCTTGGAAAAAAAAGTCATACACCTTCCCTAGAGCTCAAAATTGAGAGATCCACAAGCATTCAAATTAACCCTTGTCCTGCTGAACCCGGATATACCCTGCCTTTTCAAACAGTGTAGATCCAGATCAGTTGGCTTCTGAAGAAGCCAACTGATCTGGATCTGCACTGTTTGCCATTAGCTATGCAAATTTTTAGCAAAAATCCGGTTGAAGTAATCTGATTGGCTGTAAATTGGAAGTAGGGGTGGCATCTTAATTTATTCAGCAGGACAAGGGTTAACCTTAACTTTAATTTAGGATAATGTTACAGTTTGATCCTTTATCAGCTGAATTTTAAAGGCTATACAACCTTATGGCTATGCAAATGGACATTTTATTTAGCTGCAGATAAGAGAGGGTGTGCACATATTATGTTGAAAATGAATGTTGACTATGAAAACAATGTTGTGGGTACTCATTAGAAGCACCTCAGTGAGATGCTTTTAATGAGTATCACAGCATGTTTTTGTGGAGAAATAAGAAAACTATCAGTACTTTTCAGTTGAAAGAAACAGCTTATCTGGAGCTATGATTTCTTGTTGAACAATTAAATATGCCTCTGGCTTGCACTTGAACTATTATCTTATCATGCAAATGGACAATTCAGTGATAATCTTTAATTACATCTACATATACATAAATTTACATACTGGTTTGTTGGTCATAACATTTAATAACAAATTTACTGAATTTTCTTTACAAATCAAAGTTTTCTGTTTCTATCTTCTGTTTCCAGCATAACTTTTTCATATCCCAACACCTTTAGTTTGTACATCTTTGGGTATATTGGTTTACAGACATTTTTTATGCCAATGCATTCATTTTTATGCCAATGCATTCATTCCTTCCCTATCCCCTCCCCACCCCCCACCCCACTGCCCCCAAAATTTATAATGATAATACTTTTTAGACTGCTGCCCATCAATGTATTAATTAGTGCCACATTAACCCTAAATATTGGGACACCTTAAATATCAGGCCATCCTTATATTGGGCCACCTTAAATATTGGGCCACCCTAAATATTGGGACACCTTAAATACTGGGCCACCCTAAATATTGGGACACCTTAAATATTGGGCCACCCTTAATATTGGGACACCTTAAATACTGGGCCACCCTAAATTTTGGGCCACCTTAAATACTGGGCCACCCTAAATATTGGGACACCTTAAATATTGGGCCACCCTAAATATTGGGACACCTTAAATACTGGGCCACCCTAAATATTGGGACACCTTAAATATTGGGCCACCCTAATTATTGGGACACCTTAAATATTGGGTTCCCCTAAATATTGGGGCACCTTAAGCTACTTACTATACTTAACTTATTTACCCTATTCCAACACCTCAACTCCTTACCATACTTGTTCTAAAATTTGAAAAAGTACAATTTACTACCCATTGCTGTATCTAAAAATTGCTGGATGAATGGCAAACATTGTAGACCCTGATGGGATGCCAAATGTTCTGTTGCATCTCATCTCAGTCTACACTGTTTCCTCAGGCCTGTCTGTCTGAATATATATGGTATCCTAAAATTTGAAAATGTCCAGTTGAAATATGGCAACAAAAATACTTTTGCGGATACCAGCTTATCTGGTGCTACGTTTCTGGACAGAAGGAGCAACTGCTTTGGCCAATCTGGACCTATATCATTGTTTGCATATGCTGCATCTCTTCATTTTGTGAGACTTTGTATAAATAAGATAATCTCTATATAAATATTCTGAAAGCTTAAACAAGCAAGATCCACCTGTGATATTCACAGTCTTGTGAATCTGCAAGAAAAATTGGACAGCTAAGGTTCATTAGTACAAGACAATTGCAGCCACGGGTCCAGTTGTTCAAAGCATTGTTAGCTTAACGAGCTCATTAGTGGTCAAAATGTTAACTGTTCTAGTATGTACAATATCTTATTCACAGGTATTTTTGCTGAAAAAATGTGAGTACAAATGCAAAAGCTACTCACATTTTTTTCTGCAAAAATATTAGCATATATGCCATATTTAATGATCAAAATTTTAACAATACATTAACTAACAACATGGTTGAACAACTGGGCCCTGGTTTTGGTTGGATGGCATACCAAGGTGAGGGGTTAGGGTGTCCCAATATAATGAGGCAAAGCTATAGATAGGAGAGAATATCAGCTATCTATTTTTTCGTATATCTCCATGGACATATGTTATGGGTACTCATTTGAAGTGCCAGTGAGGCACTTCTAATGAGAATCCACAACATATGATTTTGTGGAGAAATACGAAAAACATCAGTTCTTTTGGGCTGAAAAAAGCACCTTATCTAGAGCTATGTTGATAATAAATATGTTAAACTTTTTTGTTGAATACAGGGGTCTTTGAATTATAGCTCCATGCAGATAACAAAGGCATTGATCAAATGATATGTTTTGTTATTTTCTTGGTGAGGCATTTCTAATGAGTACCTCCTTCCCCTCTGCCTACCATCCGCACCCACAGCCCACAACATTTTTTGATGTAATGAGTACTACAGATTGTTTCCCAGAGA
Organism: Anodontia alba; assembly: GCA_964016985.1. Classification (NCBI taxonomy): domain Eukaryota; kingdom Metazoa; phylum Mollusca; class Bivalvia; order Lucinida; family Lucinidae; genus Anodontia; species Anodontia alba. The sequence continues at coordinate 141,907,102 of OZ024821.1, forward strand.
AATAAGAAACACTTTCCAGTTGCCATAATAACCCTAAATATTGGGACAGGCCTGAGCACAGGAACTTGACGTTGGATAAATACTTATAAGGCTTGTTAATTCCTGTGATTATGAAATAATGGAAGAACGGACACTTCAAGGCTGTCGATATTGTTTTCAGGTGAATACCATGGCAATCTTTTAGTGTTCAATGGTTTTCTTATGCTCTTTCAGTATGTATTCTTACCATAACTCTTCCGCCGCAACTTGCTGTTTAAAAACATTTGCTAATACGGAGTGAAATCCGTTGATGCATCGAAAAGCTGTTTACATAGTTGCTGGATACGCCTCCATTCCCCCCCCCCCCCCCCTTTTTTTTCCCCATGGCCTGATACTCATCATGCAATCTCATTGGTCAAAAATATGGTCGTCACTGTTTGGTTAAAAATAAAATAATAATAATAAAAAAAACCCCCAAAAACACAAAGATCTGACAGCTGAGCGTGCACATTTGTCATTTTCGGCCATTGTTGTTATCGCTAGAATAGAACATTCTACTGTTTTCCAGTAGAATGGTAGCGTTCATGGAGACCAATCAAATGGCTAGAAAAATAAGGCCCGAGTTAGTACACAAAAACAATAATGGTGGACGTATCCAGCAACTGTGTATGGAACAAGTTTAAACAAAATTGGAAAGTTAAACGAGACTTACCTGTAAGGTGAAGTTTGACTGTAATTCTGTTGAAACCAATCTACCTTTCGAATCATTGGAGTGAACTTTGACATTATCCCTAGATGCAAACTTCAGAACAAGGTTGACATTTAATGGATGCAGTCAGACTGCTATTTGGAGGAATATTGAAAACAAATTTAATTTGTGTAAATATGATCAGAAAATTGTGCGGTTTTAGTGAATGGTGTATTTTGTAGACAGGAATTTAAGTGAAATTCTGTGATATGAAGTATAGCTGAGTTCAATGGAAGACTCAAAAACAAGGGCGGAGGATGCCAGGCGAGAAAGCGGTGAAAACGCCTCGCCTCGGATACAGAAACCAATGTATGGTTTCTCCACCACCCAAGCTGAAGGCACGGTGGTTCAACAAACAGAAATTCATCGTTGTCAGGGGTTAAATGCCGTGAATATGCAAAACAACAGTGAAAACGGTGTTGTCATGGGAATCCCTCTCGAGGGCCCTAGTTCCAGTGACCATGCATCCTTTGTTTATGTCTCGCAAGAGAATGCTGGGATCGCCCACAAGGGCGGATATCAAAACAATATAGTAAACCCAGAAGTGGTCACAACGGGAAATTCAATTCCTCTTGCCTTTTTCCAGCAGCAAATGATGTTGAATCAACAGATGATCACCCAGCAACAACAAACAATGTCATCACTTATAACACGGGTGGATAGTTTGGCAAAAGCAGTTAATAAAAGTCAGCCACAAAGTGAAAAAGAAAGGGCGATAGACAGTCCACCCGTCGGAAGAAAACGGAAAGCTCATGAACTGTCAGATTGTGAGGATATAACATCTGACTCAGACATTCTAATGGATTCTTCTTCAGAGGAAGAAGCAGACGTAGGAAAAGAGAGAAGGGAGATGACTAAAAAGGGAGATAGTATGGAGAACAAAGATAGCTCAGCTGCAGGGACATTGGCTGAAAAGGGACACGTGCGTAGTAATATGGAATTGTTGAAGGCAATGGGGAATGAGTTTGATAAAGTGGAAGCCCTTGGGCCACAGGTGGATGAAACTTTGGCATCAGTGGTCAATTCAGGGATTAGAAATAAGATAGATAGAATGGTGGCTAAAGAGTTGTGTGAAAAATTTGATAGACCCGAAAACTGTGCTGGGTTAGTGGTTCCAAAGATCAATAAGGAACTGTGGTTAACACCCGCTATGAGGAAAACTACAAAAGAAATAGACAGATCTTTTCAAATTACACAGAAATATCTAAATCAAGGGTTAATTCCCTTAGTCACATTAATGAACAAACTGCTCAACACAGACAGGAATGAGGATTTTCAGCTGGCACAGAGTGCTTTTCAGTTGTGTGCTTATGCACACAGAGACATCTCTAACCTTAGAAGGCAACAATTAAGGAAAGTTGTTGCAGATAAGTATAAACAATTGTGCAATGATACAACACCTTTGACAGACAATTTATTAGGAGATGACCTTGAAAAACAAGTCAAGACAATGGATGAGATGCAGAAAGTTGGTAAAGATTTATCGAAATACAAGCCCAAAAATGAACAGTCAAATAGTAATAAAGCTGTGATGCAGCGCAATGCACAAGGAGGACAATATAAAAGACCGGATAAATTCAAGAATAGATTCTCGAATCAGTACAAGAACCACTATGAAAAGCAGAATCCTTTTTTAGGGAAGAAGAGCCGACATTATCATCAGTCGGCATACAAGAAGTACAAGAAGCCAGACGATCAGAAACAGTAGAAGAAAAGGAAACTGTAAGTGTGGATTTACATTTCTTAAAACATAAGCCTGAAAATTTTAGAGCCGGTGGCATTTCACAGTGTTACAAACATTGGTTAAAATTGACAAGTGACAAATCAATTTTGAATACAGTTAAATATGGGTATGAGATAGAATTTGAAACAGAACCTTGTGACATGTGCAATAGAACTGAAATAAAATTTAACAGTAAAGAAAGAAGTATAATTAGTGAATTGTTGCAGAAACTTTATGAAAAGGGGGTCATTGAAGAGTCAGTGCATGAAGATGGAGAAATTATTTCTCATGTTTTTATAAGGCCAAAATCTGATGGCTCTTATAGACTTATATTAAACCTTAGCCGTTTGAATGATCACATAGAGAAAGTTCATTTTAAGATGGAAACACTTAAAAATGCACTGCAGTTAGTGACACAAGGATGTTACTTTGGAAAAATTGACTTAAAAGATGCTTATTTCTCAGTGGGGATTCAAGAACATTGTCGAAAACTCTTGAAGTTTACATGGGAAGGGAGATTACTCCAGTTTACAGCATTAGCTACTGGTTTACAGTGCAATAAACAGTTCTTTTCATCTATCATCTGCGGCAGAAAATAAATGGTAAATTTATTGATTTCGACAGCAAAGCATTAAACCTAAACGCCGAATTCATACTGAAAATTTCATCAAAAATAAATCGAGTTTAGCGAAAAGTGTCCGTCCTTCGATTATTTCATAATCATAGGGACAAACCCTACAAGTAGAAATTATCCAACGTCAAGCTCCTGTGGGACTGAGCAAACAGTGTAGACCTAAGTTAGATGCGGCATCCGATCAGGCGCTTCACTTTTTGCAACTCATCCAGCATAATTTTAGACACATTAACAAGTAGTTAAATAGACTTTTAAAATTCTAGGACAATTATGGAAGGAGTTAAGGTGACCCAATACTTAGGGTAAATAAGAGCTTTGGTCCCGGGACTATGATCCGCACTCATAAGCAAAGCAAAGTCTGCACACATATTGAAAATTGTCATGTGTTTAGTTGTGTTGTGGGAAATGGATAAAAGTCTAGTTTTCTTCTAGGATTATATTATGAATATCAAATCAGCATTAATAAAACTGGACAATTCTTGAGAAAATACTGCTAGGAATATTCAAAAATAGGAACCCTTGCGAGTTAATGAGCACAAGACTGACACATTACATTTACAGAATCTGACCTACAATCACTGAAAGAAATAACTTTTTATCCCATCAGGTAAAATCCCATTATACATGGAAATACTTTGTCACAACCCAGTGTGCTTTTATGCCCTTCACCCCAGGCCCTTCACACCTTTCAGCAATCTAGACAAAATGCCTAATTACAAGTATACCATTAACATACCAGTTCTAAAATATGAAACAATTTAAAGGGTCATTAAACCCCTTATAAGCCATTCACCCATCAATTTTGAAATGTCACTTTGGACAATAACCATTAGTAGAATGTTAGTCTGACTTACTGCCCACAGGTCAAGTATGCATCATACCAACAAGTGGATTGTACCAGCAAACTGATGCTATTGTACAGGCTATATACATTAGCAAAAAAGAAATTACCCTATATACTATATTTGCTCTTCATAGCTTTAGACAAGAGAGTGTTCCAGTAAATATTGTTTCTTATTTCTTCATGCAAATATTTGCTGTGGGTACACATTAGAAGCATCTCAGATTGATGCTTTGATGCAATTTACAAAAACAAAGTTGTCATCTGAATATTCCCCTCATCTGAATAGGTATGGTATAGGTTTTTTGTACAAGATTAGCTTTTTAAAAAGCTTAGGAAATTATATACATGTATTGACACAATAAATGCAGTGGCTACAAATGCTACTCCACACAGTTACATTATATTGACCCTGGACAATTCAGACTCCCAGCTAGTACCATTTTTAGAAATCTCTGGTATGACTCAGTGGTGATCAAACAGGTGACCTACTGCAGGCAATTTAGTGGACACTGAGCCACTATGACGGTATATATACTGAAAGGAAAAAGCAACGCAGGGTAAATTTTATTCCTAAATTTCATTCAAGTTTGAAAAAGTTTGTTAACTGTTTTACTATGATTACAAAACGGTACATGTATGGAACAAAAGTTCAAAATTTCATTGGTTTGTGATCAACAAGTCTCAAGTTATTGAAGTTCATTGGTAGCTACCCCCCAAATCTTGAAATCAAAATCAAACTGAAAATCAATATCGGGTGTGCCCCCCTCTTGCTGCCGTTGCTGCCCTAATTCTCCTTTGGATAGAGTTAACCAAAGCATTGACAGTTCGCATCGGGATGTTATTCCATTCATCGATCATCCAGCTCATCCCACATGTGCTCTATTGGGGTCAAATCAAGTCTGTAAGGTATAGGGATGAGATCTTGCGTCCCGTTGCAGTCCCGCTTGTGCAACAACGTAATCTGATTCTGCAGCAGGACAATGCCCGGGTTTGTTAGGATTTCCTGGCAAACAATAACATCACACCACTAGCATGGCCACCTTACAGTCCAGATTTGACCCCAATAGAGCACATGTGGGATGAGCTGGACAGAAGGGTTAGGAAGCACCGAAATCCCCCCCGCAACTCTCGCACAACTAAGGAATGCCTTGATCAATGAATGGAATAACATCCCGATGCGAACTGTCAATGCTTTGGTTAACTCTATCCAAAGGAGAATTAGGGCAGCAACGGCAGCAAGAGGGGGGCACACCCGATATTGATTTTCAGTTTGATTTTGATTTCAAGATTTGTGGGGTAGCTACCAATGAACTTCAATAACTTGAGACTTGTTGATCACAAACCAATGAAATTTTGAACTTTTGTTCCATACATGTACCGTTTTGTAATCATAGTAAAATATTTAACAAACTTTTTCAAACTTGAATGAAATTTAGGAATAAAATTTACCCTGCGTTTCTTTTTTCCTTTCAGTATATGTGAGGTTATATGACAGAGGACATGAATGACAGTATTGAGCAAATACAGAAAAGTCCACAATACATTGACCACTAAAAAAAAAGCAAAAAAAAAACCCCAAAAACAAAACAGATTAGTTTAATTAACCCACCAAATAATTTACCAAATAATTTACATCATCAAATCTGTCAGTTAAATGACAAATGGGAAGTTTCACAAGAGAAGAGCCCAAGTCTTGTGTCAAATTATAATAATGACCCCTGCAAAATTATGCCCAGCCTATCCATCAGGCATCTGTCAGTAAATGTCTGTAAAACATACTAAGTACTGACATAAATGCATGTAACATGCACATACCAAACCAGGATCTTAATTCTGGTTTTACCTTTATCTATTATGATAAACCCCTTTGGTCATGATATGTCTGAAATCAGACCAAGGCTGTCTAATACACTAAAAATGTACATCACTCATGTTATTGACCTGACCTAATAATATGTGATGGGTCATTAGTAAAGGGTTCATCAAGGCTAATGAATCCAAACCTAGATAAGAGGGGGTTCGCCTATAATGCCATGCCACCCCTTCTTTTGCTGTGTCAAATGTATTTTTGTATATTTGGTCACTTGCTTAATTTGTTGTTGATCATGTTTTTTTTATTTTTTTTCATTTGCTTCCCTTACCCTCCTGTTTGTGGCCTGAGAATCAGTTCGATTAAATAAGTTCTGTTCTGTTCTGTAAATCTCACAAAGAAAACATGGGTACCCAAAAGAAATGCCTTTCTAGGACTCTAAAAGGTAAAAGTATCCGAAACATATGTTTTCATGGCAAAAGAGGGAAATTATCATTTCTTTTTGGTTTATCAAATCTGCACCTTATTTAGAGCTAAAACCTGCAAAAACCAAGATCATCTATACAGTAGGATGATATTGGCTTTGTCCATAGAACCAGATTAGGTGCTTCAAATGAAAAGTACACATAGTTTTTTTTGTTATTTCTGCATGAAAACATATGTTGTGGGCACTCATTAGAAGAAAAATATCTGGATATACAGCAAGTACCCACAATGGATTTTTATGGAGAATCTTAATCACCTGTATATCCCCACTCTGCTCTTATCACAGCAGCTAGGGCTATGGATAGGGTACCTTTTTTATTGCCACGGCTCAAACCAAGACAGTTAATTTTACCCCAGGGATTAGAATAATCAGCTGTGTAGGAGAGGCATGATCTGATAGTTCACCCTAGGATACATATACATCATATCTGCCATGTCCAGTGAGGTCAGAAGTTACAGTAAAGTGCACTTGGCAGAGATTATGCATAACATCTTGCATTGTGCCAGATAAGTGACTTTTTTCAACAATAATACTGTTTTTTTTTTTTCTTATTCCTACAGAAAATTATGTTTTATGGGTACTCATTAGTAGTGCGTCAATGAGGAGCTTTCAACAAGTACCCACAATGTATGTTTTTGTGCAAAAATAAGAAAAATGTTATCTGAATAGCCCCTCTTTTCTGGAGTTATGCATCTTGTCTGTTTCAAGATAAATATTGACCGCAACATGAGAGAAAGTACCTCTGTACCTCTGGACATATGCATCCAGCAATTTGATTGCACACCTAATCAGTCAGATCACTGTTGGTGAGCTGGTTTTGAGTTTAACCCATTGTTGTAGGTATATGTAATTGAAAAACATTGCACCCAGATCAGACGCAGAATGCGGCGTCTGATCAGGGTCTCCACTGTTTGCAAATAGTTTATTCATTTTTCCCTAGGAATATATAAATCTCATATCCGGACATACCTAAAAATTGAAATTGGACTCTTCCAATATATAGTGTGGGAGAGTCTATTCAATCTACAATGGGTTCACAGTCAAGTCAATAATGTTTAGGTTATGTCGAGCCAGTCAGTTTACCCAACTACATTTTTCCTGGGCAGGCTTTAAGTCCCCTATGCTGTGAACACACAGTACTTGTTCAACATTCTTTTGCTAGAAACTACCAACTGCCCTTCTTGAATCAGTGGAAGGGAGAGAGACTGATCATAGAAAATATTTCACGATCAATCTCCTTGAAAGTTGCCAGATCTGGTAGGACAGAACCTGCAACCTCCCATCTCGTCAGATGGGCATCCAACTAAGCCTTCAAAGCTGTCTTCGCAGTCTGCTTGAAGAAACCTTAATCCGTGTCCTGCTCGGAGCCCGGATATGTCCTGCCTCTGCAAACAGTGTAGATCCAGATCAGATGGCTTCTGAAGAAGCCAACTGATCTGGATCTGCACTGTTTGCCATTTGGTATTTGAATTTGTATCAACAACCTGGGGTGAGTTGCATAAGGAAAGCGCTTTCATGTAGCGCTCTGTAGCGATTTGTCCTTGCTATGCAACGGTCTGTTTGTTTGGAGCGCTTTTTAAAATGTCTGCCAAAATGACACGATTTTCAAACTAGGAATTTCTCGTAAAAACTTGCTTCAACGATTGGTTTTGTGTTCTATGGTCATTTCTGCACAATGCACGTCGTCTAAGGACAATAAAATAAATTAGAAACATTTCATCTCTTAAAACGGACACTGACTACGTTGAGCGCCGCCATTTTGTTTTGTCTCGTTGCTACGCAACAGTCTGTTTCAGATAGCGAGTCAGCTCCGAACACAGTTACAAAGCGCTACGAAGCGCTTTTTGATAATGTACCGTTGCATTGCGAAGCGCAACAAAGCGCTCTGTAACGCTCGCCTTATGCAACTCGTCCCAGGATTAAGTAATCTGATTGGCTGAAAATTAGCAGTGGGCGTGGTATCTTAATTTATTCAGCAAGACAAAGGTTAAATGACTGCATGGTTATCCCCCTCCCCTCCAAACATACACCCTTCAATCAATAGCTGATCAGATTGAAGATGTGCAGGCTGATCCAAATCTTTGCTAGGAGTACTAGATACTACAGAGTACATCAATAGACAACAGACCTCCTGACCAGACTGTGGCTGCACAGGCTAATCTGGTTGTACTAGCTGATGTAGGTGGGCCTTACTATTATTAACACTTACATGAAGATTCATTTCTCATTTTAATGGTCATATGAATTAATACTTGATTACATGGAGCTGTAGGAAAAATATATAGCTGCAGTTAATGGATGTATTCAGAAGATAACTTTTGTTACCAAAATAACCCTAAGTATTTGGACAGATAGGCCTTTACAAACAGTAAAGACTCAGATCAGACTCCACAGAAAGCGGCATTTGATCAGGATCAACACTGTTTGCCATACATACAGCAATATTTTCGATACGTCAATAGGTAGCAGAATGGGTATTTCAAATTTTAGGACAAGTATGGTAGGTTGATAAGGTGTCCCAATATTTAGGGTAAATACTGTACTTTTGGATCAAAGCGTATCTTGTGAGTACCCGCCGGGTTTGGCTCGCTGAGTTAATTCCAGTGCGTACTCGCAAGATATGTTTTGGTTTAAATCTGACAAAAATTATCCTAAATTATCTCCTCAATTATCATTGTATCTCAGCTATGTATAAGCCCATGGTACATAATATATGGGCCACAAAGTGAGAAAATGTACCTTCAAACATGTACACCAAGGGAAAATTCAGATTATTAGCCTACAAGGAATCCCCCAAGTTTGGTCAGTTTTTGCTGGGTGCTGTTTGGATAACAAAGAATCCAATGTTTGTTCAGATGAATAGCGAAGACTGACCATATGCAGAAGCACACTGATCCAGTGTCCGCTGGCCTGTCTAATTTGGTACAATTTTTCAGGTTGTGGCTCATTACAGAATCACTGGGTTTAAAAGAACTCAATTACCTATACTTCACATTCTAGCCTTTGGCATATATGTTAATTTTATGTTTTGTAGGTTAATGTATCTTGAACCAGATATTTAACCCTGAGCACACTGGGAAAAAAATTCTGGGGACCACATTTTGAATTGTTTTGCTTATTTTACCAAAGAATAGGCTTTGAAATTTCTTCTCCAAAGGAAGCAATTTGCATGAAAAGTCAAAGCCTATTTTCTGGAAAAATAATTTTGAAAAATATCAACAATTTGTCATCTTCTGAATTTGCTCAGTGTAAAGGTTACATAGTTCCAGATAAGAGGGATGATCCATATAGTATCTTCTCTTATTTCTCCATGGAAACATATGTTGTGGCACTCATATGATTAAGCGCCTTCTAATGAGTACCAACAACAGCAGATTTCTTGAAGCAATAAGAAAAATATCAGTATCAGTATTTTTCTGTTGAAAAAGACGTGCCTCATCTGGGGATGGGTTAAATATAAAGTAGTCAACTCTATAGTCTGTTTCAGTGTTTGTAGAAAATACAATGACAATTCCTGTGAGAAAATAGATATTTCTCCACAATGTAAGACCCAAATAAACCTGCATATTAAAAGGAGTCATTCTTTGTCATTTGCATAAGCAAAAAGCAGAGACCAGGCTGGTCAAGATATTTACTGTTTACATATAACTGGCAGATAAATATGGACAGACAATTTCACTGTTTACATATATTAACCTTTGTCCTGCTGAACCCGGATATACCCTACCTTAGAAAACAGTGTAGATCCAGATCAGTTGGCTTCTGATCTGGATCTGCACTGTTTGCCATTAAATATGTGAATTTATTGCAACAATCTGGATCAAGCAATCTGACTGGCTGAAAATTAGAAGTGGACATGGCATCTTAATTTATTCAGCAGGACAAGGGTTAATTAACTGGCAGATAAATACCAACTTCATATGGGGAATCCAGATAAATATACAAATATTTTTTCCCAAGAAAATATAATCCTTACGAGTTCTTGTTCCAGGTAATTCAGTGAGGTGCTTTGATGAAGCCCTTTAAATGACTGCCTACAAAATATGTCTTCATGGAGATATACAAAAAAAAAAAAAAAAAAACACAAAAAAAAAAACACAACTTTTTGGCTGCAAATTAAAAGCAGCTTGTTACAGCTCATATCAAATAAAAAAGAGCCAAGCACAACACTTCCAACAAGACTATTTTTGCACCCAGTGAAGACCCCTCTTAGCTATAATGCTCTGATTCACTCACAATTTTCAGACCTAGCTGCTATGTCTGTATTAAAAGAACAAAAAATTTTATCCATATTTGTTTTTGTATTGTATTGTTATATTATTTCATTGGGAATTGAATAACTTTACTGTGCACATCTGACATCAAGCTTTCTTTTTTTTTTTTTGGAAATTAGCAAAAACAGCTTCTATCAATATTAAAATGTCACTAAAAACCCGTTTGGAGACTTTTTGACGATTGCCAGAAAAATATGAAGCAATAAAAATATTTTCAAAATATTTTATTTTCTTTTATTTATAATGGGTAATTTGTTATGCACCAGTCATTTGTAGTCCCGGACTCTACGGGGTCGAGGAATAGCAGGACTTTTAACTTTTAGTTTTTTAAGCCTTGTTAAATGCCCTGCACTGCAGGTACAAATTAATGGTAAAATTCCTGCTAAAAGCCACTCCACCCAGGGGCCAATTTTTGTTTCCTGGAAAAGACTGCTCTCTGTTGCAAAAATCAACTCTGTATCTTTATCAAGGTAAAAGGTCTGGTTTACTCTATACAGCTAAATTCAAAGGTAAAGTATCATAAGAGCCAGGTTAATTATTAGAAAACTAAAGTTAGAGGTTGATGTGGCTCTAATTTATGCATGAAAAGCATTTTGGCAGGAAATTGATACCCCGGCACATCTACGGCATTGCCAGGACTCATCAGAGGTTATAAATCATTGCAATTAAGCCCTGCCATGTCCCTCCTATCCCTGGTCCTTTAGGACCGGAGTTTCAAATGACTGGTGCATTACTGAACACTGAATAAATTTTGAACATGAACCGAAATACAATGAATTAGACTATAGTTCTGCAGTTGATGTAACACTGTATGCAGGATCTGACGTGGGCGCAGGAAATATCTCCAAGGCCAACTGCTGTTGCAAAAACTGTGCTACTGAGGGAACCAGAAAATGCTGACAGCATTCAAATGTTAAAGTTCACTTGACCTGAATAGATGCCAACCTTTTTCTTTGTATTTAGCACAGCTCTAGATAAGAAGTACACTTTTCTTATTTCTCCATGAAAACATATGTTGTGGGTACTCATTAGAAGCACCTCAGTGCAATGCTTCTTATATGTACCCACAACAAATGTTATCAAGCAGAAGTAAGAAATATATCAGTATTTCTGGCTGAAAAACAACAGCTTTTTCTGGAGCTAAAATTTGGGCTGGTGGCCAAATAAAAAAGTACCAGGAATGCAAACAGTGAACATTCAGATTAGTGTGTGCATCAAGTGTTCTGTCAAAATCTACACTGCACTATCCACCCAATGCATTCTATAAATGTCCAGGTGTGTCCACAAATGCAATGGTCCAGACCAGCGTGCACATCAATACAGTCTGATCTGCATCTTCACTGACATGACACAAGGCACATTTTCTTGGCTGCCGTCCCATGTGTGTGTGTTCTTTTTTTTTTTGTTGTTTTTTTTTGACTTATTATAAACTGGCAATGGTTAACACTAATTGTAAACACACATGCTCTTGTCTTGCTTTCATCTAATATAAACAAACAAACCCATCATTAAGCTCCATTATTTAATCTTTGGTTATTAAGAGCTATACAAAGCTCTAGATTAAACTATCCAGATAATTATTTATCTGGTTTCTGCACACAAAAATTATGTTGTGGGTAGTCACTGAAATTGCCTCACATATGCCATTCCAATGTGTACCCTTACCATATACCTAATACATGTACATTTTTATGGAGAAATTGGAAAAAAACACTTTGATTGAAAAAACTGTCTGATAAAGGGAGAGCTATGCAGTCTGATCACATTAAGCATTATGCCTTGAATACTTACCGGTACATTAGGTTTTATTATAACATATTGCTATAGACTTCTGCATTTTACGAAAAATTCCTCTTCAAGGCTGCCATAGCAGCAGATAAGGGACTTTTTACAACCAAAAAACAACTGATATTCATCACGAAAACATACCTATATAATTTTGACCAAGGCCTTAAACCCCACTTTTATACAGTAAAACTGGGGTTTACAGGGGTATATATTAATTTTCTTATTTCTGCTCAAAAACAGACTGTGGGTATTCATTAGAAACACCTGAGTAGAAATATGAAAACTACCAGAATTTTCACCAGAAGGTTTTCATTTTTTGGTGGTAAAATTCTCAGTATATTTGAATAGGCATGTTTTCGTAATGTTTTTTTTTATTTCTCCACAAAAACATTTTGGTTATCCTAAGAAGTGCCTCAACCAGCAAAGTATGAAAGAGCTGCTGATTCTACTTATATACATGGGTCTACTATCTACTTACAATGGCGTATCTCCAGATAAAGTGATAATTGAGGTGAAAATTGGGAATATTTTTTTATGTTATTTTTTGCATTATAATACATCTTGTTCTGGGATCAACACCCATGGGCACAGCTCCAGATTAAAGAAGAGTTTTTTTGAAAATAGTTTTCTTACTTCTCCACAAATATGTATGTTGTGGTACTCATTAGGGCCACAGGATGAGTTTTCTTGCAGAAATAAGAACAATTTAACAGGTTTTGGTTGCAAAAAGTGCCTTATCTGGAGCACATGGCTATCCAGCAGATATTTGTCTGGAACATAGCTCTAGATTAGATTCATTTTTACAACAAAAAAGTACTATAGTTTTTCATCTGCCTCCACAAGATCTTAACATATACTGAGGTACTCATTGGAATCCCCTCCATAATGCACATCACATGAGCACTGCAATCTATGTTTTTGTGGAGAAATAACAAACATACCTCTCTCATCTAGGCCTATGATCAAAAGCACTGATTTCAGGAATTTCTCTTGCCTAACTCCTTTCACATGTGAAACTTTTTAAATATTTTTTATTACTTTTTTCAAAAAAAAAAAAAAAGATTTACATTTCATGCAGATCAGCTGCCTTGCAGATGATTCACATGAAACTTCAAACCTTTTTTTTCTTTGAAAATAATAATAATAAAAGAAAATTAGACTATGTGTTACAATTTTGCTTGGCACTTTAACAGTTAATTTGAGTTTTTGGAAATATCTATAGGTGAGTCACATAAGGTATAAAGGAACATTAGTGTATATTAAATGGTAGAAGTTTAAAATCAGCCTGTGCATCCATGAAGACTGAACAAGATCTTTGCCATAAACATTCTGAAAGCCTGGGCCCAGTTGTTCAAAACTAACAATGTCGTTAGTTAACGATTCGTTAAAATTTACATCGAATGATACACAAATATGCTGAAATTTTTTGCTGAAAAAAATGTGAGTAGCTTTTGCATTGCAAAAGCTACTCACATTTTTTTCAGCAAAAAATATCAGAATATTGTATATTGAATCCACTAAAACAGTTAACAAAATGACCTTTAACAAGCTCGTTAAGCTAACGACGCTTTGAACAACTGGGCCCTGGATAATACAGAATCTACTGGTGAAAAACAAAGGCACTGATCATAAAGCACTGCTATGCAGGCTGTTCTAGTCCTTTGCAGTAAGCATAAAAGCCATGGCTTCTTTTTTTGTGCAACACAGTCCATATCTCTCTGGCTGCAATAAAAGCACCATGTGGTTTGAAGATGGGAATGCAGATCAGCACAAATATTTTTATTAAAAGAATACAAAACTATGAAAGGCTGTTTATGTCAACAATAAAGAAAATGTTTATTTACTGACTTAGCAAAAGTCTGGCCATTTTGGCATCTCTTTTCTTGGTGAATTTTATCTGTTGCATTAAAACTAGATATTGCATTTAAAAGGGTTGCAGTCTATAAATCTAAAACAGCATTTTTTTTTCATTTTACATGGTATGTAATTTATATAGGAACCTCTCCCAAATTTTTAGTTTGGAGTTTAATGGCCCAGTCAACACTATTAAAGTCATGTCAAGCTGGGCAGTTTACCTAAACATACTTTTCCTGGGCAGACATGGTCCGCTATGCAGTTAACCAATACTTGTGCACATTCTTTTGCCAGAAACTGCCAAATACTCTTCTTGAATCAACAAAAGAAAGTTAATGACCATAGCAAATATTTCATGATCAATCTCTACAAAAGAATGTGGGATTTGGCTCGGATCAAACATGCAACCTCCTGATCACCTGTCGGATGTGTATGCAACTGAACCCCCGAAGCTGACTTAATAAAACATGCAATTAGTGTTGACTCAGATCAGCCTGCTCATACACAGTCTGATCAATCTAGACTACACTGGCTGCTAACAAAATGTGAGGACCTTCAACATCAGGGCCCAGTTGTTCAAAGCTAACGACGTCGTTAGTTAACGATTCGTTAAAATTTTAATCGAGTGATACGCAAATATGCTGAAATTTTTTGCTGAAAAAATGTGAGTAGCTTTTGCAGTGCAAAAGCTACTCACATTTTTTCAGCAAAAAATATCAGAATATTGTGTATTGAATCTGCTAAAACAGTTAACGAAATGACCCTTAACGAGCTTGTTAAGCTAATGACGCTTTGAACAACTGGGCCCTAGCTGATCTGTGTCTATGCTGATTTCCTATGTAATAGAGTCATTTTCTACTTGGAGTCTCATATTATAGAAAGTATAGTTTACACAACATAACAGCAAAGCCTCTACCAGCTTTTCTGCCTTGCAATTGTAGATATTCATCTGAACTGTGAATGCAAATAGGTTTCTGTGCATCAAAATGAAGAAAAAACAAAACAAAACAAAACAAAAACAATAACATTGCATCTGCAGACTAAACTGCTCTAATGATGAATGATTCTGAGACCAAAATCATAATGACTGTCACATAGCAGACTCAGTATGTAATCAGCTTCAGCCAAAATGAAATCTACCAGAGATCCACCAAAACTGCAATAGATTTAAGCTAAACCAACAAAAGATTCAAGCATGCCATTTTTCATTTTATTTACAATGAATGCCAATTTAAACTACTTCTGGAAACCGTCTTTAATTTTCAGACATGAATTTTCATGAATACAGGTACTTCCAATTACATAACCCCACTCCAGTCCCACTGCAGAAAAAAGATTTTGGCCATCAAAATTTGGTTCACAAACATATGTCCATCTGTTTATGGTAAATGTTAGCTCTGACAAGAATGGCCTTCCATACAAAAAAAAAAAAAAAAAAAAAGACCATATATTAATTTTTGACCTACCCTGCCCTGTACTCTTGAAGAGTCAGGTTGCTCTGTGACCCAAGTTTCCTATATAACTCCAGATAAGCAGGGTATTCCTACATAGCTCCAGATTCTCTGCAAAAACATATGTTATGGGTACTCATTAGAAGTGCCTCCGTTCTAATGAGTACCCACAACATTATGTTTTCAAAGAGAAAATAATGTAATGTTTGGATGAAAAAAAAAAACAGTACCTTATCTGGGGCCATGTAGATATTCACTTTTGGAATTACCTGTACTAGCAAGCATGCTAATGATGAAATCAGCATGAGTTTAGATATATATGGTTCAGTAATTATATGAAACACATCTGAAAACCACAACCCCATTAAAACACTATTTCGGCAATTCAAAGCAAAAACAGTGTTTGTTAAACAACAATGTGTTGTACTCAAAAATGTATAGATCATATAGAAAAATGACCCATTTATGGTCATTTTTCTATATAATCTGTCCATTTTTTAGGACACTTTTGGTGTCCAACATTAAACGGCTTTATATCCCAAACTATATTATAATGAATGGTATTGCATAGCACTAGTTAAGGCGCTTTTTTTCAATCCAAAAGTATTGATATTTTTCTTATTTCTCCAGGAAAACATGTTGTGGTACTCATTAGAAGCACCTCACAGAGGCACTTCTAATGAGTACCCAAACATGTTTTCGTGGAGAAATAAGAAAAATATTTACTGGATACCCTCCCTTATCTAGACCTATGGCACTATTGTAAAGCGGTTCCCGAGTACATATATATTTAGCCTTGGGTAAAATTAAAGGGCAATAAATCTTACCAGACTCTGAATTGGATGAGGTAGTGGAATTTGTTGATGTACTACATTCACTAATGCTTCGTTCCTGTCTAACACGATATTGCCCTTCCAATAAACTTTCTAATCTTCTCTGTAAGAATCTCTGTTCTCGCCGTAATTGTTCCCTTTGTGAGTTTGTTTTTCTTTCTTTTTCTTCTAAAGCCTGCAAATAGAGGATCATACAACATGTTAAGGAGGGGGTATTTGATGATAATTCTGAGATAACTTTTCTTCTTCACTATGGTAAGTGGTTTGTTCAAGACTGTTGTGGATCATTTTGACATCTCCCTGAGACAGGTAGAAAAGGAACATAAGAATTAGTAGAGGTTAGGAAACAGAAAATGATGAGTGGAAACAGGGAATGACAGAGCAGAAATATCGCCTCCCCAATTACTGCAAACATAGCCTTCAGTTAGAAATACTATAGGCCTTTTTAAACACTACGTCACACAATAAACATCATTCAAAACCCCTTGGTATTTAACGCAGAGTACGTTCTAGCCCCATTCCTATTGGATGGTAGGAAGTTGTTGTTTACGTTTACCGGACAGTATAATTGCCGATGTTTATTCAGAAACCTATAGCAGTTAAATTCGTCAAAAGTTTCTTTTCAGAAGGGATTCTCATCGAGTGATCATTTAAATGTCATAACCAGAAACATTAACATAAATTTATACTTATAGTAGCTAAAACTAGGCGTAAAATAGGTCACCATAAAGCAATATTATGGTTGCAGGTGCTGATATCGGAAAAATATCAGTGAAAGAGTTGTATTTGTCTCAGGAAAAGCAGTCAGGTTGCTTCTTAAAGCTGTATTTTAAAACACTAGATAAAATTTATGATTAAATATTAACCAAAAGTGATTTATTTTCCAAGTAAAATTTGGCTTTAATCAATTGGAATCAATGGAACCGGAAATGTTTTTGCCATCCACAATTTTTGGTCACATGGCATAACATTGTAATCACATGGTTAGTAGCCCGGATGAAACAATAACATTAAAAAGTTCTATTCAATAAATTCATTACCATTACTCTACAATCCGCATTTCAAAGTGGTGACAAAATGACACATGATAAAGGCTCTCCATGAAAAACCCACCCTGACATGTTTGATTGCATATATATACATGTACATGTACTAAGTACCCAGGATCACTTGAACAGTCCTGCTTCAAGACAGATTTTATGTACACTCAAAGCTCTTTGTAAGTCTGGTAAGTAAGTAAGTAAATAAATAAGTAACAACTTTATTTTTTGAGGGTTACAACATTAAGCACCTACACAAATACACGTAATAGCTAATCTTCAATGAGGCCCTCAGTATTTACATATGTACATATTACACGAGTAAACAAAAAGTCAAGATGGTATTGTACATGTAACTATAGGTTCATTATAAGATGGTTTCAGATACAAGATTGTTTAAAGATGGACCTTGAAAGTGTTGTATCCAACTGAAATGTATAGATTATAGTCATTTTCCATATAATCTATATATTTTTGTTTGGATACAGCATGGTTGTTTAGCTAACACAGCTTTTGCTTTTGATCCTAGCAATGGTGTGATAAAAGAGGTTGCAGTGTGTTTGTACACAGATTTTCCTTTCCCTCTAACTAACATACACATACAGATTTCATATCATTTTACCATTTATAACTATTGATTGATTAGTATTTCTAGTGCTACCCTTACAGATAATAATGAAGCATTTGACCAACCAAGCATAAAATTAAAGTGAAAAACTTCTTCAGGAAAGACTGGCATTGTGATTTCATATGCTCTCCCCAGGGGCCAGTTATTTCCTCTACCATAACAAAAATCCATACCAATGTCATCTAATATTTACACAATAATCATAACTCCAGATAAGGTGATAATTGGGGAAAATTCACAGCTCCAGATAAGATTTATATGTTGTGGTACTCACTAAAATTGCCTCACTGGGACAACTCTAATCAGAGCTGATAGGGCGTGTTTTGCTGTTAAAAAAGCATAAATCTCTCCTGAATACTTTCTTTTCCAGAGATAAGATTAGTATGAACATTAACCAGTGAAAAATGGTCTAACCCACACAGATGCAGTTCAGACTGTGCCAACGCAGATTTTGATGCTCTTATAACTTTTTCTCTATTAAAAGTGTATAAACTTTGAACGTTCTATTACCGGTAGCCAACAGCACAGTCCTAGCCTGAATGCAGGGCCTATGTTTGTTGCCTATGTACTGAGACCCTTCTGATTTAACCCTTAAAGCACCAATCACAACAATTGTCATCTGTTTTGTCTTCTGCTTGTGATTTTAAAAGTCATTTCTGCAAACAGTGTGGACCCAGATCAGACTCTTCCTTTAGGAGCAGTCTGATCTGGGTCCACACTGTTTGCCAGTATGCAAAAATAGCTTTGAGAAGTTTGCAAGAATATTCAGCAGACGACATAAACAGACGACATTTTCAGATGCATTTTTTCTTGGCGCTTTAAGGGTTAATATTTTTGTGCATAGCTCCAGATCAGAGAGGAGGGGATATTCCATGTAATATTTTTCTTATTGCTCCAAAACATATATTGTGGGTACCACTTCTCTAAATAATACCTATAACATGTATTTTTTTTTTTTTTTTGAGGAATAAGTAAAATACGAGTCCTTTTTGGTTGAAAAAAGCACCTTATTTAGAGCTACGTTTCTAACATCAGTCTTAGGCAATACATCACTAAGGCTGTAATCAATTCTCAATCAAAACTAATAACAGAATGGAGGGCTGAGTCTAGTATTCTGAATACTAATGAAGACAGCTGCAATGTACTAATCATCTAATATGTATTAAGCTCTCTCATTTCACCACTTCTGCCTATTATGCAGCACACTTATAGGGCTTAATTAATATGCTTGGCTCTGGAGAAAAATTCAACACACAACCCTTTGAAATATTTTTCTTATCTTTCCCAGAAAACAGGGTTTGGCATTTCCTGATGAGATGTGTTCACGACATTTTGCAAGCCATTCAATTTATTTTTAAGTGATAATGTCCTTCAGAACCCCTTTGCATCACTATTACTGGAATCCAAAGAAAAAACTGTGTTAGCTTAACAACCCTGTTGTAGCCAAAAAAATGTATAGATGACATATAAAAATGACCATTTATGTACATTTTTTCCAGTTCAGACAATGCATTCCTGATCCTTCAAGGGGCATAATGTATAGATAATGAATAGAACAAGATCTCCGCAAATCGGGGCAATATAGGTCCGTGGGGTGCCTTTATTAGGAAATGAAATGATAATTAAATCAGCAGGACTTTGTCAATAACATAAATAGTACAAATCTTACCCAAGTGAGACCTTAATCTTGATCTGACATCACTGATAGGTGGGTTCTGTATATCATCCTGTTTAGGTGAACACTGAAGTTGCAAGAAATAACTTCCAGTGGTTTAGAAGAGATGAAGTGGATACAATATTTGGTGGACTGTAACTTCGAAACAACATGCTGCTCCATATTATAGTGTAACTATTTACAAAGTTTCAGCTTGATGAGATATCCACGGCCGAGCAACACCTGGCAGGTTCAGGGGTAATCATGAAGCTGGATGGTTTTGCTCACTTTGGCAGGAGTAAATTTAAGGGATATGAAATATAGGAGTTAGCCAGAAATGAAAACTTAACTGAAATTTTCAGTTTCAGCTTGATCGGATATAAAGTATAGGAGTTAGCCAGAAAAGAAGTTAACAGAAATTGTCATTCCTCTGCTAATATTTGGTGGACTGTTCCACATCATGGTCTAACTGCAAATCAAGTTTCAGCTTAATCGGATGCAAATTGTAGGGGGAGTTAGCCGGAAACCAAAACATTATCGAAATTTTCGAAGATGCATCATACTCTGCTAATATTTGGTGGACTTCAAAGCAATATACTCTGATCCACATCATGGTCCAACTATAAATCAAGCTTCAGCTCTATCGGATGTAAAAATAATACATCTTTTTTTTTTTCAAACAGATTTATAAAAATGACCACTGGAGCGTTCCACATGTCCATACCATCGAAATCTTCTCTCCTTCAGAACGAGGTCCAGATCCTCAATGCCAAGCCGCACAAGTAGTTCATTGGACCTGGTGGTGACAATGTCTTGCGGCCTGACATTGCAGATCTGTCTGATCATTGCCCTGTCATTTCGCTGCAGACGCTGGAGGTTCGGCTTTGTCAATGGCCAAGTCTTGCTGGCATGGAGCATTGCGCTACACACACAAGAGCTGTACACATGGCCACTTGTTTTGAAAGAGAGGTGGCATGAAGTGAGGACTGATAGCAGATCCTTGAACTTCTTCCAGGCGGTTTTCACACGTGTTGTGGTTGAAAGTTCACAGCCACCTGCTGCTGAGGGTATGTCTCCTAGGTAGCAAATTTAGGAAGCTAATACCTCAAGCTTGTCAGGTCCGACCTGGACTTCCTTCTGTGGTCTGCCATCCAAGGGGCGTGGAGTTCCCTGGCACTGTGTACATCTATAGTCAGGGTCCTTTTTCAAGCGCTTGAGCCCACTGCATTTCTTGTGCACCCAGTGCTTGCAGCCATTGCAGAAGATGCTGTTGCTGCCCACTCCAGTGCGACAGACAGCGCATGGAAACTCGCCTGAACTCTGCAGGAGGTCCAATCCCGTACAGCAGATCATGATCTTTGTCTTTCCTGCATTTACTCTCAGTCCTTTCTTCTCCATTGAAGAGCCTCCTGACACATTCCTCAAGCGATTCAGCAATGATAACAAGGTCATTGGCATAGAGGTCCTCCAAGGGGACCCCAGAGCGGAACTCTCGTGATAAGGCTTCAAGCACAATGATGAAGAGCAGTGGGCTGAGTACTGACCCTTGGTGAACACCAACCTTCACTTCAAACTCTTCACTGTACTCCTCACCAACACGGACACGGCTCCGTGCATTTGCATACATCCCCTGCACCAGTCGCACAATCCACTCCTCCACACCAAGTTTTCTCAGCGCCCACCAGATGACCTTCCGAGGTACTCGATCAAACACCTTCTCCAGGTCTACAAAAGCCATGTAGAGTCTCTTATTGGCAGTTAGATACTTCTCTTGCAGCTGCCTGACAACAAAGATTGCATCTGTAGTGCCTCTGCCTGGGACGAAGCAAACTGGGAATCGTCGATTGACACCAACTGTCTGATGAGGCCGTCCACAATCCTCTCCAGGATTTTCATAACCTGCTCTGTCAGCTTGAGACCGCGGTAGTTGCCCCTTTCCAATGCATCCCCTTTTCCCTTGTAGAGGCAGACAATGAAACTCTGCTCCCAGTCAGAGGGTACCTTGCCATCACGAATGATTGCAACTGCGAGGTCACGGATCATGGAGGTGCCCATGTCAGCAGCCACTCCATACAGGTTGATGGAAAGCGTGGGCCTGGGAGGCCCAAAATGACATGGAAACAGCTGACAGAGAGGGATTGCAGAGAGTGGAAGCTCTCGGCTATCAACCCTCATGATAGACGTACCTGGAGATCTGGTGTGAGATCTGCCATGCGTGCAGCAAGTCAGCTATCTGGAAGGGGACCCACTGATGTGGATATTGCCCCTGTACCTGCATGTTAATCAAAAATCTGATTATGATATATGATGACCATTAATGACCATTTTTTCTATGCATTTCTATGCATTTTTGTTTGGCTACAACACTTTGGGATTCACTTTTAAACCCTTTTATATCTAATTTGAATATAAACACCAATATTATGAACAGACTTAACTCTTTCCCCGCTTGCGGCGACGTTATTCATTTGCCGATAACCTATGCAAACAGTTTGGATCCAGATCAGGCCTGACAAAACGTCGGGCCTGACCTGGATATAAACTGATGTCCTGAAGACATCTACTCATAATTCAGAGCAGTGATTTTTTTACCTGCGCATCCCGAGTCCTGTACTCACATTTTTGCTTTGGGACTCACATTTTAAATCTCAGTGAGTCCCAGGACTCACAAAGTTATAGCGGAAAATTCTGTAATGGACGCAATGATTTTCTAGTAGGGCTCACTTTATATAGCCCAAACGAGTCCTGGGATGCATAGGTATAAAATTGTAATTAAATCACTGCAGAGTTAAAAATCCAAATAAATATTTTTCCTATTTCTCCACTCTCCAGGAAAAATATGTTGTGGGTACTCATTAGATTTTTGATTGTGTTGGGGTTTAACGACACGTCAACCCTTGAGGGTCATTTTGTGTCGTCTCCCAGAGAAAGGGAGAAAAGAGATAGAAGAGAGAGTAGAGGAGATGAAAGAGAGGGACAGGGAAGAAAGAGGAACAGGAATGAAAGTGAAGAAACAGAAGAAATAAAAACATTCTCCCTCTACCCTTACCCACTACAAGGATATAGCAGGCCTTGCCCAACTGTAAGCCAATATCAGTTGGACGCCCCGGTGATGTAAGATACACAGCACCTTCGCACCACCCGACCACCCCCACAAGGCACTCCTAATGAGAACACACGTTTTCATGGAGAAAGAAGAAAAAATTGGTACTTTTGGGTCTTATCTAGAGATCTGTCATGTTCTAAAAGCAACAAATCTGGAAACTAGTCTGCAAACTTGGACACCATGGATATTACATACATAAACTATGACATAAGGTAGATAAACTGTGACTTAAACTTGTATGGACTGTTGTAAAAAGTGTCACTCTTACTTTTATTTATTAGCAAGAATGCGAGACCAATGACTTTTACAGTGCATAGAGTTGTATTGCAATGACAGACATGTTCTATTGTATGCATTATAATGAAAACCTTTGGAATTCAAGATTCAATGCTCTGCTGATATCCCATGAAGAATCATGAATACACTGCCTGAACCAAAAATATCTCAGTTATGCCAAGTTATAAGGGTGCTTACAACATTTACCATAAATGCTGAACTCATTACCATACTTTTTCTAAAATTTGAGCATGTCCTTCTGACAATCTGTTTATGCACCTTAAAAATGCTGGACAAGTGGCAGTGTAGGCAACATTCCACAATGTCTGATCTGTGTCAGCACTAACTACTCTTGTCCGTATGTCAAAAAACTTATGGTTATTACGCTAATTTATACATGTGCAGGATATATCCTGATAAGGCACTTTTTTTTATAATGGAAAGGTATTTTGCTATTTTTTTCTTATTTCTTGACGAAAACGTATTGGTACTCAATTTAAATGATGATTTGGTGTTTTACATCCCTTCCGACCTCTTACATGTATTTACATCATATCGAGATGATGGAAGGATGATAATGAAAGGCTTTGTGCAATGACTTCCGACCTCTTACATGTATTTACATCATATCGAGATGATGGAAGGATGATAATGGAAGGCTTTGTGCAATGAAGCATAATACAGTCATGACCTGAATTCCCCCTTCAGCAGGATTCGAACCTGGGATCTCGTCGGAAGTTTGGAGAGCTAATCACTTGGCTACCAGGACACTTCTTGTGGGTACTCATAAAAAGCACCTTCCCCTGGTTCTCATTAGACGCATCTCGGCAAGGTGCTTTGAATGAGTACCAACAACATATTTTCATCCGAATAAAGAATATTATGTGGATACCCCTCTAATATGATCTGGAGCTATGCATGCGGCTAATGAAGACCCACAATGGTCGCCTTTCTCCATTTACTTGGAGCACATTTGGACACTGTAGCTGCTACAAGGGAATTATGGGAAAAAATTTGATCAGGCTGTGTGGAAATGCAGGTGTATCTGCTGTCTACAAACATGCATTTATAATACACCCTTTTTGACCAGCACGTTCAAATTAAAGCCAATACAATATTGATTGTTGTTAAACAATCTCTTATCAATTTCTGTTTTCACAATCAGCTGGAGTTTACATTAGTGTTCAGTAATTTGGTAATATTGGTATCACTGTGCATGGTGTGATCAATAGAATTTATAAATGGACTTTTTGTGTTAAATACCACTAAGCAAAAAAAATAACATTAAAAACTCTGGGTAAAATTGTCAGCAGACGACATATTGAAATGTCCTTCTTATTTTCCCCGGAAAATAGGATTTGCCCTTTCATGCAAAATGTCTCAAACGGAGACAATTTGTATGAAATGTCAATTCCTGTTTTCTGGGAAAATTAGAAAAATATCACAATTTGCATGAAATGCCAAATCCTGTTTTCTGATCAATTTAAGAAAACTGGTAAGTGTTTTCATAGAAAACAGATGTCCTGCAACCTTGAGTTTTTAGTTTTTCTACTGCTGTGACCTTGAAAATTAAGTCAAGGTCACCAAAATCTAATCAGTTCTTTATTATGTCCCAATTATATATCCATGAAAATTTGGTAAGAATACAATCACTGACTCATAAGCTATTGTGCATGGGATCCGCACCAAAATCAAGGACAGCAACTAAAGAATCAATATAAACCATCTGGTATTGGCCTTTAGAAGATGTGGAGTGGATACAAACTACCGTATTCAACTTAATTACCGCACAGACCCCTATAAGCACACAGTCTCTTCAGACTACAGCCAGTGTAGTTTTTGCTTGTTTCTTCATAAAGGCATATGTTGTGGGTACCCATTTGAACTGCATCGACAAGTCGATGCAATTCAAATGGGTATCCACAACATATGCCTTTATAAAGAGAAGCAAAAACACAAACACATCGCATAAGGACCATTAGATAAGTTCTTTGCTGATCTTTTTTTTATGTGTATTCTTAGTATAGGTGGATACATATTTTACAAGTTTTCCCAGTAATTATGAAAACCCTAAGCGCACGGTGCAGTAATTAGGTCGAATACGGTATCTACCATAAATGTATGACCTTAAATTCGGACACAAACCTGACCTGGCTGGGTTGTGAGTAGTATAGGATGTCACTGCTCATAAGGAGTCCCCATAGTGATACCCTGTACTACTCTTGTGGGTTCTGCTCTTCGGGACAATATGATGAAAAAAAAAATTCTAATATGAAAATCTATCCAGCAATGGAGAGGACACTCTATCAATTTTTTTACCTTGAATGTTTACCTTGACCTAGGGCCAACATTGTCATGTTGGTTATGCTCATCACTTCAAGTATACCATTATTTAATTATTTGGTAGCTATCGATAAAAAAGGGGTATCAGGTAATTAGGCTGCTTTTTCTTTCTCCATGCCAGGGAGGTGCTTCTAACGAGTACCCACAACATGTTTTCATGGAGAAGATAAGAAAATATCGATAAGTTTTTGTTGAAAAATAAAAGCACCTTATCTTAAGCTATATTTATTTATTTTTATTTTTGTTGTTTGTTTTCAGCAATAAGAGAAGTATCCCAACTGTTGGTCATAATACAAGTATGTGGGTTAATGTTGGTTTTGCCCTGTTTGGCCTTAATTAAGTCTTCTTTTACAATATCTGTGCTTTTTCAGGAAAGAATATAGATCATAATCTCCCTAATCACCTAACAATCTGCCAATTACCAACATTTTACATTAAATATGTCATTTATTCCTGAGCACTGAAACAAGAGCCATTAACTGCAAAAGCTTTTAAGTCTTTTGTTAGACAGCAGGTTGAATTTGTCATGTGTCACCCCTCTTTATAATTTATTGGACAGCTCTAAGTATGTTAATTACTAAATAGTACCTCATACTATTGATAAGAGGGGGTATCCACACAACATTTTTCATATCTCTCCACGAAAACATGTTGTGGGTAATCAATAGAAGTGCCTCGATGAGGTGCTTCTAATGAGTACCCACAACATCTGTTTTTGTAAAGCAATACAAAAAAATATCAGTACTTTTTGGTTGAAAAAAAAAAGAGCATCTTATCTGGAACTGTAGTACCTGGACACTGATGTGCCCCAATTACCAAACAGAAGACTGGATGTTAAGCCACAAGAAAAGGTACCATTCACAAACATGACAAACAGTTCTAAAGCTGACTGATCTGACCAATCAAAAGTGCCCAGGAAGTTAGACCTAAAAGTGAATGGTAGAGTTATTTATAAGGAGTACTCAATGATTATTCTGAGATATTTTTTTTCCTCTACTTCTCCATAAAAGCATATGTTGTGGGTACTCATCAGAAGTGCCTCAATGAGGCACTTCTGATGAGTACCCACAACATATGTTTTTTTATAGAGAAGTAAGAAAAAAATTATTCCAGAATGATCACTAGATTTCCTCCTTAACAACTCCTCTGAAATGCATTATCTCCTTGACAGACTCTTCCAAAGCAGTCCAAATAGAAAAAAAAAATACATGTGACTATTATTTAAGAGGGTATAGGACACCCTTTTGAATGAAAAAACAAAGTTGCCCACCTAAAGAAAAAATTCTGTGTTATCCACTGTGCAAATGCAGTAATGCAACACCGAACAACTGACCCTAAACATACAAAACACTAATAGCAATTTGATTTTTTAAGCTATTTTGCCAGAAGAAAATGTGTGTCAGTTCAGTCAAACTGACTATAGTGACAGGATATGAGTATCAACACAAGAAAATGTACCTTATGCCAAACAGAGGCTTTGGTAAGCCTGTGTGATTGCAGTCTGATCCATTAATCTTTACTGATCCTCTGAAGGAGTATGAAGTGCCAATAGGCAACTGATCAGACTGGATATGCAGACTCACCAGTTTCTTCTGAACTCAAATATCATCAGGCATAAGTCCAGAAAATGTGCTTTTTTTTTTTCAAACAAAATGTATTGACATTTTCTTATTTCTCGATGAAAACATAATGTTGTGGGTACTCATTAGAAGCGCCTCTGTGCAGTGCTTCTACTGAGTATCTACAACGTGTATTTGTCATGAAATAAGAAAAATATTACATGGAGGCCCCCTTAAGATTATCTGTAGCTATGCATAAGGTACATCTTCCCACATTGGCAACACAAACAATGGGCTATATTTACTGTAGGAGGAAAATTTCCACACCAGTAACTTATAGTAAATCACCACTTGCAGTACAATACAGTTTGCATAAATGGTTTTGTTACACAGAAAAAGCAAAACTTTTCTTCAATTCAGGGCTTTAGAAAAAAATTACAATGGAGGTCATGAAGATGATTACTACTAAACTCCAAAAGGAAAAAAACTGGATATAAAATCTATGGCTTTAAAAGCTGAGTTTACCGTATTTACCTCAAACATTCTGGAAATTTAACCCATTGTAGACAGGAGACCCGTAAAAGGGTAATTGGCAATCAGTGCAGACCCAGATCAGACACCGCATTCTGCGGCATCTGATCAGGGTCTCCACTGTCTGCAAATAGTTTAGTCATTTTTCTCTAGGAATATGTAAATCATAGCTGGGTGTACTTTTAAAATTGAAATTGGACTCTTTAATTGTTTGTTTGTTTGTGTTAAGGTTTTACGACCCAGTCAACCCAATAGGGTCATGTTGAGCGCGGTCAATTTACCTAACCACACGTTTACTGGGGAGGCTTATCCTCTAAGTGGTTAAACAGTATTGTGCACATTCTTTCGCCAGAAACTGAAAACTGCCCTTCTTGAAACAGCGGAAGGGAGAGAATGACCGTAAAAAGTATTTCATGATCAATCTCCACGAAAAAATGTTGCCGACATCGGCGGGGGTTGAACCCGTGACCTCCTGGTCTCCAGTCCGACGGCGCTTCCAGATGAGCCATCGAGACCAGCTAAATTGGACTCTTCCAATATATAGTGTGGGAGAGCCTATTCAGTATACAATGGGTTCAATCCTTATTGTATGAAGAAGCCCATTTGGTTTTGTGTTTAAATGTCTTTTTCAACATTATTTAAATCATATGGAGATGATGCAAGGATGATAATGAGAGGCTGTGTAATAAAGCGCCATACAGTCATGAGCTGAATTCTGTCTCTAAGCGAGATTTGAACTCGGGACCTTTGATCATAAGTTGGGAGCACTGATCACTCGGCAACCCAGGGCTCATCCTACAGGGCAATTTGGGAGAAAAAGTCTCCCTAAGCTGGCTGACTTCTCCCTATCTTGAGCTGCGGGAGAAGTAAAATGTATAGAATGTATAGGGAAACCAAAAATTTGGACCCTCCCTGAAATCCTGACATTGTGACAAAACTCCCTATCTAAAAGCTCTAGAATGACTCCTGCAACCCAGACGATTCAGACCCATTTGATAATTGATCGGGTGTGTAAAATGTTGTGACAAATTAGCAATCAGTGCAGACTCTGACCGAACTGTTCCTCTGGAAGCAGTTTGATCTGACAGGGTCAATATTGTTTGGTGAAGCCTAACTTCACAAATGTTTAAGTTAAGTGAGTTATAAGGAAAGAACTAAAAACTGGATTAAAAACAGACTTTGCTTGGCATAATAGACCATCATATAAGGCCTCAGTAGTTTCCCTCACATATTATTAACCCTTAAAGCGCCAATCACAACTGCAGCAGACTACATTCTGAAATATTTTTTTTTAATTTTTCAAAGGAAACAAGTCTTGATATTTCACATGAATCATCTGCTTGGCAGATGATTCACCTGAAATATCAAGACTTGTTTTCTTTGAAAAATTCAAAAAAATAATAAAAATAAATGTCGTCTGCTGCAAATTTTGCTTGGCGCTTTAAAGGTTAACAGTAAACAGCACCTAGCAGGCTGACATGGTGTCTTTGCATATGCCTTTACATCATGTCCGCTTGAAAAGATTTTAATACGGCTTGAATGAAGAGGGGCAGAGCATGCAGATGAGAGGTAAGAGAGAAACAGGATGAGGGGGAAAGCAAATAGCAGTGCAAAAACAACTTCCCCCAACTGCTTCAAGTACAGGCCGTACCCTTTACCACTGTCGTACCTCCCACTGTTACCAATACCTGTTGACCAACAAATCAATGTCCTCATTCTGCCATATGCAATCAGTGGAGACCCCGACGAGACTGCTCCTTCTCCTTTTGAAGCAGTCTGATCAGGGTCTACACTGCTTGCCATTCCACTAAGTATTTTAAGAAATAACTGCATAAAAAAATTTAGTGCCCCCACCCCACACTCACACCCCCCCTCCAAAAAAAAAGTTGTGCAATAAAGTGTTACATATTAGGACAGTCACTGTACCTTATTTTTCATCAGAAGCACAGAAATTCTGAGTTTGGGAAATATAAGTGGAGCAAACAGATGATGCTGATCAGGTGTGTTGTATCAGGTAGTCATCAAACCTTGGCAAGTACATATCTCCTTAACCATTAACTTGCTACATACACAGTTTATCAGAAATTTTTTTTTTTCTAAGTTTTCTTTGAATCCTATTTGAAACTGTCTCTGTCTGAAAACAATAGCATGCCCTAATTTAACTGAAAAAAAAAAAGACTATCCCTTTATTTACCTTTATTTACTTTTATTTCCATAGCAACAGGCTAAATTTGTACCCTCACATGCCTACATCTGACCATATCTAGTTTTCAGGTTTCTCATTAAATCTTTCGAAGTTGAATGGATCAAAGGAATGTATTAAAAATATGATACAGCATTTCTCTTATCACATTTCCGACACAGATTTTCTATTGACTCACTTAGCACATGTATACAAACATCACTTCTGTTATAATTTTGTTAACTAATAAATACAATATATGAGGCAGGATGCAGCATTTCCTACAAAATCCCACACATCAATTCCTGGACTGGGTATATCTTGTAGGAAATGCTGTGCCCTGACTCATAAACATGCCTGATGCATGCACTTTTTATACTTACTCTAAGTATCGGGACTGACAGGTCTAAGTAAACAGTGTAGACCATGATAAGATGCAGCAGTGTCTAACCCTCTATATATGATACATGACATATATTTGGTGACACAACCAGGATATTTCAATATATTGTTGATATTTAATGCTATGAAATACGAGGGATGTTCCAAATGAATTGCTTATTGTCCTCTAGCTCGATATCCACGTGGGGCACGATAAAAACCAATACATACCTGTATAGGGCTATTCAATATCTACACAATGGTGTATAAATGTACACGTTAGACTAAGTGTAAGACATAAAATTTGTCATTTGAATACACGCAGTCACTGACCACTGCAGTACAAATGGTTGGTAGAAGCGTCGACAAAAAAGATGAAATACGGGCTTACATCAAAGCTCGCTCAAAACTTGGTTGTTCTTTGAAGAAGCTGATGACTGAAATTTCTACTGCTTTTGGACCTTCTTGTGTGTCTTATGACACAGTTCGGCGGTGGAAAAAGAAATTTGAGTCTGGTGTAGAGTCCATCAAAAATGCACCGGAATCAGGTAGGCCAAAATCTGCATCTCGTAAAGAAATCGTTTCCAAAATAAAGGAAATCATTGAAGGAGATGCTAGATTTACAGTTTGTGATATTGCACGAAAGGTAGGCATATCACTATCAACGGTTCACCTTATTTTGAAGAAGCATTTGAAAGTCAGAAACATTTCTGCTAGATGGGTGCCACATCTGTTGACTGAGGAGCAAAAGAGGCAACGGGTTAAAGTAGCCAAAAAGCTGCTTCAAATGTTTCCAAAATATGACAAAAAGCAATTTGCCAATGTCGTCACCGGTGATGAAACCTGGGTCCATTATTCTGAGCCCGTCAGAAAAGTTAGCAATAAGATCTGGGCCACTAAACACAGCAAACGCCAAATAATTGCCAAACGTTCTTTGAGTACAAAGAAGGTTTTGTATGCAATCTTCTTCTCTGTTGAAGGAGTCGCAATAAAAGTGCCAGTGAAAAAAGGCAAAAGCATCACCGGAAAGTACTACAAAGACGTAGTACTGAAGAAACTGAAAAAGTATTATCAGAAACGACGCCCTGCCACTGGTTTTAAACATGTCCGTCTTCTACATGACAATGCCCCAGCTCATACCTCCACAATAGTTATGGCGTTTTTGAAGAAAGAAAAAGTAACTGTTTTGCCTCACCCCCCGTATTCCCCAGACCTTGCCCCATGTGATTTCTTTTTGTTTCCGAAATTGAAAGCATTCCTTGCTGGGCGGAAATACCAGTCCCGACAGGCACTTGGATCTGCCATTCATCAGTACCTTATTACTGTGCCCAAATCAGCATACCGTGACGCCTTCAAGAAGTGGATACATCGGCTGAAACTTTGCATTTCTAGCCACGGGGAGTACTTCGAGGGCATGAAATGAGTACTTTCGGGCTAACTTGAAATTTGAAGTCTCCAGATAGAAATAAGCAATTCATTTCGAACATCCCTCGTATGTCAGCAGAAAATACAGTTGATTACTCTATGGCTTAACTTAAAATATGTTTTTTCAGCCATCAAAGTGAAAAAAGTTGGGATGTATCATCTATGATGCACTTGGCAAAATTTTTGCTCAAAATGAAAAATTGCCCTGCCAACCACATTTTTAAAGAAAAACTTGATATGTATTTTCTGAAAGAATCTTTTAAATAAATGCAAATATTGAAGGCACAAATAAATCCTAAAAGACATTTTATTCTGGAGTTATTCACCCTTGCTTGGGAACACTTAATGCCCAATGTATCATATATGATACATATGTATCTCCATGACCTTTGACCTCCCAAAAATTTCAATTGTAGTTTTGTAATATACTTCCCAAAATAAGTCACTGTGGGTAATATGAAAGTTTTTGGACAATGCTTTCTGTGGTTTGGCACTAGAGGTCTAAACAGGATCTAGACTATTTGTCACTCATTTGGCAGTTTTTAGAAACATCAATAGGTAGAAGAGTGTTATGACAAGAACAATGAGGGGTCAGCACAATCTATTCCTGGATATTTGAAGCAGTGTACTCAGATCCACAGCTATAGATAAGAGCGGGTATCCACATAATATTTTTATTTCTCCACAAAAACATATGTTGTGGGTACTCATTAGAAGCGCCTTGGCAACATGCTTTTATTGAGTACCCCAACCAGGGCTCGGGAAAACAGGAAAAATAGCCGGTCTGGACCGAAATTAAGAATTCTGGACCGATTTCAAACACCCCAAAACGCTAATAAATCGGTCCAACATTTCCCAAACCAACCAATTTTCACAAATCAATGATGTCTAAAAAATCACAAACGGTCAAGTCTTTCCAAACTGACAACGTCCGCGCACCTTTTAAATGCGATATTATGGTAGTTAAAAGGCTCTAAACGGTCATTTGACATGTATATTGGAGAGACAGCTGAATAACGGCAACCTACCCGCAGCACAAATTAATTACGTCATTATCCAAACATTGTCAAAAAATCAACACTTCACTGACCTTTGTGCGGTAAACAAGCGATTAACACAAATCATCAGTAACGGTAGTCTGATAATTAATCCCTTTGTGTGACATGTGTGAATACACTGAGACTGCAAAACATCCAGGTGCAGTCGGCGTGTCCAAAAGATCAAAGGTCGCTTTACTGAGAGTGATAAAAGAATGCACCGCTTGAACGCACCCGTTTTCTTCCTCTTCTTTTTTGTTTTGATCAACACGGTTTGTCGGTCCCAGATTCGATAAATGAATTCCCAAACCGTGAACGTCCTGATCAGATGTCGCATACAACGGCGTCTGATCTGGGTATAATTGATTGCTTCTTTTTTTTTTTTTTTTTTTTTTTGTTGATTGCCGTAACATGCGAGTATAATTCAAGGTAGATTTCACAGTAAAAATAAGTAATGCACTACTTGCGCTAGGCAAGATTGGTCAGTGCTTACAATTTAAGCAGTCTGATTAAATCTTGAAACACTGAAAACTGCAAAACCGCCCGTGGCGCAGGCCTTTTTTATTAGACCTCCATCTCTCCTGTTTCCCGCTTATACAAGACGGGAATCAGTTGTTTATAAATAGTTTAGGAAAACCCTGCGGAGGTGGAAATAACAACAAAACGTTTTTTGTTTTTTTTTCTTTCTTTTTACATACCTGACTGTATTTATTGATGACGCCAGCTTTGATCATGCTCGTTGTACCCGGACTTCCGTCATATAACGGAGCTGAGGTGTATTATTTAAAAGAAGTTATAGGACTGCCAATTGTCATTAGTTTTCGTGACAGGTGATATACACATATTTTTTTTTTTTTGGAAATGGGCTCATTGATGACGTCATCGTCATCGGCTGGACCGATTCAGATTTCAAAATTTCCAGAGCCCTGACCCCAACATATGTTTTCGTGGAGAAATAAGAACGATATCAGCATTTTTCAGATGAAAAAGGCACCTTATCTGTTGCTATGTTCAGAACTATACTTCTAAAAACATGTTGACAACACTGGTTTTATTTCTGTTTCACATTACTTTCAACAATCTTTTAGTCATATTGCTAGTGTCTGGATGTGGCAGGTAGTTCATATGCTCACTTTTAGAGTGCTGCCTCACTGAAATATCCTGCTCAAGACAGAAGACATGATATTCCAACAAGTCACAATATACTGTTTTCTCTCTTTCTCCATAAACATGTTTGCTGCAGGTACTCATTACAAGCACCTTACCATGGAGAAATAAGAAAAATTCCAGAACTAATACCAAATGCTCCTCCATAACTATACCCCCTCCGGTAGCCCCCCCCCCCCCCTTCCCCACCCTATGACCCCACTGATCCCAGGGTCACAATTGAGACAGTTTCCTTATTAATATTTAATGGTTTATAAGTTGGGAACATATATTAATAATATTTGGAAACTTTGAAAGGCTATACACTAATACACTTTAGCAAACTTTTGTTAAATTTAATCCACTTCACCTAATAAGGTTAATTTACACCAGAAATTTATTTTTAACAATAAATTACCAGTAGTGTAGTAAGAATAAATCACCTGCTTACTAAATGTGCCATTCTGAGGGAAAAGAGGCATGGTATATAATACCACCAATGTATTTACCCAAACTATTCAGCATAGCTACAGATAAGAAGGGGTATCCACATAATATTTTTCTTATTTTTCCACTAAAACATATGTTGTTGGTACTCATTAGAAATGCCTCGCGGAGGCACTTCTAATGAGTACCCACAACATATGTTTTCGTGGAAAAATAAGAAAGATATCCGCATTTTTCAGATGAAAAAAGTGCCTTATCTGTTGCTATGATTCAGACACCTCAACATACCTCCAGATAAGAGGGGATATCTACATTATTTTTTTCTTATTTCTGCACAAAAACATATAGAAACGCCTCGCTGAGGCACTTCCAATGGGTACCATGACACAAGTTTTTGTGGATAATTAAAAAAAAAGTATTAGTTCTTATCAGCTAAAGCACCATATCTGAAACTTTACCTTAATTACCATATTCAACCTAATTATCGCACTATGCGCTTACATGTAGGTTTTTCAAAATTATTGGACAATAAAGTGTAGTGAAATATCTACCTAATAAGGACACACTTTAAAGAAAGCTCAGCAGGGGACTGCATGCAGGTAGTATTTAATGATGATTATGTGATATGCTTTTTGATTTCCTTTATAAAGTCATATCTTGTGGGTACTCATTTGAACTGCCTTGACAAGTCAAGGCTATTCAAATGAGTAACCACAACATGTTTTTCAAAGAAGTGGCTAAAAGTAGACAGACTGGCTGCTTATAGGTGCGCCGTTATTAGGTTGAATACAACAACTGTTTACCACATAAATCCTAAAACTGGAAAATACCTGCTGATGTGTAAAACTGCTGGATGAGTGGCAAACTGTTCAGACCTTGATCAGATGATGTAATCTGCAGCATCTGATATGTGTCTACACTATTTGCATAGGCCTTACTGTCCAAATAGTACCTTAGGGCAGATACATTATGTAACAGGGAACTCGGATCAGTCTGCAGGTCTAGTCCAATAAAGCATTAAGGCTCCAGGTAAACACTGCCAGGTAAGATGATAATTTTTTGTTAGTTGGGCAGAGGAGCCATTTGACCATCATGTACTGATGATCTTTTGTATAACAAGACCCTCCTCATGGGACCCTTCCCACCCAAGAGGAACATTTGAAGCATTTTTGTAAAAAAAAAAAAAAAAAAATTAGGATTTTTTTTTTCTCTTTTTTTTTTCAGGAATAAGTAGGAGTATACACATAAGAGACAAGTACACTTGCATCAACAAATACAACCGCAGTATAATATTTTTTTCTCATTATTTTGCTTACCCATGAATGTTTATTTGCCCTAAGTATCTGGACACGATAACCCTTAGACAGCGGCATAAATCGCAAATCAGGCCTGTTAGAGCGGGTACCGTTACTTGAGAAACTATTACTCCCTTAATTTTGCCTCGATTTTGATGGCATTTTCACACATATTTTGCCCCTTGTATGTGGTCAGTTTTACCGAGAAAAAAAAATAAAAAAAATACAAGAGACCAGTGCTTTACTGTGTGCTACTCAGAAAGAAACAGGTGACATATGTAGGTTCTACTGCTGTTCTACTTCTTCTTCACAGGAAATGATTTAGGTCTTATGGTTTTTATTTTTTTCCTCAGAAAATCGTGATAAAACTGATGACTGTGTGGTCTGTATTAGCGGGGTAAAATCCAGCACCTGACTTTCTAATGAAGAGCCGCGTACTTGAAGCCGCCTGTTTGTATGAAAGTAGGTTCCTTCCTGTATGGGTGCACTCTGAATGGTTGCATCTGGTGTATAGTAAGACATGACAGGCTTTAGTTGGCATACCCCTCCAAAACTACAATACTTGCAAATAGCAGTTTAAGGGTTAAATAAAAAAAATGGAAAAATGTGATTTAGCATTTTTTGTGCCAAATTTACCCCAAAAATGTCAAATTAGGACTAAAATGTTTTTGTTTTGCCTTTCTGTTGACCTTTAGAATGCAGCATAAACCATAAATCACCATCAGATTTTTTATTAATGCGCAGGTACAGGGGGTGGGCCCCCTTCCAGGTAGCTGGCTTGCATGGCAGATCTCACACCAGATCTCCAGGTTTGTCTATCATGAGGGTCCATAGCCGAGAGCTTCCACTCTCCGCAATCCCTCTCTGTCAGCTGCTTCCATGTCATCTTGAGCCTCCCAGGCCCACGCTTTCCATCAACCTGTATGTCACAGGCTGTCTTGACTGCACCATTGGACCGTTCCACAGTATCCATATCAGGGAAGCCTTCTCTCCTTCAGAATGAAGTCCAGATCCTGATTTGCCAAGCCGCACAAGTAGCTCATTGGACCTGATGGTGACAGTGTCTTGCGGCTTGACATTGCAGATCTGCCTGATCATTGCCCTGTCATTCCGCTGCAGACGCTGGAGGGTGGCTTTGTCAATGGCCAAGTCTCACTGGCATGGAGCATTGCACTCTGCACACAAGAGCTGTACACGCGGCCATGTGTCTTGAAAGAGAGGTGGCAGGAAGAGAGAACTGGTAGCGGCTCCTTGAGCTTCTTCCAGGGGGTTTTCACACGTGTTGTGGTTTAAAGTTTACAGCCACTGGCTGCTGAGAGAATGTCTCCTAGGTAGCAAAAGGAAGCTATCACCTCCTGCTTGTCAGGTCAGACTTCCCTCTGTGGTCTGCTGTCCAAGCGGTGTGCAGTTCCTTGGCACCATAAACATCTGTAATCAGGGTCCTTTGTCAAGCTCTTCAGCCCACTGCATTTCTTGTGCATCCAGTGCTTGCAGCCATTGCAGGAGATGCTGTTGCTGCCCACTCCAGTACAACAGATGGCTCATGGAAACTATTCTGGACTCTGCAGGAGGCCCAGGCCCCTACCACAGATCATGATCTTTGTCATTCCTTCATTTACTCTGTCCTTTCTCCTCCATTGCTTTTTTTCAAAGTCAAGAGCCTCCCGACGCATTCCTCAAGCGATTCAGTGATGATAACAAGGTCATCGGCATAGGGGTCCTCCCAGGGGACCCCAAAGCTGAACTCACGTGACAAGGCTTAAAGCACAATGATGAAGAGCAGTGGGCTGAGTAAGGAGCCTTTGTGAACACCGACCTTCACTTCAAACTCTCCATTGTACCCCTCACAAACACAGACACGGTTCTGCACATTGGCATACATCCTCTACACCAGTTGCACAATCCAATCCACTACACCAAGTTTTCTCAAGTGTCCACCAGATGACCTTCCGAGGCCCTCAATCAAATGCCATCTCCAGGTCTACCAAAGCCATGTAGAGTATCTTATTGGCAGCTAGATTTTGTTTGTGTTGAGGTTTTACGGCCCAGTCAACCCAATGGGGTCATGTCGAGCGTGGTCAGTTTACCTAACCACACGTTTACTGGGCAGGCTTAGTCCTCTAAGCGGTTAACCAGTATTGTGCACATTCTTTCGCCAGAAACTGACAACTGTCCTTCTTGAATCAGCGGAAGGGAGAGAATGACCGTAGAAAATATTTCATGATCCATCTCCCCGAAAGAATGTTGCCGACCTCGGCGGGGGGGGTTGAACCCGCGACCTCCTGGTCTCCAGTCGGACGGCGTATCCAACTGAGCCACCGAGGCCGGTATTGGCAGCTAGATAACAAATCAGATCTTTAGAGGGGTACCCCTACTTGAGAAGCCATTATTCCACTGATTTTACCTCCTATTTGATGGCATTTTCACACATATTTTGCTGATTATATGTGGCCACTTTACAGGAGAAGTGACCATCACATGACTTCCAGTCAGGTGACAGTCACAAGGCAACCGGGAACCGTTAAAGACACTTAAAAAATAATATATATTAATATATAATGCAAGACCAGCCCTTACTGTGCGTAAACTGGGTGACAAATGTAGGTTCTACTGTTGTTCCTAGTCTTCCTCACTGGAAATGATTTAGGTGTTATGGGTGTATTTTTCCCTGAAAATCATAATAAAACTGTCACTGTGTGTGCCAGCTGGCAGTTTGAAATTTTGCATACTCTGTCTTTATTAGAGTGGGTAAAATCCAGTACCTGACTTTCTAATGAAGAGTGGCGTGTTATGAAAGTAGGTTCCTTCCTGTATGGGAGTACTTGCTCTGAATGGTTGCATCTTGTGCATAGTAAGTATGACGGCTTTGGAGTTGGCATACCACTCCAAAACGACAATTATAGTCGGGAACAGCAGTTTAAGGGTTAATTCTTAACTGTGTTTATCTTTTCAATACCTGTTCTGATCATCAGAGGCTAAAATGCTTGATGGAATGGAAAACAGTGCAGGCACTATCTGAGTCTACACTGTTTGCCCATTTCTGTCTATTGGAATATTTAGTGTAAATACGGTATTTTGTCTTACTTCAGTAAATGTAAAGCGTTTAACATTAAATAGTGTGATTACAGGATCGCTATGTTTACAACTGATTTTTAGCACAGGTTCACTGTGAACATATCAGAGCAAACAGTGTAAACCCAGATCAGATGCCATAAAGTGCAGCATCTCAGCAGGGTCCACACTTTTCATGGATCATCCAGCAATATTTTAAAAACATCAATAAACAGCAAAATTGACATGTTCAAATTTTAGAACAACAATGGTAAGTAGTTAAAGTGTCTGAACCATAGCTCCATATAACAGTGGGTAGCCAAATAGTACTGTCTTCATTCCCTACCAAAACATGTTGTGGACACTCATTAGAAATGCCTTACTGAGGTGCTTCTAACGAGTCCCCCCAATATATATTATATAGAAATATGAAAAAAAGTTCATACATCTTGGTTGAAAAAAGTGGCTTATCTGGAGCTGTCTAAATACTTAGGGTAAATTTGGTATGTTTAGTGCACCATGTTTTTCTTTCAAGTCAGTGCATAATAAACAACTGATGCAACACCTTTCCTCAAGGACATGAAAAGAATAAGCATGTGTAGTTCTAGATGAGCAATGTACTAAAATGAACATTCCAGAGCTCCAGACAATAAACTACACACTGTCTCATCTGGTCAAGACCATTCTTGAAATGTACACAACATATTTCCATAGACCAAAAAAAAAAAAAAAAAAAAAAATAGCAGCAGCTTTTCCTAAAGAAAAAAAAACAAAAAAAAAAAACAAAAAAAAAAAACATTTCTTTTTCTGAGCCTTGGTACAGTAATTCACCTAGTTAATTTCCCAGTGCATACCTAACAATACTAAACAATTTCATTTCTAGGGTTTCTCCCTGATTTCTCCCTCAAAACACATGATCAATGTCCTTGGAATATGCTTATTCCTTTAAGTGCTGAGCAAAATTGTAGCAGACAT
This sequence comes from Anodontia alba, assembly GCA_964016985.1. Taxonomy (NCBI): domain Eukaryota; kingdom Metazoa; phylum Mollusca; class Bivalvia; order Lucinida; family Lucinidae; genus Anodontia; species Anodontia alba. Next base: position 141,946,603 of record OZ024821.1, read on the forward strand.
CCTATTTTTAAAATTTTTTTTTTCAGATAAAAATATTTCATGTGAAGTGTCTGCGAGGCAGATGATTCACATGAAATGACAAGCCTCGTTTACACAAAATAAAAAGACGAAAAAAAAAAAAAAAAAAAATCTAAATGCTTTCTGTCGTAATTGTTATCAGGTTAAAGAGGCAATTTCAACAGGATCCTCACAACATAAGTTTTAATAAAACAAGTCTGTTAAATGACTTGCAAATTATGATGCAATATTTACATGATATGATGAAATTTGTTCCCCAAAACAGCTATAAAGACAGCTCAAGTATTTCTATAAAGACAATCAGTCACAGAAGCACAGTATTTGCTCTCAGAGTAGTTATTCTACTAAGAGCAAAGAACAATATATTTGTATTCAGACAGACAAGCAAATGGTGTAAACCCAGATCAGGTACTGCAGAACATCTACACTGTTTGCCACTCACCCATAGGCTTTCAAACCCATTGCATTATATTAGATCCATTCTCCTACACCAGGGCCCAGTTACCCAAAGTGTCGTTAGCTTAACGAGTTTGTTAAGGGTCATTTCGTTAACTGTTTTAACGGATTCAGTATACAATATTCTGATATTTTTTGCTGAAAAATGTGAGTAGCTACTCACATTTTTTCAGCAAAAAATATCAGCATATTTGTGTATCACTCCATGTAAATTTTAATGAATCGTTAACTAACGACATCGTTAGCTTTGAACAACTGGGCCCAGGTACATAGCTCCAGATGAGAGGGGGTATCCACATAATATTTTTTTTTCCATGAAATATGCCATGTGGGTACACATTAGAAGTTCAAGTGCCTTGGTGAGGTTCTTCTAATGTATACCTGCAGGTTTTGTAGAGAAATAAGAAAAGATGTCAGTCTTTTCAGTTGAAAAAAGTGTCTTATCTGGGACAGATTTAAGTTCTTTGAGAACCATCACCTACCTTAATAAAACCTTTAGCTTTAGTTAAAAGCCCTAAGGTTGTATGTCTTGAGGAATCTGGTCCCACTGGCACAATGTCTTTTAACTTCTCTAAACAATGCCGTAAATTTGCTCTCCTGTTAAAATATAGTAAATAACATACTAAACATGTTTGTTTGTTTGTGTTGAGGTTTTACGGCCCAGTCAACCCAGTGGGGTCATGTTGAGCATGGTCAGTTTACCTAGCCACACTTTACTGGACAGGCTTAGTCCTCTAAGCGGTTAACCAGTATTGTGCACATTCTTTCGCCAGAAACTGACAAATGCCCTTCTTGAATCAGCGGAAGGGAGAGAATGACCGTAGAAAATATTCATGATTTCATTATCAATCTCCACGAAAGAATGTTGCTGACCTCGGTGGGGGTTGAACCCGCGACCTCCTGGTCTCCAGTCGGAGGGCGCATTCAACTGAGCCACCAAGGCCGGCTACTAAATATGTACAAGTAAGGGTAAACTAACCTATTTTAGTGTGGAGACTAAGGCTGGCTTATCGGGGCTGAAAAGATAATCGATTATCAGTCCTGCCATTGTGATCGATAATCGATTAGTAATCACTGAAGATTTGGTCATAATTTTACCTGTCTGAGCATGACTCTTACCATTTGTTATACTTTTTTGTATGTGTCACACAGGCCCATCAGTGTCTCCACTGTTTGCCACTCATCCAGCTATTTTTAGACACAACAGTGGGCAGTAAATTGTACTTGTTCAAATTTTAGGTTAAGCATGGTATGGAGTTGAGGTGTCTGAATACTAAGGGTAAATACGGTAAAGTAACAAACACAGAAATCAAATGATCGATTACACGTATTAGCAAATCAGTAATGATAATCATTTTTGTGGAATTTATTGATAAATTAATCGATTATCCGATTAATTGTACCAGCCTTAGTGGAGACCCCCATATGGGTAACTGACAAACTGTGCAGACCCAGATCAGATGCTGGAGAATCTGACATCTGATCAGTATCTCCACTGTTTGCAAATAGTTTGGCAATTTTTTTTACTGGCAATTTTTTTTTTTACCAGGAATATCTAAATCAAAGAGGCTGACATACCTAAAACCAGAATTGGAGTCTACTAATATATATATATATATATATATATATATATATATATATATATATATATATATATATATATATATATATATATATATATATAGTGTATGCGTGTGTGTGGTGGGTAGGTGGGGGATGTTGATCTGTCTGAAATGGTTAATATGCACAAGCAACTTGCAGTGCTTGCCCTGGGACTTCCAAAAACCAATGCCAGGAAGTATGGGACTCCCAACTTTTAAAGCTATTTAGTCATTTATAAAAAAAATTTAGAATGAATTTATGCGTTATTTAGCTTAAGAATGGCAGTTTTAATCCATAAATGAGAATATTGAGGTTGAATTTCTGAAAGTGAGTGAAAAAAATTGATCACCAGGACTTCCATATATTGGAGTTACCAGGGCTTCCTGATTTTGACAATTAGTGTAAGCACTGAGCAAGGATGAAGATAAATTAAAAGTATGCAAATGTAATCTCTACCCTTTTATCATAATTCAAGTTCATGGACAACCTGGTGATACCTCTAAAAATTAGCTGAACAGCACACTGTGCAATTACTGTTCAAAGTGCTCCTTTAAAATCAGATTCATCTGAGTGTATATTATTTGCACTGGCCATTTTGGGTAAAATGAATTTGCTTTTTTTTTGTATTTTTTAACATCACGACAAGAAATTGCTTCAAGTCCTTATTTCAAATTCACATATAGTGCCAAAACAGTTACATGATTCAAATGAAGACAACTGTCCCAGGAAAGAGCTTGCTTAAAAACCTAGCTTAAAAGCTTTAACAAAAGTACATCTCCTTTTGTGACACTTCTTTTGTGCCTTAAAGGGACTCGCATACAGTCTGCCATTACTATTTATATCCAGTAGTATTTCTATTTTTTTTAATCACTCACTCTTTTATGCTTTTAAAATGCAAGTAGCTACATTGACTGCCACTAAGGCATATAATATTAAATTTTAATTATCTCACAATTTGCTATCATTTGTCACTAATAATTAGCAAGTTCAACATCTATAACAGTTAACACAGCCTTCTCAAAACATTGTCCCTTTAAAAGTAACCCAGTACTGTTTACCAAAGCTAAGGCAGCTTATCAACATTCCATATTGGAAAATATGTTAGCCCAGTTTCTGATCAATCAGAACACTGTATTACAAATATCATAGCTAGCTACAGTAACTCCACAAAATGAAGGAAATTTGGAGAGTGAATTAAAATCAATAGATGGATATGACCATAAAATGAGACAAACATGAGAAAAGGATCATTACTGTGTCAGTGTCACATGCAAACAACCACAGCCATACATGTAGCAGTTTTGTTTTTTTTTCTTCTTCTTATTTGATCTCCAGGAAATATCCTGTGGGTACACATTAGCCCATTTTAGTCTGGACTGGAGACCCTAAAAGGGGGCAGACAAGGCAGACCCAGATAAGATGCTGCAGAATGTGGCATCTGATGAGGGTCTCCACTGCTTGCAAGCCATGTTTCTCTAGGAATATCTAAATATCATAGCCCCATATACCAAAAACTGAAACTGGTGTGGGGGGATTCATTTAGTCTAAAATGGGTTAATAAATATTAGGATGCTGTCCTGCTACTTGAATCTCCTTTAAAATCATACTTATCCTTGGAAAATTAAAAACTGTAACAGAGTATGTTACAAAACAAATCAAGACTTGATAACTGGAAAGTGGGTGCAACAAAGTACAAAAATTTAATTCCAATAAAAAAATGTATAGGGTTTCCTCAAGTTGTTAAACTTAGCATTTTTCTTCTACGTTTTATGTTACTATTTAGGCCCATTTTTGATTGAGCTATAAGACATTTTTCTTAGAGTTTCCTGACTTTTGTTCCAATAAAGATGAATCATTATTCATAGCTCTAGATAAGAAGGTATATCCAATGGAGAAATCAGAAAAATATCAAATATGCCATTGAAAAAAAGTGCCTTATCTGGAGCTATGTGAATGACACTCAAGTCTAGACTGCACAAAGCCTGTCTGTTATTGTGAGTCTCAATGAGCATGTGCAAACCTGTATTGGCACTCTCTGCTCATTAAGCCTTTTTATCAAATTTCAGCACTTTTTGTGACACATCACCCTAACAGAAGATAAGCACTGTGTTTTGCAATATTTCGACACACAGGTCTGAGCAAATAGTGTAGACCCACTCAGAATCAGATGCTGCAGTCTTTGATGTTGTAGAATGCAATGTCTGATCCAGTCTTTGCACTAACTGTCAAAATCAGGAAGTCCCAATATCTGTAAATCCAGCTGATCAAATATTTTCACTCACTTTCAGAAATTCATCCTCAATATTCTTAAACTGTCATTTATGGAGAAAAGCCACCATTCTTAAGCTATAAAATAACACATAAATTTATTCTAAATTTTTGTTATAAATGACTAAATATCTATATAAGCTCTCGGTTAGTACTGAACCATTAATAACAAGGAACCGAACCTAGGCAAACAGTTTAGACCCAGATCAGATGTCACAGATTGTTGTCTCTGATCCAGATCTACAGTTTGTATTCACTAAAAGAAATGGGTCAAATTCATAAATGTGAGGTTTACAATGGGTTAAGGGAAATGCTCTCGGTTAGTGCTGACCCACTAATAACAAACAAGGAACCGAACCTAGGCAAACAGTTTAGACCCAGATCAGATGTCACAGATTGTTGTCTCTGATCCAGATCTACAGTTTGTATTCACTAAAACAAATGGGTCAAATTCATAAATGTGAGCATTCTCAAAGATGATTCAGTGACTCATTTATACCTTACCATCAACAGGTAGTTAGAATGTGTGTGGCAAGGCCATAGCTCCAGATAGGGCACATCTTTCAACCAAAAATTGTTGAGTTTGCTTACATCTCCATTAACACATATGTTGTTGTTACTCATAAGCCATGCCTCACTGAGGCTCTTCTAATGAGTACCCACTTTGTAGGTTTTCATGGAAAAGAACCCCCCCCCCACCCCACACATCTGGAGCTATGGTCATAATATTGACCTAGATATGAAAAGCCAGACTCCAAGAATTCACAACTACCAAAGGGTGATAAGTACAACTGCTTAGATATAATAATCTGAAAACCTAATGACACATTCAACCTAAAATATTTTATTCAACAAAACTGGTGGAAGCCAAAGATTATGCCCCTCAACCCCACTTGTCCAAGGTACCACAAACACTCTGAATCTTTACTGTGACATACACAGTTGTATGACTGAAGACCTGTCTAAGACCTGGGTAGGAATATGGTATATTACCCTAAATTTTTGGACAGACATGTCACATTAATGTAGATGCAGCAATTTGTCAAACTGATCAAAGTCTGCACCCTTTGTCATTAGCCAATTCTTTTACACATATTTAGTCAAACATGTGTTCAATATTTGGAATAAGAATGGTAATGAGCTCATATCAGGTGAATATTTTCGGCAATCACACTCACAGCCAATAAATAACTTTTAAGGTTTATATTCTTGGTTTATACCAAGAGACTACATCACCAGATTTCGAACAATACTTCATCTCGCAAAGGAGTATGTATGATCGTAAATTTACTACACTGGGTTATTTTATCGTAAGCCCCGCCCATAAGTCAATTAAAAACCACTGGAGGTCATGGCCAGTCACGTGACAATAACAGCTCCCGGGACAACCTGTTCTGAGGCTAACCTACTCTCCCAGATTACTACACATTCTGACTTTCTTTTATCGAAGCCCCACAACCAGTGAAATATACTTCAAATATTAGCTAGTAAAATAAACAGTGAAAAATACTTCAAAATAGCTGGTAAAATAATGTTAAAACACTTACCTATTTTTCTCTAATTCGTTGTGTGTTGACCTGAAAAAAGAAGTAAACATTGTTGAAGATTCTGGATTCCCTACAGTACAGAGGGGCCGCAGTACGGGCAACCGGGGTAGGGACTGATACGCACATCTGCGATTCGTTATTCCCTTCCACATATATTAAGTTTAAAGATTGATCAATATAAAATGGTCATCAGAAAATTGGGTAATCTCTCTTTCACTGATCGAACCGAAAGCGTGATTCTCATGCCTTTTCCACGTGGGTGTTGGAACGAGGGGAAAAACGCTTACCAAACCGCTTTAGCTGTAAATAAAACCTTCAGATATCAACTTTTATAAATCGGAAGAATAAGGAAATGAATGGCACAAATTTATAAATTTATATCGTCTCATATTCATGTGACTGCCTGTCCGTCCATACGTGCTCTTTGTCCTGTGTTCCACCATTACGAACAATCATAATCTCGTCAAGCAGTTTTATGTTTTTTTCAGTTGTGAAAATGAGTAAACTAGTCCAGATTTTTTTACTAATTTAGTAATTTTCCTTTGAGGATACCGAGTTCGTGCTTCCCGTGTCGGTCGGACGTCGGGGTGTCGGTGAATGTCAAGCTCAGCTGACTCGAAGAATTCGTCTGCTTCCAAAATCATTTTGTTTTGCAATCACACAAAATAATTTGCAATGTATCGCAACAGCATTCCAAAATAAGTTCGTGGGGTTTGAAACCAGAATCAGTAAATATAATGTTGGTCCATAAAGTTTAATTCAAGCAAAAAATGCTGATTGTGCAACTATGGGTCATGTTGGCCCAACAACAAGATGGCGGACTTGTCTGATCGATGCGGTAAAAAAAAATCCAGTAACACAAAAATCGGTCCATTAAATTCCAAAACGTAGTAATCATCCGATGGTTTGAATACTCATTTCATAATAATCCAAAAATAAGCTAAATTGAACACAAAATACAGAAAATATATCCATTCGAATATTTGACAGATCACATGACTTTCCGGGTAGTGAAGAAACATAGCCTACCTATTTCCCTGAGATTTCTTTGATTTTAACCGTTTCTTGGAAGAATAATCCTCTGGCATTGGAAGGGTACTAGCGTATCCATGTTCTGCTTCTAAAAAACAAAGATTATTGTTTAATTACACTGAAATCAAGCAACAAAATGACTGTCAATGGCTACGTGGCAAGGAAATCTGCAAGAACGCTCGCGATTCAATGCATAATTTCAAATAAATCTCACCTCTTTCTCGTCTTTCAATATATTCTGCTGCTTGTAATAATTGTTGGATATTCAGCATATTCAATTTTTTTCGAAGGATTTCTAACAGGTTTAGTTTTAAATGGCGGTATCTTTCTTCCTTCCCGAGCTCTCAATGTGTTTTGACAGCGAAAATTTTCTGCACGTTGAGGCAGGCGATGCAATCAGTTTGTTTACGAATGTTTAAACAATCGTCTGTTACTATACTTTTGATTGGGCGACCGCTTCAAAAGATCGTATTTGATTGGTTCAATTCATTCGGTTTAACTAATGATAACGGTTCTTACAAGTACCCGTGGGAACCGGAATTTTGTCACATGTTTGTTATAACCACGCCTACATGTCACAAATATAAACAAAGATCAGCTGTAGCGGATATCATAACATTAACCTAAATACGGAAAGTAAAGAAATAACGAATAGAAAATATTTCATTGGTATGACTGGAAAAAAAAAAAGAGAGAAAAAAAAAAAAAAAAAACTATAGGAAAGACATGTTTATTCACATAGCATCATTCCTTTCTTTTCTTTCTTTTACTTTTATTCTTTACGCTGAGGCAGATGTCTTGGCATGCCATGAAAAAGTCCCATAAAATCGTAGAGAACAGAGTTGTTTTTCTTTTAACCGACACTGTTTTGGCGTCGTCCGTGCGTCCGTCCACCAGTCTATCTGTACGAAGTCAAACCATTAGTTCGATTGATATTTTAGGCAAATGATATAACCATTGTCATTCTACATACTGAATTTCTTAAGGAGTTCCTTTGACATTTTATATTTGCAAAAGCATTATGTCCCCCGGACCCATATATCTGTAATCGCTGGTCAAACTGGACCCAGGATTATAGTGTTGATGTGTGGGCATCTTGTTGACTCATTTATTTGAGAGTTATTGCCCGTGACGTAGTCTTAATGCGAAACAGAGCAAAAGCTGTTATTGTCTCGGTTTGGGAGCGACCATTTGATTTTTATGTATGGGAGAGTGGGGGTATTTTTTTCTTCAATAAATGGATCCTGCCTGGTCAACCTGATCCTGGCTATTTTTTAGACCCTCGTTCTTCTTTTTTTTTTTTCAATACAGATTCTTTCAAAATGGAATGGTACAGAAACAAGAATGAGCCATGTATCTGTATTTGTACTGGAAACGATAGCATATGTAAAATATGATAAGCAATATATAAACAAATAAAATGAGTAAAGTTTTGCTGGTTTCTTTATAGTGAAAAACATAATAAATGTTATGAATGTATCAATTTCAGGTCCTTTATTTTAGAAATCCAATTTTAATACTGCATTTGCCAATAGATCCTTCCATCAATATCATTTGGCTACGTATGAAAATGTATTTAAGTATGTTTTGGTCAACCTGATCCTGGCTTTTTTTTTTTTTTTCAGATGCATGGTGATCCCAGCTATTTTTTTTTCTTACTTTACCGTGTCCTGGCTATTAATGGGATTTGCTTCTTATTCTGAGTAATTGATAATTACTATGGGGTTTGTACAAGGAGGTATTGTTTTTTTTTTTAGCATGGTCAAAATAAGCACTTTTTTTGATCATCTGGGGGCATATAATCTTACATGGGATTCGATTCGTAGTCTGGATAATTGATAATGACTATGACATTTCAATATCCTGATAATTTCTTCAAACTTAGAATTTACTATGCTTGACATTATCAAACTAAGCAATTTTTGTTTGTCTTCAGTCAAATCTCAAGAGTTAACCCTTGTCCTGCTGAGCCCGGATATACCCGGCCTTTGCAAACAGTGTAGATCCAGATCAGTTGGCTTCTGAAGAAGCCAACTGATCTGGATCTACACTGTTTGCCATTAAGTATGTGAATTTATATCAACAATCTGGATCAAGTGATCTGATTGGCTGAAAATTGGAAATGGGCGTGGCATCCTAATTTATTTAGCAGGACAAGGGTTAATTCATATTCATCATTGTCTTCGCTGATCGCCTGAAGATGCTTTGGCTAGCATTCTTTATAAATATATACCCAAAGAGTGCCCTGTGTTTGATCTGAGTCTTCGCTGGGCGCACACGCAATCTTGTACCATAATAATCCTAAGTATTGGGACAGACAGCCCAGAGCAAACACTATAGACCCAGATCAGAATGCGGCGTCTGATCAAGGTCTATACTTTTTGTCATTCATCCATCAGTTTTCAGATATGCCAAGAGGTAAAATGTACTTGTTCAAACAACAGGGCAAGTATGATAAGGAGTGACGGTGTCCCAAAATTTAGGGTACCAATATCCACGACTCACAGTAAGACAACAGCAAATTTTAGCAGCGGGACCTGTTGCTGAAGGTATGATAGGGTTCGAGGAATCATACTGACTAACGATAAACGATGATAAGCGAAATTTAGTTGCAAAAATAATAATTAGCGATTACCGCATTTACCCTGGGTATTCGGGCAGACAGGCCCGAGCCAACCGTGTAGACCCAGATCAGACGCCATCAGGATCTACACTGTTTGCCACAGTGTCACATCTACTAGAAGTAAACTTGGCTTTATTTTCCAAATGTGTAAGAAGTTCGTAAAAGGTAAAAAAAATAGTATATAGGTGTGGACTGAGTCACAGCTCTCGACTTGGAAGCGGATGGCGGGTGAGGTGTGTGTGTGTGTGTGGGGGGGGGGGGGGGGGTCGACTCCCACTCGGGTCGAGAAAATTTACAGACCATGAGCACACCAAGCTCATACTCCACGTGCCCGGGTTGAGTATAAAGTGGACAGGGAAGCGCTTGGTGACAGATTAACAATTTGCACAACATCAAAAATAGAATATAAGTTGATAGATCAGTTACCTAAAATAGAGGCAATATTTCAGTGGAAATAAAAATAGATAGGTTTTTATCTTGATTTACCTGGCTTTACTGTGCTGCAGTTGCTATACTATACCTATCGCTGATGTAATTGTCATGCTTTTACTTACATGACACAAGACACTTTCTGTTTATATAGCACTCTTGAACAAATGAACCTTGCCATGAGAAAAGGTGTCTTTAAGACAAAGGGCGCATGTGAACCGGGGGGAGGGGGGGGGGGAGTGGGGGGGGGTGCGGGGCGGGGGAGAAAGCGTTACCCTATATATGGCATAGTACGGATATGCATGCCGAATGGCCCCCTTTTTCAGCGTTGGCAGGTATATGATTATTTTCAACAAAAAGTATATGACTGACCCGATGACCAGCCTTTATAGTCATGCTATTTTTTGGTTTTGTTTTAGTGGATTATCAAACGGGATTATGAGAGAAATATGTAGTCACTGGAGACTGGAGCCAGTCTAACACTGGGCCTTGCAGACAGTGTAGTCTCAAGTCAGACTCAACAGAAGCGTCTGATCAGAGCTATAATGTTAGCAACCATCATTTATGTGGATATCTGGCTGCATTATATTTCATAATGCTTGTTATATGAACTGATTTGGGTTCCAAATGGGGAGTTTCCAAATGACTATCTCCCTTGCCGTTGGAATCCGTATATATTTTAATGGCTAGCTAACCTCTTATTTATTGCTCTTTCCTTTTATTATGCACCAGTCATTTGTAGTCACAGTCATTTGCAGTTACCAGTCATTGCGCCAGTCATTTTATTTTATAGTGGTTTCGGATATTGGTTGGTTGTGCTCCAAACCAATAAAAAAGACTATTGATATAGATAAATACCATATTAACCCTAAGCATTTGGACAGACAGGCCTGAGTAAACAGTTTGACCCTTGATCAGGTTCCAAGGTTATAAAACTTTTTTTCATGCTCAACTCAGCTGAGCATGAATCTCAAATTGCTAATAACTGCAAATTCTTTCTTGCTAAACATACCTAAGCATGAAAGTTTCTCTGCCAATAAATATGAAAATGCCAACTGTTGTTGCATTTTCATATTTATTAGCAGAGAAAATTTCATGCGCAGCTGAGTTGAGCATGAAAAAAGTTTTATAATCACGGGGCTAGGTCAACATTGCTTGCCATTCCGTCACAACTTTTTAAAGGGGAAGTTATATACTTTCAGGAGGGGGCGGGTGGGGGGAGGGTGTTACTCTGTCATAAATATTTTGCCTGTCGTTTTAAAAAGAGTCTACTCTAAATGGAAAGAATTTGCTCCCGTGGGAGCAAATTCTTTTCTTTTAGCTTAGATCTTTTTTTTTTCAGAAGGAGATTATTGTGCAGAAACGCAAACAGGAAGTCACAAAAGTTATCTCCTTTGTACGAAATGGCGAAAAATCTATCAACTGTATCCAGCCCCACTCCTTAAACGGGCTTGCTCACATATTGGAATAAGCATGGTGTTATTGGGCCAGAATATTAAGGATGGATACGGTAAAACTTATTTTAAACGCTTGGCATGTTGGGTAAAATTTTCAGAAGACGACTTTTGAAATATTTTTCTTATTTTTTACAGAAAGCAGGATTTGGCACTTTACGCAAATTATCTCAAATGCAGACAATTTAATGAAATCCCGTTTTTTCTGGGAAATACAAGAAACATAATTATCTTCAATTTGTCGTCTGCTGAATTAGCCCAGAGAGTGGTAAAGATTACAATACAAATCAGTTGAATGTGACCCATCCTTCCAATACTGTTCTTCCAATGTATAATTTTCGACGCTTTCCTTTTGTCAACAAAGATGACAACGGTTCCGTGCAAATACCTTTTACATAACCGTAGATTATTGTCGTACCCTTTCCATCTTTTAGTCTCTTTCTTTGAAAGTTTAACCATAACCAATCTGGGCTAATTCAGCAAACGACAAATTGGAAATAGTTTTCTTACCTTTTCCACAAAATAGGATTTTACATTTCATGTAAATTGTAAGGAGACACTCTGCATGAAATGTCGGTCTATTTTCTGAAAAAAAAGAAAAAAAAAAAAGAAAAAAAAAAAAATATTTCAAATGTCGTCTGCTGAAATTATCACCCAGCATGCAAGCGTTAAACAATGGGATTCACTGGAAGAAATAGTACCTTATGACAGGCACACCAAACAAGTTGACTTCGATTGGTTTGAGCACGGTCTACACTGTCCGCTTGAAAAAAAAAAATCTTGGGTACTAGTTTTCCTGAGTGCCCAGCGAACTGATCAGATTGCGCATGCGCAGTCTGATCACTGTGTGCACAGATCAGAAGGTATATTTTCTTAGGCTGTAGCATACATATTTTCAGTTGTTTAGATGTCTGGGCCCAGTTGTTCAAAGCTAACGACATCGTCAGTTAACGACTCGTTAAAATTTACATCGAATGATACGCAAATATGCTGAAAATTTTTGCTGAAAAAATGTGAGTAGCTTTTGCAGTGCAAAAGCTACTCACATTTTTTCAGCAAAAAATTTCAGAAAATTGTATATTGAATCTGCTAAAACAGTTAACCAAATGACCCTTAACGAGCTCGTTAAGCTAACGACGCTTTGAACAACTGGGCCCTGAATTGTGTTGTCTTAGTTAATAATTAACGATATTTCCGCATTGCCACCCAGCGGACACACGATGTTTATACAACGTCGCATCAACGTCGATGCAACGTCATCGACGTTGATTCGATGTTGCGTGTCCGCTGGGCACTTAAAGAAGATGATAGGGCGTTACAGTGGAGGTAAGGGCCTCTATAACTTGCGGCAGTTGGGAGATGTTAGTATTTCGTCTGCTTCTGGACTGTCAATATTTTTTTCCTTCACTCCACTGTTTCTCTTTCTTGTCCTCTGCTGGCTTAACCCAGCGGACACACAATTTGAAACAACGACGATTCAACGTTGATTCAAGGTCATGACGTTGAATCAACGTTGAATCGACGTTGTTTCAAAGTTGTGTGCCTGCTGGGTTTTCTCTTCCAGCTGTTCTATCCCTTTTCGGGAGACAGACGACACAAAATGACCTTTAAGAGTCGACGTGTCATTAAACGAACTCAAACAAACAAACACAATTAAAGCATACCCAGAAAAAGTTTGAGTATGTTAACTGACCGGCTCGACATGACCCTTACAGTGTTGTCTGGGCCGTAAAACTCCAAATCAAATCAAAGTTAAGGAAAAGTATGATAAGGTTGATTGGGTGGTTTGGATGGCCCAGTCAACAGCATTAAGGTCATGTCAAGTCGGTCAGTTTACCTAACCATACTTCCTAGGCAGGTTTAGTACTCTGCGCGGTAAACAAGTATTTGTGCGCATTCTTTCGCCAGAAACTGACATCTGTCCAGTATGGAGACGCGTAATTAGGATCAATACGACAGTAAACCTCAGGTTTATCGACGATTGTCTTTGTTAAGTGCAACGTACATGAACTAATGTGTTGTCAGTAAATGTCATTTCTCAATCAGAACATGAAATCATACACGTAGACCAAAAACTAATTTCACTAATTGTGCATAGTACGTATGGTCTAGTTTATGTAGTCACAAGTATTTTATAGTATTTGTCGTTGCTACGCATATCGTCCTTGAGGACTGTCTGTACGCATATGTACCGTATCTACCCTCGATGACTAAGAATTTGGAATGTTCAGAATTTTCACGAAATATTGAAACGGACAGACTGGACAAACAGTATAGACCCTGATCAGACGCCGTAGAACGCGGCATCTGATCTTAGTCTACACTGTTTGTCACCCATTCAGTAGTGTTTAGACACATCAACAGGTAGTTAAAAGGACTTGATCCCATTCCTTTATATAATGGTCAGTGATGAGACCTAATTGATCGAAACTAGCTAGTCTGGCCTACACAACTTGACACTTCAGGGCCCAGTTGTTCAAAGCGTCGTTAGCTTAACGAGCTCGTTAAGGGTCATTTCGTTAACTGTTCTAGCGGATTCAATACAAAGTATTCTGATATTTTTTGCTGAAAAAATCTGAGTAGCTTTGCACTCACATTTTTTTCAGCAAAAAATTTCAGCATATTTGCGTATCACTCGATAAATTTTAACGAATCGTTAACTAGCGACATCGTTAGCTTTGAACAACTGGGTCCAGATGTTTTCAGTTTTCCGAGTGTGTTAATTCCTGTCAAGGGTCATTCATTTTAGAACCTGTTATTTGCGATCTGCATTTCTGCATAGCACCAGTATATGCAGTCTGTCTGACCTGCAGAGTCGCGGTATGATTCCACACCTCCAGATGAGAAGGGATATTAAGATTTTTTTTTTAGTTCTCCACGAAAACATATGTTGTGGGTTCTCATCAGAAGCGCCTCGCCGTTCTAATGAGTACCACAATATGTGTTTTCGTAGAGAAATAAGAAAAAAATATCAATACTTTTCGGTTGGAATGGAGTATGGTGAATATATTGTGTATGAGCGTGATTAGACTGGCTCCAGTCTCCAGTGACTAAGTACTTATAATCCTGTTGATAATCCAATTAAATAAAACCAAAGTAATATCACGACTGGTTACCAGACCAATCTTTATAAACATGATATTATTTTGATTTTTAGTGTATTATCAAACAGGATTAAAAGAATAAATATATAGTCACTGGAGACTGGAGCCAGTCTAGAACACGATGTTAATGTTTAGACGGGCTGTTAGTGCTATCTTCGCTTGTGCTAATACAGTCAACCCTCTTTATACCGACACTCGATACAACGACAAAATTCGTTATAATGACAATTTGAATGTCACGAAATCTTCGCTCAAAAGGTGACGGTTAATGAGAAATTATGCAAAAACATTGTATAAAATCTTCAAGCAACATATGTTTTGAATATTTGTTAGAATCGCCTCAGAGAGGCGATTCTAACAAATATCCAAAACATATGTTCTATGAGGAAATAAGAATAAAACAAGGCCTTTCTTAGATATTATTATGTCCACTAAGGATTCTTTACAACAGCAAATTCATTATAGTGGCAACATTTTTGGGAACAAATGCTGTCGTTGTAACGAGGGTTCACTGTATCAATCCACAGCTCTTGTACGAAGAGTATCCAGATAGGTTTTCTGACTTACCCCAAGTATTGGGATGCCATAACTTCTTACCATACCTGAAAAATGTGAAGTCCATTGATCTGTCTAAAACAGATTGATTAGTGGCAAACATTGCAGATCTTGATCAGACGCCTTGTTCTGCAGCGTTTGATCTTGGTCTACACTGTTTGAGCAGGCCTGTCTGTCCGAACACCTGTGTTGACTGACAATTCTAACGAGTACAGCAACATACACGTACTAGTATATTATTATTATGGAGAAATCAGATTTTGTTTTCACGTAGTAGTTTAATCAAAATTAAAGAAGACCATGTCACTTGCACTAATGTTTCTCTTGAATTTTTACAATGAGTATTGAGCACACAGTTTTAACTCAGGAACCATAAGCATCTGTCTGCTTAGAAAAGGTGTTAGTTTGGCGCGTCATTTTGGTTATTAATTCGGCAGGTGGTCGGGCGTCAGTATACTTTGGCTTGAATTTTGACAGTATTTGACAGGATTATAGAATAGATCAAGCTGCTGGGTCAAATATAGACTTATATAACTCCACATGAACATTTCTACAGCATCTATCCATGCTCATCAACATAGTTGACCGATCTTCAAAGTGTTTACATCTAACCAACGAATAACCATTACCATGATTCCAGCTGTACTAAACGCTCTACGAGAATACAACTTCGTCGGCTGTCCGCTTTGGAGAATGTCCGACGGGAAGGACTTAGTTCTGGTCGAGCTAACCTTCCACAGGAATTTACCAACGACCAGATTCTACAAGAAGGGGGCCGAAAGCAGGATGCAGTATGCATCCTCTGCTGGCGAGTAGCCTCGCCAGCCCACAGCTGCGACCAGACCACCGACCAGATCGACGCCAGCATGCCGACAGCCGACGTCGGAGAAGGAGACGCCACCACCAGCCGACCAGACACTGCAGATCACAGCACCTACCACCATCAGACACTAACGCAAGCCACAGACAGCTGAGATCACACCATCAACTACCATCATGAAACCAGCTACACCACCTCCTTCTCCAGAAACGCCACTGTCGAAAAAGCCAAGGACCAAGTCACCGGCGACGATCGCTGCACCAACCCAGTACTTTCATATCAACGTCGAGGATCAGAACCCTCTGCATGAAAAGTACGAGCTCCAGGATGTCACCTCAACGAAGTATAGCCATCGTCAGAGCTGCCAGACTATCGAGAGAAGACGTAAACTATAACGTCGACTTACCAGCCTACTTTGTCTAACACAGAGACACCAAACACTGGACACTCGTCAAGGACCCAACATCCCAGTTCCACGATGTTGGCTGGTAGCAGTACATTAAACAGCTCTACAAGAGAGGCACCAAAAAAAGAAACCGTGCACTGGTACGACGTTATGGAGCAATCCTGCGGTGATCCCTTAGGGGGAGGTCACCACTTCTTCGCCTGGTGCCGCCAAGTTACCTTGGTATGACCTACGCTGTAGGTCAAATTTTTGCGGCACGCGGACCTGCGTGAGGACACCTAACAGGTTCTAGGGTGTGGACACCCTCTCGGCATCCGGGTGAGGCAACCCACTTTGCACTCTTTCCGGCGACGACTGACATGAGGCTAGTGAAAGAATCTTATTCACGACTCGAGCTGAATACCGAAATGCATTGTGCAGTCGAATTTGACACGCATTAGGTATGAGATTGAAAGCTCAACCTTTTTGGCCGACAACTAACAGACTGGACGACTATTTACACGCACGGTGGCTGTGCGAGATGACCTAGTTATGAATTATAACTAGGCCCGTTTCAAGCCAACCCAGTCGTCTAGTAAAACTAATCCAGATTTTTTTCTGGCGTAGCCCCTAAGTGACTGTTGCCCGGCTACGTTAAAAAATCTGACAACTATACTGAAAGGAAAAAGAAACGCAGGGTAAATTTTATTCCTAAATTTCATTCAAGTTTGAAAAAGTTTGTTAAATATTTTACTATGATTACAAAACGGTACATGTATGGAACAAAAGTTCCAAATTTCATTGGTTTGTGATCAACAAGTCTCGAGTTATTGAAGTTCATTGGTAGCTACCCCCCCCCCCCCCCCCACAAATCTTGAAATCAAAATCAAACTGAAAATCAATATCGGGTGTGCCACCCCTCTTGCTGCCGTTGCTGCCCTAATTCTCCTTTGGATAGAGTTAACCCAAAGCATTGACAGTTCGCATCGGGATGTTATTCCATTCATCGATCAACGCATTCCTTAGTTGTGCGAGAGTTGCGGGGGGATTTCGGCGTTTCCTAACCCTTCTGTCCAGCTCATCCCACATGTGCTCTATTGGGGTCAAATCTGGACTGTACGGTGGCCATGCTAGTAGTGGTGCGATGTTATTGTTTGCCAGGAAATCCTGACAAACTCGGGCAACATGTGGTCGGGCATTGTCCTGCTGCAGAATCAGATTACGTTGTTGCACAAGCGGGACTGCAACAGGACGCAAGATCTCATCCCTATACCTTACTGCGGTCATATTGCCCGCAACAATAATCAACTGTGATTTTATCCCGTGAGCAATGCCTCCCCAGACCATAACGGAGCCACCCCCAAACCGATCCCGTTCGACAACACAGGCGTCGGCAAAGCGTTCTCCGCGAAGTCGGTACACACGACGTCGACCATCTGCGCGATAGAGAGTGAACCTAGACTCGTCCGTAAAAAGAACTCGTCTCCACTGCCTCATCGGAAATAGCCTGGGCGCATGCGCCGTCAACCATGCCATACGACGCAACCTACGTGCCTGGGTCAGAGGCAGACCAACGTATGGACGACGAACTCGAAGACCAATCTCACGCAATCGACTTCCAACAGTCTTCGGAGGAATTTGTCGATTATGCGTACCTACTGTATTAAGGGCAGTTTCGGTAGCAGTGAGATGACGATTCCGCAAATGTGCCAGACGGATTGTCCTGTCTTGACGTCGCGACGTCACGCGTGGACGCCCAGACCGCGGTCGGTCTGCTAAATGCCCTGTCTCCCTTAAACGTCTAACAAGACGTTCAATTGTTGAGACGTTAACCCCAAAATGATTGGCAACTTGCTGTTGCCTCTGACCCTGCATCAGCAACGCAATTGCCCTACCCCTCTGAGCATCAGTCAATCGTACCATGATTGAAAAAAAGTTCAAAGTAGCGTAAAAATGAAAAGAAAAATAGGTAAAAGAATCGAAGAGCGTTGTGTATCGTTGAAGTGTACCAAATGGTGTGAGGAAATCTTGTGCTGAAGGTTTAAACATGCTTGTTTGCACGAAATTTTGGCTTTCCGTATTGTCCGTGCAATGCACTGTGTAGTGCACGGTTGAATGATTTCACACACTGGGTAGATAGCACATCGACCAAAGACTCGTATACCCGCGGTTCACATTCACAGGACAATCTGTAAAAGTGTATGGCTATAGTAAACACCGTAAAAAATGGTTAAAATAAGAAGGAAAAAACTCTACCCTGCGTTTCTTTTTCCTTTCAGTATACTACTATGAACATTTCTAAATCTATAACTTTGACTTCAAGGTCATTCAATCGTGTTTGGCTTGCACTGAGCAAAACAATTGTGACAGATCTAACATCAGTCCAAATTTCAATGAAATACATCCATGTATTCTAAAACGTAACGTAAAGGTTTAACGTTTTGAATGTGAAAATAAAATCCTTGACCTTGATTTCATGGTCACTGTGGGAACTGGCTTTGTACTGAATAAAACTGAAACAGTATCTAATAATATTCCAAGTGTAAACTCGGGGGTGGTCGGGTGGTGCGAAGGTGCTGTGTATCTTACATCACTGGGGCGTCCAACTGATATTGGCTTACAGTTGGGCAAGGCCTGCTATCCTTGTAGTGGGTAAGGGTAGAGGGGGAATGTTTTTATTTCTTCTGTTTCTTCACTTTCATTCCTGTTCTTCTTTCTTCCCTGTCCCTCTCTTTCATCTCCTCTACTCCCTCTTCTATCTCTTTTCTCCCTTTCTCTGGGAGACGACACAAAATGACCCTCAAGGGTTGACGTGTCGTTAAACCCCAACACAATCAAAAATCCAAGTGTAAACTAAATCTATTCAGTCATTCAAGCTACCGTCCGAAAAAAACTTAAACGTAAATATTAACATTTTGTATGTGAAAACATTCTAAGACCATGACATTGACTTCAGTCTCTTTGAGGAGGAAGGGGATGGGATGCATGTACTAAACAAAACGTTTGACCAGTACCTAACAGCAATTCAAATATCAACTGAATCCATCCAGGCATCCAGCGGGCATATGCATACTTGCCTTTAACACAAGATATAATGTTTATCGACGTTGACGCCAACGCTAACGTCAACGTCAACGCCAACGCTGACACCGGTGATAATGCAATAGCCCTTTTATATATACTTTCGTACAGCGAGTAAACGAGATGGTGTGCAAAGTGTGAGGTAAAATAGACTTATCTCGGACAAAAAGATTATCCTGGAGGAGAAGAACTCAAGACAGCAAAACAGTCTGCATGGAACAATTTGGCTTGGTAGAGCGATACAGGAATGAGGAACGGTCATTCCAGCCAGCGATCTAGAATTGGAAGCGATTTTGATGGTTGTCATCTGTACTTGTATTGAGCTGTCATCAGATGTGAAGATGGCACATTAAATCTAGGGTCTGATTAAGCACCCGGCAGGCACACAACATTGACACAAAGTCATTTCAACGTTAATTCAACGTCTTGACGTTGAATCAACGTTGAAACAACGTCGATTCATCATTGATTCAACGTTAAGACGTCGATTCATCATTGATTCAACGTCTTGACGTTGAATCAGTGTTGAATCGACGTTGTTTCAACGTTGTGTTCCTGCTGGGAGGTGAGCAACTTTTTAACTTTACCACTGTAGCGTATACATAAATTAATATACAGTCGACTCTCGTTATCTCGAATTCTAAGGGACTCTCTGAAATACTTCGAGATATCAGTACCTCGACATATCAGATTTGCAGAAGTGAGGAAAAAATAATTCGAACAACCACATTTAGCAAATTTATATGTAACTGGACTCTTGAATTTAGAGATATATCGAAAATATTATGGAAAAGAGGAGAAATTGCTCCTGAGGAGCAATTTCTCCTCTTTTCCACAATATTTTTTTACCTGTTGTAAAATTTCATGTTTAGCCGGGGACAAGATTTTCACTTCGAGATAAGCGGTTATTCGAGATAAGCGAGGTCGAGATAACAAGAGTCAGCTGTACATAGATGTGTCATCCTTTGCATAATTTCTTCACATTCACGAACATCTGCTGCCTTGTTAATATATGGTAAAAGCATATAATTTTTCTGCAAAACGTAAAGGTCGATTGATCTCGTATTGCACGATGGTTCAAGTTTGTGAAAGTGGTTGGGAACTGGCATTCAGGATGACCTCCTTGACCATACCGTGATAGAATTTTACTCAAGAAAAAGTGAAGAAACCCAATAGATCCGAATGCTTGAATTAAGTTGATTTCCAACTGCTTCGCATAGATTAGCACTTTCGTCAAAAATATACACTCTGAAAGAAGAGTGGTGACTGAAACGTGTTTGATTATGCATACTGGACTTTCTGGCTATGCATAGTCTGACAGTCGGCCATGGTGGCTCAGTCAGATGCGCGTTCGACTGCTGATCAGGAGGTCGCTGGTTCGATCCCCAATGTGTCCGGCAAACATTCTTTCGTGGAGAATGATCATGAAATATTTAATACTTCATTCTCTCTCTTCCTCTGATTCAAGAAGGGCATTTTTCAGTTTCTGGCGAAGGAATGTGCACAAGTATATACCGGTTAACCCTTTAGAAGACTAAGCCTGCCTAGGAAACGTGTGGTTTGATAGACCGGCTTAACATAACCTTACACTCTGGACTGTCTGGTCGAAAATGCACATGCCTTAGATTATGTCTACTGTAGACAGTGTAGGCGGACTTGGCATAAGCGGTAAAGCATGTTTTGACATGACGCGGCGCATATATTTCTGACAAAGATCGCGCATTTATGTAAGAAAAGGCGTTGAACAAGCCAAAAACCTGTTATATTCTTCCAGGACATAAATCAAGACGATGACAACGTTTGTAAATAATGTTTACATGTCCCGAGATGTCAAGACGGCTAATGTACCGCGTAAGCAAAAAGACTTGAAGTCAAGGATAGCTATTTCGGTAAAATTTGATCACCTGTTTGACTTGAATGTTGCGTTTAGCACATTTTTCATTTGCCTTTAATCCGCCAATTTTAAATTAAATTAAAATTACCCTAAGTTCACGGAGAGACAGACCTGAGCAAACAGTGTAGGCCCTGATCAGACGCCGCAGAGCGCGGCGTCTGATCAGGGCCTACACTGCACTTCGTCATGCAGTTTTTAGACACATCAAATGGTAGTAAAATGGATAAATTTGTACCAAATTTAACAGGACTGCGGTATGGAGTTAAGAAATGCAAATACTTAGGGTAACTTAACAGCAGCAGACGACATTTTGAAATGCCGTCTTCCTTCTCACAGGAAATCAGACGACATTTCATTCAAACTGTGGCTTTTGGAGACCACTTGGAGGAAATGACAAACCCTATTTTCCGTGAAGGAAGTAACATATTTTCGTCAGCCCATTTCGCTTCGGTTGTGCTAAAGGTTTAATTGTTCGCACCTCATAGAAATAATAATGATACCCTATGGGTAAGAAACACTATCCCAACAAAGCGACCAGTCAAACAGCCTTAAGTTTACAAACGCCTTAATGGTTACTTACAATGCTTACTCCAGTGGTGGAATAAACTGTGCATAAACGTTTTTGTAAAGTTTAGCACACCAAGGCGAAATCAACAGGTATTCCGTTTGACATAGACTTAGAGTTCAATATCAAACCTATTTTTAGCTCCAGATAAGATGTGTTACATTACCATTTATCTTATTTCTCTATGAAAACATATGCTGTGTTACCTACCGACAATGTATATTTCGTAGAGAAAACATGCCTATTCAAATATATTGAAAATTTCACCACCAAAAACTGAAAGTTTTCAGATTAAAAATTCTGATATTTTTCATATTTCTGCTCAAAACATAGATTGTTGGTATTCGTTAGCGAGACTGTTCTAACGAGTACCAACAATCTATGTTTTTTTTAAGCAGAAATAAGAAAAATAATGTCTATCCCTATTTACTATATAAAAGTGGGGTTTAAGGGGATCAAAATTATAAAGTTATGTTTTCGTGATTTATTTATCTGGATATTCCTTTTCTGAAGCTACATATATATATACAAAGTAAGAGAACAGCTCCTTAGTTGGAATTTCGGTAAAACTTCAATGTTTTCCAAAATAAAAAGGGACATTTCCTAACAGACCATTTTTTTTACAAGTCCATTTGAACTACAGTCAAAAGTCCGATTCTTTACCATCCCGGCTTCATACCTGAAGCAGCATACCATGGATCACTTTACGGATTGGTTCCGATTGACAGCCATGTGCTCGATGTAAACAAGTTCATAGGTATTAAAAATAGACGACATGTCACACAGACGCGCTGTTTGGGGGTGTGATAATGATTTCAATCACCCAGAAAAATAAGCAGACAAAGAGGCTGTCACTGACAGAAAGTATTCTGGTAAAAATCTACGTGGTAAACTGCAACAGTGTTTCGGCACATCGTGTACCGTACTTATTCTAAACCACTCCAATTATTTCTGACGGTAGCAAGACATCGTCTTGGAGGAGGCACAGGGATCTGTATCGTCATTTTTTTTTTTTTTTTTTTTTTTTTTTTATAGATTTTAGGGGCCTAGTATATCTATAAAGATACAATAATTAGGCATCTAAAACCTTCAAAAATAGTATGATACAGGTCCCTGTGTGGGGGAGGGAGGGGGAGCATCCCTCCCCTCAAGTCGTTTCGCCCCCAAACCATTCTTCTTCGCAAAGGGAGACGTGGGGTGTGTCAGAATGCTGCATAGGGTAGTGGTCAGTTGGGTTGGGGGAATTGTGGGGCTGGGTTGGTTAAGGGATGGTGGGTGGGGTTGGTAATTGTGGGATAGGGTATGAGGTGGGGATTTGTGATGCTGGGGTTGGGTGACTGAGTAGGGTAGGGTATAGGGGCAAAACGACCTATGGCTGGCAAAACAATTACTCCTACTCTCCTTATCCCCCAGGTGGGGGCTACTCTGATCTGCCTGCTATAATAAATTACACATTATACTTTTGATATATAAAATAAAGGCGGCTTTAAACTTATTTCTGTGAGCTTGAAAGTGATTTTTATGAAAATCTCAAAGAATTTTGTCAAATCTCCCCTAAAAATTAGCCTGATCTCACAGATCAAGATGCCAAGAGCTTATGGCATGTATGTTATATTGGCAAAAAATTTAAGGGGGCACCCTGATTTAGTGCAAGTACCCTTATTTATAAGCACAAATATGGTAGCCTTTTGAACTTTATCAAAGTATATGTACATGTTAGTCTCTCAGTTTTGCTATGCAGTACCCTAATCATTTAGATAGGGCATGAATAAATTACCTCCTTAAAGACACATTTTGGATTGCATAACACCCTAATGACTCTAAGGAGATTAAGATAAGAAATTCTTGGTGACTTTGGCCACCCTTACAGGTAGGGACTTGATGAGGGGAAATTAGATTTTATATCAGCAAAGTTTATGATGAAGACCAAGAAACAAATAAGGTGGGTAATTTGGTGATAATTCGATGATTTTTTTTCTGTTTATTCAAAAAAATATACCTGTTTTTATTCATTAGAATTGCCTCTCCCAGGCAGTTCTAATGAAACCCACAACATATTTATGCAGAAATACATATATTTATGCCTATATGCTAATTTATTACCAAATGCCCCCTTTATCTGTTTCTTTGGATCAAATACAGAAAAATTAGGAAGATAGATAGTATTTTATTTAGTTATTTATGTATTTATTGAAAAAGAGAAGCTTTTTGGCATAAAATACTCATTCTAAATTGTCTAAGAACTTTTTGATATATTCCATAATGTATTGTTTTACTGAAATGGAAATGGAATAATTGTGCAGTGTTCTTATTTACTTTAGAAAATAAATAAATAAATAAATATTTTCAATTTTATATTTCTATTTCAGTTCATTTGTACTTTTTTCACAATGCAAGAAAAACAACACTTTTGTATTTAGGAAAAAAAAACTATCAAAAATAAATAAATAAATAAAGTGATACAATACAAATCAACAAATAAAATCAACAAATTAAAAGCAAAATTTGCAAATGAATTTATTTGGTTCTAAAGAAACATATTGAATACTGCTCAGTTTTATGAATTAACCCTTATTGGGTCCCACCGCGGAGACTTAAAGACACATTTTGGATTGCATAACACCCTAATGACTCTAAGGAGATTAAGATAAGAAATTCTTGGTGACTTTAGCCATCCTTACAGGTAGGGGTCTGATAAGGGGAAATTAGATTTTATATCAGCAAAGTTTATGATGAAGACAGAGAAACAAATAAGGTGGGTAATTTGGTGATAATTTGATGTTGTTTTTTTTTCTGTTTATTCAATAAAATATACCTGGTTTTTGTTCATTAGAATTGTCTCTCCCAGGCAGTTCTAATGAAACCCACAATATATTTTGTGGAGAAATACAGACATTTATGCTATATGCTAATTTATCACCAAATGCCCCCTTTATTTGTTTCTTTGGATCAAATACAGAAGATTAGGAAGATAGTATTTTAATTAGTTATATATGTATTTATTGAAAAAGAGAAGCTTTTTGGCATAAAATACAAATTCTAAATTGTCTAAGAACTTTTTGACATATTCCATAATGTATTGTTTTACTGAAATGGAAATGGAATAATTGTGCAGTGTTCTTATTTACTTTAGAAAATAAATAAATGAATAAATAAATAAATATTTTCAATTTTATATTTCTATTTCAGTTCATTTGTACTTTTTCACAATACAAGAAAAAACAACACTTTTGTGTTTAGAAAAAAAACTATAAAAAATAAATAAATAAATAAACTGATACAATACAAATCAACAAATAAAATCAACAAGTTAAATGCAAAATTTGCAAATGAATTTATTTGATTCTAAAGTAACATATTGAATACTGCTCAATTTTATGAATTAACCCTTATATGGCCCCACCTAAGGAGACTTTACAGCCTTATAAAGACTCCGTATTCACTTAGATAAGATAAGCCTTTGATGTGCGCTCTGTTATCAGGACTGTATATTGGGAGTGATCATGAAGTGGGGGTCTAGCCAAAGAAGGAAAAAAAATACCAAAGAAGGCTGTATGTGTCTTTAACAGCCTTATAATGACTCCATAATCACTTAGATAAGATAAGCCTTTGATGTGCGCTCTGTTATCAGGACTGTATATTGGCGGTGATCATGAAGGGGGGGTCTAGCCAAAGAAGGAAAAAAATGTGTCCTTTCACAGAAGTTGATAAAGAAAGTACTGGTAACCAATTTTGCACAGGGAGTATTCGCAGAATTAATTACTTCCCACATACATTTTTTCCCCCATGGAGTAATATAATTTTACTGCCCAAATTTTTAGAGTTTTACGGTACCTAATTAATTTGAAAACATTTGAGACATGTCATGATAAGCCTTTTATAATGCACAAATACTAAAGACTCAGCTAGGCCTATGTATCCATGCAGGTTGGTCAGTCTTGGCAGTTCACTACATATCATAGAATTCAGTGCTCTAGACAAGGAGCATATTTGATGATAAATCCAAAATAGTTTCTGTTCATTTTCCATAAAAAAATATATGTTGCAACATGTGAGTAATGACATGAGAAAAGGGGTCTTATAGCATATGCCAAATGCACAGACAGATCAGCCTGCACATATGGGCATTCCCATCAGAGTTTGCATCACTTAAACTACAGATCCATCAAGATCCAAAGATTGTATAAGAGAAATGTGATTAGACTGTATGTATGTGCAGACATCTGCATCTGCACATTTCGCACATGCTATAAGACCCCTTTTCTAATGTCGTGGCTCATATGTTTTTATGGAGAAATAAGAAAAATTATTCCCAAATTATCATAAATATTCTCCTTATCTAGAGTGCTGTTGATTCTTCAAATGAAAACTGCAAATTGGATCTGCTTGCCTAACCAAACCTTAATTAGGATGAGAAATGTACCTTTTCTTTGACCAAAGTATATGTTAGATGTAATTCAAAATAATTACATTGTAAAGTAATTAATTAGCATTACCATAACATTGCAGTGTTAGCATTACCATTATAATTACATAGTTATGGGACAAGTAATTAACTAAATTACCATTACTTGGCAAAGGTAATGCATTACCATTACTCATTACATGTTTTATATCACAAGTTTTTATCTCTTTGGCAACTATCAAATAAGGGCAGGGAAAAATATATTGAACCTTTATTTGTACCAGTTAACTTAAAAAAGCACTGATCTTCATATTGTCATATACAAATAGCACTTAGCTCCAATGATTGTCTCATTAAATGCACCAATTGCATACCAAAAAATATAGCTTTCAGACAAAATGGCTGGACAAACAGTGTAGATACAGATCAGACTGCACTATAAATAGCCTATAGCAATCAATGATTAGTCTACTGTTATGATTTTTTTCTATTAAAAACACCTGTTTTTGACTAGAGGACAGGATAATTATCACACTTTATATGCGGAAGCAACAAATGTGGATAATAATCAGTGTACAGTATTATGTACATGAAAATTTAGAAGATGATAAACTTCTACAAAGTAATGAAAATGTAATGCCAAAAAGCATTACATCACAACAGCCTTTTTCTACTTGTAATTTATTAAATTACCATTACATGTAATGAAAAAATCCTTCATTACTCATTACTTAGCAGTACTTTGAAAAAAAGTAATGCATTAATATATTAACCATTACTCATTACCATTACCCAATCTCTGCTGAGCCCCCAGGTCCTATAGTAATATATAAGTTGCCTGGTTAATGGCTTATGAGTGATAACTTGGAGCTTCGTCATGATTGACTGAGTTCGGGTTTAACGACATGTCAACCCTTGTGGGTCATTTTGTGTCATCTCCCAGAAAAAGGGAGAAGAGAAACAGAAGAGATAGTAGAGGAGATGAAAGAGAGGGACAGGGGAGAAAGGAAAAT
This sequence comes from Anodontia alba, assembly GCA_964016985.1. Classification (NCBI taxonomy): domain Eukaryota; kingdom Metazoa; phylum Mollusca; class Bivalvia; order Lucinida; family Lucinidae; genus Anodontia; species Anodontia alba. The sequence continues at coordinate 141,973,854 of OZ024821.1, forward strand.
GAATGGAAGTAAAGAAACAGAAGAAATAAAAACCTTCCCCTCTACCCTTACCTGCTACAAGGATAGCAGGCCTTGCCCAACTGCCAATATCAGTTGGACGCCCCGGTGGCTAAGATAATGACACCTTTGCCTCACCCAACTACCCCCAGCCGCGTCATGAGAAAGGAGGCGGGGTAGAAGACATAACAATAGGTGTGGAGGGCAGGGTGAGAGGCGGAGGTCAGGGGCAGGAGAAGCAAGACACAAAGATGGCAGGTTGGAGGGGGGTGGGGAGGGACAGGACAGAAAGTGGAATGGAGACATGGTTATGGTGGGAGCACAGAGATCAGGCAGAGGGGAAAAGCAATATTGGTGGTGAAAGGAGGATGGGTAATAATGGGCCAGGAGAAGAAGGGATGCAGCAGATGGAGATTGGAGAAAAGTGGGAGCTTGGCTGGAGATAAATACCCCCTTGTCTGATATATGAGTGGGCCACGAGAACGATCAGTGAAAACTTAGATGAGCCTGTGCATCCAGTCTGATCAGAATCTTTGCTATTCACTAAATGAATGCAAGTTATGCAGAAATATGTAGGGTAGGTAACTTGGAGGCAGATTTTCAATGAGTTTGTTCAAATTTTCTGAAATTTTTCACAATATTGTTGGGAAACATCAATTATTCAGATTCAACAAAGAAAAGTAAAACATATTTTCTTTGACAAAATTTAAAAAACCCCCACATTACTGTAGAAATTTCATAGGTCAGACCAATTTCTGGCAAAAAATTATATTTTTTGAGTAAATATTTGAGAACAAAACACAGAAACAGAAAAGACAAAATATCATATCAGAAACCGTTTGTCTTTTCTTTTTCTGTAATCAGCATAAAATATTATCATTTAAAATAAAACGTGTGGTGTTTGGAAAACTGGAGAAATTTGACTACCAACCGGCTGACATTTTGTTTGAACTTTGGGTCTGACCATTTTCTAGCGATAGCAAATCTGAACTCTTGTCCTACAATCAGTTTATCGTCAACCAAAACGCCAAAATTTCGCCTCGTGGCTTCATAGCCAGTTGTAATCGATCTCCTTTATTTCTGCTGCTGAAGGGAATTCCTCAATTCCTTAAGAAATTGTTCTGCGAAAGGATTTTCTGCCATTACGAAGTGAAAGTGAAAGTAAAAATGGGATGACCGTCAACTGGCCCATAATGCAACGCGGTAAACAAATATGGCGCCCTGGTTTCGGGTATCCGTAAAGTGGTCCATACATGGCCTAAATATGTACTGCAATGGGCGGTAGGTCCAAATATAAGTCAAGCTAGTTATTGGAAATTTCCAATACTAGAAATCGCCCATGTTTACAAAAATTAATCAGACTGACTGGATAAACTTTTGTCTTTGTAGCTTTTAACCAGATGAACAATGTCAGAACCATCCACCACACTGTCAGAACCGATCTAACGGCTTCACTGTTTGCCGCTCTAAGGCGGTGTTTCTGTTGCAGTTCTTCTTGTTTACAATCGGGCCTCGGTGGCTCAGTTGGATGCGCCGTCCGACTGGAGACCAGGAGGTCGCGGGTTCAACCCCCGCCGAGGTCGGCAACATTCTTTCGTGGAGATTGATCATGAAATATTTTCTACGGTCATTCTCTCCCTTCCGCTGATTCAAGAAGGGCAGTTGTCAGTTTCTGGCGAAAGAATGTGCACAATACTGGTTAACCGCTTAGAGGACTAAGCCTGCCCAGTAAACGTGTGGTTAGGTAAACTGACCGCGCACCAACCTCAACACAAACAAACAATCGGGCCAAAGTATACATACACCAAAATTTCTTTAAGGTTGTCCACGTTGTTATCACTGACCAAACCGCTCGTTTGTACGAAATCTAGGTTAAGTGTTATTTATACCCGCGCTATTCTTGTCGTTGTAATATGAGAGTTCCGTGGAAAGAGGGTTATCTGTAAAAGCTGGACTGGGACATTGGCAAACAGTGCAGACCCAGATCAGCGTCTGATCAGGGTCTGCATTCTTTACTTAGATGGCGGGAAGTTAAGGGGTTAAATGAAACAGTTTTAAGTCCTCGTTCAGGACCATTTTTCCAGCCTACACTCGGAGGCAATCGACCCACAAGTGCTGTCAGTGCTGTGGTTCGTCCTCTTCTTCGTTTATTTGTTCCATTAAACTCTTATCCCATGCCTTGGGAAGTCTGTTCCAGGATTGTGGCCATTCCTGACTATCTCGACTTTTAATTTTACTAAATTGTATTGACCCTTCGATGTCTTCTTGTAGTTTGTTCATTTTGCATATATTCATAATGTAACAGTTGGCACGTTAAAATGTCTTTCCCTTTCTAGGGAGAAAATAATAACTTTCACGCTACAAGACAAATATTTAATAGGTCTTAAGACAATTCCTTGTATGATTTGATAAGTTTTAACTCCCAATTAATATGCCTTAAACATTTGCTTGTTTAGAATGACCATTGCCAGTCCCTTCAGCAGGAAGTCCTCTAGTGGCGACAAAATAGTAAAACACTTGCCTACAAAGACCGCTTCGGTCTCTGGAACCTGAAATAAATATTTTATTTCAGACCCTACCATATAGGCCAAGACTTTATCCACAATATTCGAGGAAATTGCCAGTTACTCTTGTCAGTATTTCTCTCGGGGCACACGGTTTCCTCCACATTCAAACTGGTCTGCCTTGTATAGCCGAAACACGACCGCAAATCGCGTTAAAACCAAAGTCCTCTCCCTTTCCTGAACCAAACCATGGTCTTCTTGCTCCAACAGTCTAATTGGGGCCACGCTGTTTATCTGGAAGAAACATGGAAACAGTGAAATATACTGATGAAAAGCAAAGATTCATATCAAACTCTTGGAATTCTCAGACTAACTGGATCTTCTCTGTTTGAATACAGGCTAATTAAGGGGACTGGATACACATTCGGGAAGGCAACCCTGTCATATAGTTTCAGCCTCCCTTCTGAAAATGGATCTACTCTAAAAGGAAAGAATTTGATCCCTTGGAGCAAATTCTTTCTTTTTAGAGTAGATTCCTTTTTAGAAGGGACCTGGAGTGCAGGAAAGCAAACCTGAAATCATACAAAATAGTTCCCTTGTAAAAATTGGCAGCAAATCTATCAAGTGTATCAAGTCCCTTTAAGGGCCATTTTGCTCTAGTTAGTGTTATTAGGGATGCTGAGGGGCATTATGACCCTAAAATATATCTTGGATCACTCGACACCGAAGTCTCTATTTGACAGAGCAGATTCGGAGGCTGTTGGATCTTGTCAACATCCACTGGTTTGGCACCGCCCCATTATTATCCCAGCAGGCATACAACATCAAAATGACGTCGTATCAACGTCGATGCGACGTGATTACGTCGCATCGACGTTGATACGACGTCATTTTAACGTGTCCCCACTGGGATAGATGCATATTAGCTAATTACATCGATTAATATATTCAGAAATTTTCATCCTATTACATTTAATCTTACTAATTATCTAGGGTCGACCTTGTTGTTTAAACAAGATTTAATAGAAAGTGAATCTATATCATTAATATTTCATTTATCTTTGGACTAATGTGTAAACAGACGTATCTGCGTGTCATATTTATTCAAACATAGGGAGTCTGTCGTCAATTGTTGAAATGACACATCGTGTGTCATGGTTTGATAAGTTGTTGGATTTTTTTTTTCATTCCGATATTACAGACTCTGAATGAAGACATATCTCCTAAATATCTGAATACCTAAATATATCCAGTTGCATAAGGAAAGCGCTTTCAGGTGAGCGCCAAAATGACACGATTTTCAAACGGGGAATTTCTCGTAAAAAGCTAGCGGTGCATGCTTCAGCGATTGGTTTTGTGTTCTATGGTCATTTATGCGCAATGCACTTCGTCCAAGAACAAGAACAACAACAAAACAACATTTAATTTCTTAAAACGGGCATTGACTACGTCGGGCGCCGCCATTTTGTTTTGTCTGGTTGCTATGCAACGTTCTGTTTCAAACAGCGAGTTAGCTCCAAATATTTACGAAGCACCACAAAGCGCTTTTTGGTAACGTGCCGTTGCATAGTGAAGCGCTACGAAGCGCTCTGTTACGTTCGCTTATGTAACTCATCCCCGTTAGGGATGCGGAGGGGGTGGGTACGGAAGGGAGTGTATCTACCTTTGTAACAGTAAACGGGGGTATGCAGCTGCTTTGGGTTTGTTTTCGCCTCTTTTGCTGTTTATTTGGGTTGTGTATTCAGGATTCAGTTAAGAAATGAATTTTATTTTTTACGAAGTTCATTGAGGTATGACAGTGGTCAATAAATTTCGGAAAAAATCCAGTTCATTACTTATATTTACATTATTTTTCTCGCGTACCTTGGAGAGAATTTCACATTACAGGCTGCATTGAGGGCAGGCGAATTATATTTGGATAGCTTAAGAGCGGCGACGTCATCACAACAGTAACAGCGTCCAATCAAATCTCCGAGAGCGTCAGTTGTTTTGACGTCGCGTGATCCATTGCGTTCATGGAGGAATGAACTACACTGGGTTCTATAGGTTTCTCTAAGACCCTTGGTGTCATTGGTGGCCTATGGAGTATGATTGTGACTATTCCTGGTTATCTTCTACACTAGTTTTCCGTGGTCCCCTTTGTATTACGAAAACACGCCTATTCAAATATATAGAAAATTTCACCGCCAAAAACTGAAAATTTTCAGATAAAAAGTTCTGATATTTTTCATATTTCTGCTCAATAGATTGTGGGTACTGGTTAGAACCGTCTCGGCAAAGCGGTTCTAACGAGTACCCACAAATCTATGTTTATGAGCAAAAATAAGAAAAATGATGTATACCCATGTAACCCGAGTTTTGCTATATAAAAGTGGGATTAAGGGGTTCAAAATTATATAGGCGTGTTTTCGTGATGAAGTAGTTTTTAAACCACTATATTTTGAAATTAAGCCCATGTGTTGAAAATAAAAATTTAGAAACTGTTTTACGAAGTATATGATAGAGGTAGCATTGTTTTAGAAATTAAGCAGTTAAAGTTAATTATAGTTGTTAAAGTCAGTGAAGTAATTAGATCCTCTGGCACAAAGATTAATCTGATATTCAAATAAATACATTCCATATGATGTACAATAGCCCGTGGGACGGCACCGTCGAAAAACGGGAAATTTACAATGTCAGAATCGAAGTCATGTTTTCAGTTTGTTATGAATTTTACATGTAGTTATAACATTAGATGTTGATCAGTTTAAATCAGAAATGAAACTTCGGTATCAGAAGAAATTGTTTCATTAACCTGAAGTTACAAAATGTATTACAGGATAAAACCTTCGGTATCGGAAGAAATTGTTTCATTAATCTGAAGTTATATAGAATACATTTTATAAACCATTGGTTTAATGCATAATGGTCAATATCAATAATATTTAGAAAGTCTGCATGCTTAGCTGTTGACCCAATCACGTTTGACCGCTTTGCTTATCTCTTTAATTGCACACCGGTGGGCCGGGGTTCTGACTACGATTGCCACGACTTAAAAAAAACTATTCATATAGATGGTCTGAGCCTGAACTTTTTATGTATGTTTCTCGGCCCACCGGATTTGGCTGGTGGTTTTCTTTTGCTCCAGTATTCCATTGGTGTTGTTTGACACCCCGTCGGTATCAGGGAGTCTCAACACATTTTTTCTCTATTTCCTCGTCTTTGCTTCACTGTGGGCTTTATATGTGATTTATTTGTTGCCCGTAATGGTTCATGGGTGAGTTTAAGACCTACACGCGTACCGAACAAGTGTGTGTGTGTGTGTGTGTGTGTGTGTGTGTGTGTGTGTGTGTGTGTGTGTGTGCTGCAATGTAAGCTGACGGCGAAGGTCTGGATCCCGTAAAGCTAGCTTAATCCACCCCCACCCACCCCGTCGCAGTAATGCATTACTGACCATTCCAAGGCTATTACTTTCATCGTGGTAGTTTTTGTTAAATGTTCTGTAGTGTTTCATTTACAAATCTTTTTTCTTTTAACAGATTTTTGAGAAAGGACTGTCAACTCTGCTTGCCATCTGTTTGTTTTTTGGCTGTTTAAATGTATTTGTCTGTCTTTCTATTTGGAATTGAGAATTTGATGTGGATCTGATTGTAACTTCAGATTTGAAATGTACTGTTTCGAATGTACATGTACATGTAGGTGTTTATAGAACTGCATACGTTTTCAAGATATTAAAGTCGCTTAGTACTACTTACGGCGAAAAAGTCAAATAATGGTTCATCGAAGGGGCTTATCAGCGATCAATCAATTCTTCGATATTCTTTCCATATAAGACATGTGGCAATACCGGTTTTCCATGCTTGAAATGTAAGTGCCTAGTTAGCTGCGCACCTGAGCGGACTGATGAGTATTGAGTATCTTTGGAACACGTGTAGTGTATACTGTGTTTTATAGAATATAGGCTGCATGGTTAAGTAGTTAGGGCTTTCGAATTGCCAGTAGGCGGAAAAAATATTACTATGCTTCCGTTAACCATGTCATACCATATGAATATCAGCCGATACTGTTCACGAGACGGAAAATGAAAAACAATAAAAAGTGAATTCATCGAACCACACTTTTATTAAACAAACCGCAAAACCTCAGTTTTATTTTAAAGCCAATACACTTAAACCCAAGAGCATTATTATAGGGTGTAAACCGTTAACTTTAAAGATTGTGAATTGTGATATGAGCCATAAAGTCAGAAAACGTACGTTCGGACATGTGCGCCCAGCTAAGACTCAGATCAGCCTGCACATACATGCATTCTTATCGGAATTTTCATTGAGAGCATTTTGGATAGCTAAGGATACAAAGCTTCTTTGTGCGGACAACGACGACTCTGATCACACTTTGTGGATGCGCAAGCCGAGTTGAGTCTTTGTTTGGCGCACGTCGGAAGGTACATTTGCTCAGGTGGTGGCTCATATGTTAATTTAATTTTATCGACATGAATATTAGGTTGTCACACCTGGGAAACCAACTTATTCTGGTAAACCATATGACATTGAACTTGCGGCAAACGATAATTAGCAGACGAAAATATATGTTATATATGGGGGGTATATTCGAACAGAAAACAAAACCAAAAACAAAAACAAAAAAAATAAACAACAACAAAAAAACAAAAACAAACAAACAGTGAATCAGCGCTTTTTCAAAATCGTTGGTACATTCTATAGTATCCAGCGATTCTGCAAGCCGTCAGCGACAATCCTGATCCGATTGCTGTTCTCGTGAAGAGGCTCAGTTATGTTTTACAATATTAGTGTTGGCCGCAATATCAAATTTTGGGCCCTCAAAAATATGTTCTTTCAGATATAAGAGACATTGCTACTTTTCATCTTTTTACAATTGACGTCATGCTGACGTTACAATGTTATAGTCTTTTATATGCAAAATACTTTACAAGGGATGAAAAACGATGTCTGAATTAGATCGGCGGCTTATTTAAGCCTGCCCTGCTTATATTGAATGGGACGTATTTGCATTGGTGCCAAATTGCTCCCTGAAGCTAAATGAATGAAAAACAAATCGTATAGTCAACTTGTAATATCAGCGTTACTATGGTAATCTATGCTAACGTATTGAACCAAGATGGTACAGCTTAGAAAATTGATAATATCATAGTCTATATTCAATATAAAGCAAAATATGTGGTACCAAATAAAAAATAGACACGGGTTTTTAACTTCGTATGAAAATAAACAAATTAGCTTATTTGCATATGCATGAATATTAATTTATACTTATGTTTTGCGTAAAAAGTCAATAAATACCAGACAAATTAATTATATCCCAGTCTTTGGTCAATATAGATAAACAAAATGTGCAAAATAAGACCCTTAGACACTGACTTATTGCTTCTACTCCATACATGCAAATAAGCTCATTTACTTATGCATGAATATGCCTTAATGCTTAATTTTAGGTGAAAAGTCATACATACATCAGAAACTAAGTCATTTTAAACTTGTTTGTTTTCTGTACACATTATTTTAATATTTGAGTACCTCAGACTCATATTTTTACAACTTGCTTGATGGTGTGATAGCGAGGATGCAATGCTATTCCGATGGAGAATGTTTTAGGTAGCAAATATGGCAAATCCCCTGGGTCAGAACGGAATGGGGATAAATTATTTCACATTCCCTAGTATGGGACGTAGATGGGGAAGTATGTCTCCTTTTGACAAAATGTTGTAGTTAAAATAGTCATTCTCCAACTAAAATTTTATTTCTGATGTCTAAGTCTCTAATTCTCTTAACACTGTATGCGTCATAGTTTTATAGGTAGCCTGAATTAAATGCAGATATGGTAAATAGGGAATGAGCGTATATGGGTCAAAATACCTTCCTTATGGTAATCTTGAACTTTATGTTTATTTCTTGAAACTCAGATGTACTTGAACTCATCCTCCTTTCAACCTCTGCTGTAATCTCTAACAGACCTAAAGGAAGATGGATAATATGAGCGTCCGCAGCAGTTAAACTTTAGAAGCAATAAGCTGTTCTTATCCTTCTACATGGAAAGAGCTTCTGTTGTCTGAGCAACCCTGAAATCATTTATGGTTTAAATTCCCTCAATAGAGATGATTTTTGATAGATATTTGAAGTTCTCCAATGCTTCTAGTCTCCGACGTTTTGATAGGTACCCTGACTCAAACTCGATGGGGATAGGTACGTTCACATTCCTTTGTTAAGAGCCCATCAGGAGTAATACTTTATGTCTCTACTATGGCAAACTGCTTTTTAAATGTTTTGTACTTTAATAAATACTTTAATGAATTACCCTCTCCTTATTTGCGAATTATCATCATATAGGTAAGATAATACCTATACTCAAAGAAGAAAAAGGTGGTCCTCATGACTAGGGTTTCCTGACTAGAAACTCTGATCATGTTGCCCGTAATGGTATATGGTTGATTCGCACGTGAAAAGACATACGTGCGCCTGGCATGCGGTTCGATCATTGTTTCGTACACACAGTGCCCCTGTGTAATGAAATCCTGTCACAGTGAAGGGTGGTTCTTCGTTGACTCAAAACTTAGGTAACGGCGGGGGATCTGGTGTTTCGAGCGGTCTCCTTTGTGTTTTCTTGCATGTGACGCATTTCTGTAGCACTGACCGTAAACATTGTCGAGCTGACGGAATCCAGAATTTCTGTAGAAGGTAGGGTAACGGTAGCCCCTGCACCAGCATGTAGTTGTTTCTCATGTGCATAGCGTACAATAAGACGAGTCGGGTTGTGTTGAGGTGGCAAAAGATACGGAAATTTCGTCTGGTTATTGTGTTGCTGTCTAGGAAAAGTCCTAACTGCTTCACTATGGACGGGTAGCTCTTGTGAGATTTGATGCTAGCAATGTCTTCATGATACATTATTAACTGGCAGCTTCATAACCACAGTATCTCGGCATCATTCATTTCGCTGACTGTTACAATGCCGGTCTCTTTCTGACTGAATATGCATTTCCTGCAGTTGTGTATAACCCGTATGACAAATGTTGTTACTCGTAGTTGCTTCTGGCATCTGCTGAACGATTCTACCTTGATGATCCAATGCATCCCAACATTCTCAGGTGCCTGAGACCTGATTAACTTTAAAATTTGAAAAATACTTCATGAGTTTTGGCCCTCTGTAACTTTGGGCATTTTTACTTTGTCAACAAAATATCTAAAAACTGTTAGAGCCTTGAAATTTGGTGAATTGATTGATGAGGAAATGACCTGATTAACTTTTGAATAAATTCTGAAAAATATTTCATGATTAATAGCTCTTTGTAAATTTGGGCATTTTTCCCTTGTCAGCAAAATATCTCAAAAGGTGTTGAAGCTAGAGTCTTGAAACTTGGTGAAATGATTGGTAATGACGAGTAGATGACCTGGTTTACTTTTGAATAAATTCTGAAAAATATTTAATGAGTAATGGCCCTTTGTAAATTTGGGCATTTTTCCCTTGTCAGCAAAATATCTCATATACTGTTGGAGCTAGAGCCTCATAACTTGATAAATAGATTGGTAGTGATGAGAAGGAGGGGCCTATTGCTTCTGGGCATGAATGTCCTTTGTATATTTGGGCATTTTTCCCTTGTCGGCAAAAGATCTCAAAAACTGTTGGAGCTAGAGCCTCATAACTTGATGAATAGATTGGTAGTGATGAGAAGATGACCTTATAAACTTTTGAATAAATTCTGAAAATATTTCATGAGTTATGGCCCTTTGTAGACTGGGCCATTTTACCTTGCATTATCTTTAGAGGCAAGCATATGGTTGGTTAGTGTTTTACAAACACAATTTCTAGTTTCTCCAGTGTAGCGGCCACCCTCGCCAACTCCTCGGTCGAATCCTCGTCTGTCTTTATTTTCTCGAATTTGTTGAACAGTCTCGTTACAACACATTTGTTTCCGTGGCGGACGTGATTCACTTTTAAACTCATATTCTTATCATATAGTCATGGCACCAAATTGTGGGGGAGAAATGAAAACTAAAACTGTCACTTTCCCTGATTTGAGTGTTTTCTCTCAGCTCCTTTTCAGAACTGACGTTACATAGTTACATAGTTACAATACAAGCAATGCAAAGAAACCGAAGTGGCATAATCCAAGACGTCGCCCGGTAAACGGCACGTTCAAACTAGCGCTATGTATCTCTGTTGCATTCAATTCCTGACAACTACATTCCTGTTTGTTTTAGCATTTCTACCTGACTACCAGGCATACTGATTTCTAAAATCTATAAGGATAAGCTACCCAAACTAGCAAGGAAACAGAATTATGCAAGTTCAAAGCGCTTTTTAACCAAACATGAATTAATATTTAATATTTCATGAATATACAAACGAGCTTATTAACATATATGGACTTTAACTGAAAGGTAATTTATAAATGTTTATTTATTTATATTTATGAATCTATATTGAGCACAGTCTGAGTTATGATTAAATTATCTTGTTTTTCACTATTTTCCCACAAAACCTAGGTATCAATTTATACTCGTGAATATTGCACATGTGCTTATTTGAATATTTGGACATCAAGTTGTAGGGCAATGTCCATCCTTTTATATGGTGCCATTATTACTGAGTTATGTAGAATACAGTATTAAATATAAACAATTTACAATGTCTACCCTCTGAATCCTATATTTTACAGTGAGTTGCCATGGAAACGGTGATATTTTATATATTATTTAAGAGATTGTTTTTCTTTAGGGAATATTTCTTATTCAATGGATCCAAGTAAAGATTTTGGCACATACGAGTAGTCATATGGGACGTGCTGCTTGACCGGCTAAAATATCCACCAACTCATTGTCCCCCGTGCTTTTATATTACGTTTTATGCTTATTTCTGGGTATAATTTATGTGACGTCATAGAAACCTACCCCCCACCCCCCACCCCCCACCCCCACCGCACCCCCCCCCCCAAAAAAAAAACACCTTTTTTTTCTTTACATGGACTCAGTTTACAAAATTAAAAAAAAATCAATTTAAAGAAGCATGCGCACAGGACCTACAATGCGGCCTAGGCTATGTGTGCAGTATGTATAACGATGGCAAAGTTCAATACCACGGACATCAGAGCCCAGTTGTTTAACGCTTAGCACTCTGGGTATAAATTTCAGCAGGCGACATTTTGAAATATCTTTATTATTTTCCCAGAAAAACTGTTTTGAGTGGGTCTAGCCTGCGGCGTCTGATCTTGATCTACACTGTTTGTCTAGGCTCCAGGCACTAATGCATGGGTTAAGAATTTGGAACATTAAAACAGTCGAATTTAAAAAGACGTTTGATAAACAAAACTGTGCGATAGATTTTACACTTTCGTCTGTTCATAAATTCAAATCAGTCATTAAGAATTCGAGAATTAATCATAAGAATATAGACCTTAAAATGAAATATTGAGTATGGACAATTATTAAACACATATGATATATCATTAAGTCTAATATTTGCACTGATATGAGTATCCAAATCGTGATAAATTGTTTATAATTGTGTGCATTAACTCGTGTTTTTTGTTTATACCACAACGGTAGCTTACTATTTTATCTTAAGTGGTGGCCCTGGAATGTCTATATCTCGAACAGTGTACTTAAAGAGATTTAACCGATATTTTGTTCCAGGAGTGCAGTCCATTTATGTGAACTTGTCTATGTCTGAAAACACGAACGTATGCACACACACACACACACACACACACACACACACACACACACACACACACACACACATACGCTGCTGCATCCACTGATTTGAACCGCGCCATGCACAAATCTGTTTTCAGTGTGACTGGTAACTTGAAACAAGTGCCGTAGCTCTATAGCCAATTTCCGGAATCATCTTGAAGGTAGGCGTAAAATCGGAGAAAGATTCAAAGCAGTGAGAGTGCTGATGGAGACGGTTGCCTAAAATTCTATAGGCCTCTAGAACTGTTTGGGATTTACGCTGAAATTGAAGTCCTTTTACGGTACCCGTCAGCCCCTTTTCGGTGGAAATGATCCTTTTCGGTAGTTAGTAGGACCGTGGCTCGGGTTATTTTTTGCCCGACTCTGTAGATTTGCCTCGTTTTTCTGGAATAGCCATATTCGTCCGCCGATATTGTACTCAGTATGATTAAAATCTTACTTTTTTAAAGTTTGAAATCTTCTTTGCTTTTATTGATTTATTTGCTATTTGTATGCATCCAAGTATATAAGGCTAAAATGTTTGTATGCAAAATTGTTTGCGTTATCAGCGTTAGCAGGGAGTATTTGGACTGGTTGTAACAGAAAAACGGATTGTCAACATATGGTATCATATTTATGTTCTCGACAACAAGTAATCGCGAGTGATAAAGGGTTGACGGATTTCACCACCATACAATCTGGTGTGCCTCAGGGCTCAATACTGGGCCCGACTTTATTTCTCATTTTTATCAACGATCTTCCGCTTCATATAAAAAAGTGCTCCTCTGATTTGTATGCAGATGACACGACGATTCACACGCATGGTAATGACATAGATGCTATTGAAGAAGATCTGCAAGGAGAATTCGGTGACAAAAAAAAAGGGGGAAAGATAAACAAAATGAATGTTCACATGACCAAAACAACTTGCATGCTAGTTGGCGCTAGAAAGCACGTGAACGACTCTCGACCTCTAAATATTATTGCTGACGATGTCAACATTCAATCCGTTAGTAAACAGAAACTCCTTGGTGTTTATATCGATGAACACCTTTCTTGGTCTGCCCATATAGACCACTTATGCTCCCTTATCTCATCTAAAATATCTCTATTACGCCAGTTAGCAACGTATGTACCGACACATATTCAAAAAGTTTACTATCAGGGGTATATGCTTCCTTATATTGATTACGGCTCTGTTACCTGGGGGTCAGCCTCTGCAACTAATATTGAACGCATATCCAAACTGCAAAAAACGCGCTGCTCGAATCATCGTGCGAGCAGATTACGATACCCCATCAGTAGATATGTTCAGTCAGCTGGGATGGCTGTCAATTCCGGACAGACTTAAATATAATAAGGCTGTCTTGACATACCGAGCAATAAATGATTTATCCCCTGAATATATAACACAACTTCTAAAACCAGTATCCGAGGTACATACTCTTAACCTGAGGTCATCAGAAAATGGCTTACTTTATGTACCGAAAGCACGGGCAGTACTTTTTGATGGCTCTTTTTCGTGTTCCGCACCAAGATTATGGAACGCTCTACCTCAAACAGTAAAAACATCGGGGTCACTCTCTACCTTTAAGCAGTCTCTTAAAGCAACATTTTAACCCTTATAAAATGTCTTATGGTTTTAAATGACATACCATGTGTAAAATTATCGCTGAAACCGTTATTGTAACTGAATTGAGAGCTTTTATGACCTAGCATAATTGTTTTAGATATTGGTTTTATGCGCTCGTCAAATCTTAAAGCACTTACAAAAACTGTGATAACATATAGATTTGTCTTTGATATAATTAAGTGCCATGTTTGGTTTTAAATCACTTGCACATACCTATTAGCACTTTTATTTGACAAAACCTCTATATAAGCATTCACTTCACTACAAGCTACTTTTATCCCATGAATTTCTTAGCAGTTAGTTAAGTCTTGTTGTATATATGTATATAAAGTTTAGTTAGAGGACCGCAAGGTAGAATAGTTATTTATAGCTAATTGTGTCATCCTCTTAAAACGACAAGACGAAATCATCTTGCTTTTGAGGGGAATTGGTACACTTTTAGGGGATGTAACTCTGCAAATGTTTTGTCTCCCTTCTTAAAAGGTAGATACTTTAGAACGAAAGTGAATTAATTCTTTCTTATTAAAGAAAACCCTTTTAAGAAGCCCAGCTAGCATTCTACATAATTCTATAACGGGCCGTTATCGGCCCGTCAGCTACCCTGACGGGTCGATAACGGCCCGCTTTAGATTTATGTAGAATGCTTACTGGGAGGCGCCTGGCTTACAGTAAAGCATGAACTTTCAAGTTCCCAGGTAGCATTCTACATAAATCTATAGCGGGCCGTTATCGGCCCGTCAGCTACCCTGACGGGCCGATAACGGCCCGCTATAGATTTATGTAGAATGCTTACTGGGGTCATCGTTGTACAATGTAGCTTGTAAAAAAATCTACCTGGTGTGCCCTGTCAACATTGTCCAATGTTTTGCAAAAAATGTTATTTTTTATTGGCTGCATAACAACTGCCAATGTATATAGAACATATATGTTACAACTACATTCAAATTTCAACATTTTAAAGCGGAGTTGTCAGTTAATGTTTCTCTTTTATTTTACGAAAATGAAGGAACTTTATATACAGGCGAACTTCAATGGCTCGAACATCTTTGGGAATTTGTTCGAGATATGGGTAGTTCGAGCCACTGAGGGTCAATCATGGCGCCAGGTCAGGAAACAAATGGTGATAATTTAGGGATGTCTTTTTGATCTTCTGCATAATAATGGTATGTTGTGTCGATGAGGCGGTTCTAATGAGAACACACAACATACAATTTCGTGATAAAAATTTTCCTTAATATTTGATTTCTTGAGCTGTCGAAAGACTTTCTTAGGGACTCAAAAACGAGTTCTAAATAGCCATGGTAAATAGCCATCGGTGTTCGAGTCATCGAGGTTTTACTGTATATATTAAAATATATGTTTGTTTGTTTGTGTTGAGGTTTTACGGCCCAGTCAACTCAATGGGGTCATGTCGAGCGCGGTCAGTTTACCTAAACACACGTTTACTGGGCAGGCTTAGTCCTCTAAGCGGTTGACCAGTATTGTGCACATTCTTTCGCCAGAAACTGACAACTGCCCTTCTTGAATCAGCGGAAGGGAAAGAATGACCGTAGAAAATATTTCATGATCAATCTCCACGAAAGAATGTTGCCGACCTCGGCTGGGGTTGAACCCGCGACTTAAAATATAATATACGGTCGTATTATGTATTGTAGTATATTTCTGTTTTATAGATAGCTTCAATCTGGACCACTGTGGAAGAAGCTGGTCTGTATCTAATGTGTTACATCACGAAAACACGCCTATTCAAATATACATGTGTGTATAGAGAATTTCACCTCCAGAAACTGAAAATTTTCAGATAAAAACTCTGATATTTTTCATAGCTCTGCTCAAAACATAGATTGTGGGTCCCTCGTTAGAACCTCCTCGGCGATGCGGTTCTAACGAGTACCCACAATCTATGTTTTCTAGCGAAAATAAGAAAAATAATGTATACCCCTGTAAACCCAGTTTTACTATATAAAAGTTGGGTTTAAGGGAGTCAAAATTATATAGGCATGTTTTCGTGATGATTTGCAAAGAAAGTAACTTTCATTGGCTGCATAACTTCTAAAAATGGTGCAACTACTTTTGGCATCATTCAAATTTTCACGGGGGTGTGGGTGGGGGGGGGGGGGGTGTTGGTTGGGTTGTCAGTTTGTGTTTCTCTCTCTCTCTCTCTCTCTCTTTTTTTTTTTTTTTTACAAATTTACATAAATATAAGCATCTTGCAAATCTTTGCTTATTGTACAGCACTATTTCCTTTTGGAAGTCCCTCGCTTTTAACTCCCGCTTATTGTACATCACTAATTCCTTTTGGAAGTCCCTCACCTTTAGCTATCGCGCACGTATTTATGTTTTGTCTAGCAATCATCCTGTTTATTAATCTTTGTGAGCCACATTGACCTACTGACTGTAAACGAAATATTTTCATCTAATATTTTCTTAAGTGTTCGAACATAACTGGCATATGTTAGGGGATGTATACACTGTTGGTAGATTTTCTGCCACGTTTTACAAGGGAGACAACTTTTACGACTTCGTTTACTTTTCTGGAACCTAATGGCGACCGTAAAATGGGCCAAAAAACTTTATCCCGTTTATCTGAAAAGTTAAAAAAGCAAGCTGCAACACAAATATTAAACCGACGAGACTCAGAGCATCAGCCCAGTAAACATTCTTTATAAATTTATAGCGGGCCTTTATCGGCCCGTCAGCTATCCTGACGGGCCGATAACGGCCCGCTATAGATTTATAAAGAATGCTAGCTGGGAGGGCCTTCAGGCGCCGTTCTCAAAGGGACTACATACTCCCCGTGGATTTTCCGCCATGTATATTCTCAGTAAGCATTCTACATAAATCTATAGCGGGACGTTATCGGCCCGTCAGCTAACCTGACGGCCCGCTATAGATTTATGTAGAATGCTAGCTGGGTTCGGATTTCCGATGTTCGTGTAGCGTGGATCCGCGAACCCTCTGACAGTATGTACCTTGTATCCGTAACTCCTCCTACAGTTTTATGCCGATCTTTTTTTTTTTTTTTTTTTAACTGTACAGGGCCCAGTTGTTCAAAACTAACTACGTCGTTAATTAACGCATCGTTAAAACTTTGATCATTAAATATGGCATATACGTTAATATTTTTGCTAAAAAATTGTGAGTAGCTTTTGCATTTGCAAAAGCTACTCACATTTTTCTAGCAAAAAATACCTGTGAATTAGATATTGTATTTACTAGAACAGTTAACATTTTGACCACTAACGAGCTCGTTCGGCTAACGACGCTTTGAACAACTCGACTGTTTTCCGCGTTTTGAACTTAATCATTTTTCAGGCTCAGATACTATCAAAGTGTGTAGATAGGTAGATAGAGGGTACATTGTGTCCGCAACACCTCCCACAATTTTATGCCAATCTTTCTTAAAGCTCTACATGTGCTTTTGTCATGGTCTGAAAATGTGCATGTGATTTGGATATAATCCTTAGATAAACTTTTTCACGTTTTGAACTTCATATCCCTCAAAAATAGACTATTATCCAAGAAAGGTTTAATAAATTGATATATTAATATTAATACAATCATAAAATGTGGCACCTGACAGCCTGTAAAATTTCAGTTAGTCTCTCATTCTTGAAACGAAATGATTTTTTATCGTATCTCTGAATTAATGTTGCCAACATTATTTCAGAGATACGATAAAATATCATTTCGTTTTTGATCCAGTTCAAAAATGAGAGACTAACTTAAATTTTAGAGGCTGTCAGATGCCATATTTCATGATCGTATTAATACTATATATCAATTTATAAAACCTTTTCTGGATAACAAAAATGTCTATATTTGAGGAATATGGAGCCTTTAATCATTTCTTTTCACTTTTCCCATTTTCACTTCATTTTTCGAGGTCCATTACTATCAAACTGTATACATGGTAGGTACCTTTGGGGGACAGTTGGTTTAAACAATATTTTATTTGTACATTTACATGTATACAAATATATTATATAATATCAATGTTCCAGGACCTAACGGTAAGCTATAAGCTTATACAGTTCATTTCCTGGTTTACATGGAAAACATTTTCGTTCGTTTGAACGACTAGAAATGATAATTAACCAGACTCTTCCATCTCTGCATTTAGACACATCCATTGCTGCCAAAGCAGCACTTGTAAATCAGGAACAGATTGGCAAACAGTGTATATCCTGAGTAGACGGCGCTACAGTGTTTGCTAAAGTATCTGTCTTGGTATACAGGGCTGAAATGGGAAAAGTCTAATTGTAAGCATTTTGGAGATTATGACTGTGTTCGAGTACCAGTACCAAAATCACGTTTAAAGCACACACACACACACACACACACACACACACACACACACACACACACACACACAGATAGCATTCTGTTTCTATCTATTTTAGACAGTTATCGGTCCGATAGAAATCCTGTCGGGCCGATAACGGTCCGATATAGATTTAAGCAGAATGCCAACTTGGACGCGCAGGCATGCTGTTTGTTTTAGAAAGATGTTTCAGTCATTTCCACAGAGAAAAGACAGTAAGTTCAATATGTATCGGTATCTTATCTTGACATTGTGTTCAGCCTGATTAACTTTTTTCCTATTGTGTTCTGTTTTCGGATATTTTGGCATACAGCATCCAAAAGTAAATTCATTATATTCTTGAAACACCGTAAGATATATATATGTGTGAAGTATTTTTTTAAAGAATTGTCCAACCATTACCTACTGCTCAAATTGCAATCACTTTGCCTTCTGTCTTGACATGCTCTCCTGTGACTACAAAACACTGATCACGTGACTTGAATGTGCCTATATGACATGTAGAATAGACTGAGTTTAATTTCAGACTTTCAGACCATTAGCACGCCTAGCTCATACCCGACGTGCCCTGGGTTGAGTATAAAGTGGACAGGGCGGCGCTTGGTGACAGACAGCGGCACCAAGTGTGCATGGATGATCCATGAAAGCAAAGCTGTACAAATACATGTAAAATCGCCAATCGCCGCTGCCTCTGTGTGCCGGATGCCTGGAAGCGTTAAAAATCTGCACAACAACAACAGCGAGTATAATTCTAAAGTCTTGACATAGAGCAGTATACGACTGTATACGACTAAATAACTCTTTTCGTAGTAGTGTTACAAAGTTATAACTTTCATAACCTTGTAGAGCTTGTCCAGGCCAGGTCAGGTTGGTATAAATTCAGGAGCTCAAATATCTAAATAGAAATGAAGAATTACAGAGACGATCCCCAGTCAGCATTCTACGTAAATCTATATCGGGCCGTCATCGGCCCGTCAGGGTAGCTGACGGGCCGATGACGGCCCGATGTAGATTTACGTAGAATGCTAGCTGGGTCTATATATAGATTTTTTTTCCTCATATATATGAAAATTTGGCCTCATATATATGAAAATGTTATATCGGCCTGGTATTTGCTTTGTCCACATTTAACAGTATAACTCAAATTCAGCGTAGAGGTGCATCAGATATAAGTATAAGCTTATAGTTAGGAATTATAAAACATGGCGTCAAGGTTTAGGAGCTAGTCTACGGTATATGCAACCGAAATATAAACATGAACTACCAAATGACGACAGTTGAAAATAGTTTCCATTATTTTTTTTTTTTTTTTTTTTTTCGAGAAAATGGGCCGCATTTCATGTAAACTGACTAATTGAGGTCGGTTCACACAGAAAGTCAAAGTCTATTTTTCTCGATTTTTTTTTTTATTTTCACAGGTCTGTTGCCAGCTAATTTCGAAGTTTAATTTTTTTTATTGTGTGACCCGAGTGCCAACAATAGCTTTTCTATTCTATTGTGCAGGCGAGCAAAAAAAGATGTTTTTAATACTTTGTAAGCACGTATGAATGCGTTTGGACAATACTGAATTGGTTCTAATGAGTTTTGTAACACTTAACCCATAAAGTGCTAAGCAGATTTGTAGGAGATGACATTCTAAAATTGCTAGGCAGACGATTCACATGAAATATCGAGCCTTATTTTCTCTTAAAAAAACAAACAAACAAAAAACAAACAAACAAATCAAGCTACGACTGCTGCAGTTGTGAATACATTTGGAAAATTTGGTTAGCGTTTAAGGGCTAATGAGTTTTATTACACTTAAATTAGTACGATGTTCATGCTTTAATAACCAATCAATGAACAAGGCATGTAATTCATATTTTCTCACACATTATCTTCATGATTAATGTACGAACTTTGCACTATGTATTTTCAGCTTTGCGTTCCATTCAACGGCTTTTGAAATTGCATGTCCCTCAAACAGAGGAAAATGCCCTTATTGCGCATGCGCACACCGAAGCCCCAGAGGAGTGCGTATGTGCCTAGTCTGACTGAGGCCCTTCGTTGCCTGCTTACAAACCCAATAGATTTTGCAGAATTTGTTTTGAGCAGTAGAGGCCACTCATATGTCTGTGTGGATGCACAGGTTCACCTTGCCCTTTACAGTTCGAATATGGCGTAAGGGCCCTTTCCTTACGCTTCGTATCCGTGATGTTTTATTTCACTTTTGATAAAATGTTATGAATACAACTGAGTGACTCCGTAGGCACCGGCCCAGCGTTACCTTAGTAACGGAATGAGAATCATTCTTAGCAATTTAGCGTTCAATCAGAAATAGATGAAAATGGGCAATAAAAATTTTACGGCAGTGCGTTTATTAATTTTATAGTATTTCCCTCACATCATATACAATGTGAATTGCCTTTCAGCAGAGCCTCGTGATGACAAAATGAGCCGGGACACAGCATTTTCTACAAGATTTCATGTGTGCCCAACGAAATCTCAGATCAGCCTGCGCATCCGCACAGGCTGATCAGTCTTCGCTGTCCTTCTGGGACATGGGGTGGGTTGGGTGTATCTTACGTCACTGGGGCGTCCAACATATAGGCTTACAGTTTTCAAGGCCTAGAGGGGGAATCAGTTTTTATTTCTTTTGTTTCTTCACTTTCATTCATTTTCCTTTCTCCCCTCTCTTTCATCTCCTCTACTATCTCTTCTATCACTATTCTCCCTTTCTTTGGGAGACGACACAAAATGACCCACAAGGGTTGACGTGTCGTTAAACCCCAACACGATCAATCAAAGAGCCGCAACGTGAGAAAACGTACCTTCTGATATGTGCGCTCAACGAAGACTGAAATCAGCCTGTGCATTCGCGCTGTCTGATTCGAGTGTTCATTGTCCACATGCAGAAACTTCGCATCTTTCGCTGTCCAAAACGCGCTCAGTGAAGATTCTGATCAGACTGCGCGAATGCGCAGGCTGATCTGAATCTTCGCTGAGCGGACATATCCGAAGGTACGTTTTCTGACGTTGTGGCTCTTATAGCATTATTGACGTTCATTGGACACCTCAAGGTCAAAGATATTAAAGCGTATAAACCGTTCTATTCTGGAAAATATTTCCATTGATTTTAACGATTTTTATCAAGAAAACTAATTTTGCTGTAATTAAAAGCTGTTAATTTACTTCGAACAGCTGATTGTATTTCCGCGTATGTGGGGCCGCGCCATGCGAAAACGTGTCTTCCGACAGATGCGGACAGCGAAAGCCCAGATCAGCCTGCGCGTCCGCGCAGTCTGATCAGGGCCTTCGCTGTCCGCTCACAGAATCGTTGGTTAATATGAAATGTATCGATGGAGAGCAATTGCCCGGATGAGACTCTGTGCATGCATGGGATGACTTTGAATCCGTGCATTTTGCGCATGCTCGAAGATACCTTTTCGCTTGACGAGTCCAAATTATGACATAAACATGTTGTCGTGGCTACACGTATAAACTGTAATCCTGCTGCTAGCCACAATTAGCAATTATTTCCTTGGCTTTTTCCGTAAATAAGGCTTTACGTTTAATTGAATGGTATTTATTAATGAAACGCCAAAGTGTAAGGACAGGTAACAGCTGTAAAAGATGTCGTCTGCTTTTTTTTTCTCGCTTTTGTCAGTGGTTACTCCAAGAGTTCCATTCGGAACTGAGTCTCTGCTGACATGAAACATTACACTAGCTACACCTTGACGTCATGTTTTATCACTTCTTACTATATATAAGCATATTCATATATATATATATATATATATATATATATATATATATATATATATATATATATATATATATATATATATATATATATATATATATATATATATATATATATATGTATATATTCAAGCAGTAGGCAGATGAGCTTAAATTTAATACATAATTTATTGCTAATTTTGATATCCGACTAGAAGCTAGTCTGACATACGCACACAAAAAATATGTTTGAGGGAACCAGTCTACAAAATGACACACACACACACACACACACACACACACAAACACACACACACATATATATATATATATATATATATATATATATATATATATATATATATATATATATATATACGTGAAAATATCGTCTGCTGCAATTGTGATAGGTGCTTTAAGAGTTCCGATGCACCCTTTAAATTTCCTTTAAATCTCTTTCTTTTAACAAATGCTTTCAAACCAAGTGTGCCACTTGTTTCAAACTGACTGTAACAGTCTTAACACCTTAACAACTCTCTGGTTTAATTAGCAGACAACAAACTGATGATATTTTGCTTATTTTTCCCAGAAAATAAACTATGACATTTCATGCAAATTGTAAGGAGGCAACTTGCATGAAATGTCAGAGCCTTTTTTTCTAGGGGGAAAAAATAGAAAGAAAAAAAATTTCAGAATGTCGTCTGATGAAAATTTTACTCAGCATGATCAGGGATAAGCAGATAGGTCTACTAAAGGGGAAAGCAAAGCTGTTTCACAAGGATATGGACATCTGTACACAAACAATTTGTTACACTGTCATTCATGTTAGAAATTAATCTAGATCAATGACGTAAAAACGAAAGCTGAATGCCTACAAATGCGTACTCTCACATTCAATAAGTAGTGGGGGCGGATTTCAACATGTTAGACCACGTGAAATAGGTCACATTTTGTTTTAACGCCGGATGAGTTCTACTCTAAGAATGATGGGTAAAAATTCAGTCGGCGACCCTTTGTAATGATATCATCACGAAAACATGCCTATATAATTTTTACCCCCTTAAAACCCACTTTTGTATAGTAAAACTGGGGTTTAGATGGGTATACAATATTTTTCTTATTTCTGCTCAAAAACATAGACTTGAGTACTCGTTAGGACCGCCTCGTCGAGGCGGTTCTAACGAGTACACAATCTATGTTTTGAGCAGAAATATATAAAAAAAATATCAGAATGCTTTACCTGAAAATTTTCAATTTTTGGTGGTAAAATTGTCAGTGTATTTCAATAGGCATGTTTTCATAATGAGCATTTTACTTTTCCCGGAAAACAGACTTTGGCATTTCATGCAGATTGTCTCCAAAGGCCAAAAGAGACAATTTGCACGAAAGGTAAAAGTCTGTTTTCTTGGAAAACTTCGATAAGAAACAATATCATCAATATGTCGTTTGCTGATTTTTTCCGCAGAGAGGTAAAGGTCGAAAACAATACTAGCTGCAATTTTGCTTGACGGCCTGATTTAAGAAATTTTTAAAACAGATGTAGGCATAGCTAGGAAACAGCCCTCCAAAACCACAAGATAAACCTTGAAGGACATAAAATGGCATCATTAAACAGTGCTGCGTTCATTTAAGCAAAGCATTCGCAGACATTCCCGAACTTTTGCAAACTTTCCGTTAAGTTAAGAAAGTTTTCGGCAGAGGGCAGCAAGTGTCAGCGAATAATGCTTTGAACAGTCTTTCCGTCTTTTGTCGCAGCCAAAATGGCGGCCTATGAGAATAAATTTTATGTATGCTTGTTTATAATAAAATAGATGTGAAAGTGTTTACTGCGTTGACATTATTTATTTGATTCTCTATAAAATTAATAATTACTGATGCAATTTATTCGATCCAACACCAAGTCTCCTGAGCGAGAATACATCACGAAAACACGCCTATATAATTTTGACCCCCTTCAACCCCACTTTTATATACTAAAACTGGGGTTTACAGGGATATACATTATTTTTCTTATGTTGGTAAAAACATAGATTGTATGTACTCGTTAGAACCGCCTCACCGAAGCGGTTCTAACAAATACCCACAATCTTTGTTTTGAGCAGGAATATGAAAAAATAGCAGAAATGTTCCTATTTTTGGTCGTAAAATTTTCAAAATATTTGAATAGGCGTGTTTTCGTAATGACAGCAACCATGATACATGAAAACAATATACATAGAGAATCTGAAAAAAAAGGGGCATCTGTATTGATGACCACAACACTAATCAGATTTTCCGCCTTTTATTGGACAGCAACATAAAGTGCTACCGGGCGGGGAAGGGGTGGGGCGATGCTGAAATTGACAGAAAGAAAAAGAAACGAAGAGAAAAAAATCACACAACAAACAGCCTTGTTTGATATCTCTCTCTCACACACACACACACACACACACACACACACACACACACACACACACACACACACACACATCTATGAAAAGCCAGACTGAAAGAAAAACAGACAGGAAAGCGTGCAGTGATTGAAATCCACGGGTTCGTTCGCATAACTCGAGAGCATGGGCTTTGTTGATGCATAGCTTTTGTACAAATTCTCTTTTTCCATGATTTTGAACATAACACGAATGTAAAGTCTAGTCAGGAAAAACGTCAGGAAGATAGAGATCTTGCATCTTCGTAAGTTCGTTAGCCAGTATTACTCACTTAAGATGAGTGGAGTCTGGTGTACTTCTTAGTGCAGACAATAAAATCATTTTCTAGTAGTATTGTTTAGGATGAGTTTATTTATTTTCAAAGATCTTCAATAAGAGAGTATTCATCACGAAAACATGCCGATATAATTTTGACCCTTAAACCCCACTTTTAGATCGTAAAACTCGGATTTACAAGGGTATACATTATTTTTCTTATTTCTACTCAAAAACATAGATTGTGTGTAGTCGTTAGAACCGCCTCGACGAGGCGGTTCTAACGAGTACCACAATCTATGTTTTGAGCAGAAATATGAAAAAATATCAGAATTTTTTTATCTGAAAATTTTCATTTTTTTTTTGTGGTAAAATTGTCATTATATTTGAATAGGCATGTTTTCGTAATGAGCTGTTAGATAAGTGGTATTCTGCTGAAGTGAAGAAGTCCAACCGTTGAAGTTCAAGATGTTTTCAGGGGCGGATTCAGAGGGGGTTCTGGGGGTTCAGTCGAACCCCATTTTGATCCAAAATTTCATTTTCTTTGGAAACTTTAGATACATTTGATAAGTTTGGGATACCGTAATAATGGCCCTGTAACATGACCAATATGAAAACGATTTCATGACAATTTTATCAATGAACTGTTTGTTTTCAGCTTTTAAAATGTTTTAAGTCAATAAAACCTCTTTTTGAGTAGTTTTGTTCTTATTGATTGCTTCACCATGCGGTTAATTACTGATTTTTTTTTTAAATATGGCTTTGTTTGAATGGATAATCAGAATTGCTGTCTGCAAATGTAGCTCCAACATCTGCAGGTATCTTGATGTACTCTAAGCACCAAACAGAAGAAGTATCACTGTGTTTAATGTTCCTTTGCCTGGTTAATACCGTAAAATATTGGCCCGGTTAATACCGTAAAATACTGGCCCTCCTGAACCTTCGGTCTTTATCCCCTTAACCCTTGTAACTTTTAGTATTAACTCTTGTATAAAGCCCGGACCAAACCGTATAGAAACCATGCCAAACATATTAGATCAATAATTACATAGTTGATAAATAAGTGTCTATATCAAAGAGAATTATGAGAAAAAAGTATTTGAATTTAGTCATTAGGAACTGGAGCTAGTCTAAGTAAGGCGACCACAAGTCAGATAGACCTATCTCATCCCCAGTCGTGTAATCTTTTCGTATGCGATACTGATACTGATGACAGACATCAATGGAGTTTTGTCAAGTGGCATATAAGATAAGCCACTTGAGTTTTGTAGATTATTCATAAATATACTTTATATACAGCCCCACAAAAGTCCCTTGGCTCAAAGATATGACAAATTTGTTATGGGTATTTCTAAATAAGCTCATAATAACATAAGAATCAAAGGAAGCTTTTAACCCCTACTAAGTTGATGACAAAATTTATTGACACCAGATGATAACCTTTTTTTTTAGTATTTTTCCAAGAATATCGAACTTGACGTGACTATTATTGCGGTGGGCATGTTAGCCGAAATTTGCTGAAATGAACCCAAACGCAAGTTACTATCTAATAAGTATTAGCTTTCAAAAATAGCTTGGGTAATATCAAGCACGCAAGTTTAAGCTTTTCGAAAGACTTTCCAATCAGCAAGTAATGGTGTGCTACAAATGCACATCTCTGATAGGGGAAGTTAATCGAGAGATTTGAATGGTTGTCAGACCTCTTGCTACCTTACAGTTTCGCGGCTACCTTACAGTTTCGCGGTTAGAAGTTTCGCACCTTTCTGGAAGATGTTTCACTACTCGATTGTTTTCGTATCTTTTTCTTGCTCCCGGAAGGTTTTGCATCTTTTCGGTTCGATGAGGATTTTTTCGGCTTTGACTGTTTATAAATAAAGCGTGTCAAGCGGAACGGGGTCGTGTAAATTTATACCGTAATTACCGTTATTGATCGGACAAACAGATCTGAACAAATGTCGTTGATCCAGATCAGAACAGAATGTTTTCTTCTTAAACTGTAATATAGAGCTGGCTAATCAGAGCTGAAAAGATAATCGGTTATCAGTCCTGCCATTGTGATCGATAATCGATTAGTAATCACTGAAGATTTGGTCATGATTTTACCCGTATGTCTGACCCTGACTCTTACCATATGTTATACTTTAACGACATATTTGGCCAGACAGGCCTGAGCAAACAATGCAAACCCAGATGAGACGCCGCGACTCGCGGCGTCTCATCAGGGTTTACACTGTTTGCCACTCATTCAGCTATTCTTAGACACAACAATGGGTAGTAAATTGCACTTGTTCAAATTTTAGATAAAGTATGGTAAGGCGTTTAGGTGCCTGACTACTAAGGGTAAATACGGTAAAGTAACAGACACAGAAATCAAATGATCGATTATTCGCAAATCTGTAATGATAGTCGTTTTTGTGGAATTTATCGATCAATTAATCGATTATCCGATTAATTGTGCCAGGCTTACTGTAATAGCATTATCGTCCCTGATCAGATTAAAACACTAATTACCGTAAATAATCGTAGAAACAGGCTTGAGTAAACAGTATGCACCCAGATCAGACCATACCGTTTTCTTCGCTACTTTGTATAATATTGTCGACCCAGGTCAGGTCAGGAGCAGAGTTTACATAAATCAAGGTAAATGTTTTTGAAAACTATTCTGATAAAAACTTAAACCTAAGTGTAGACTTAGGCCAGATCAGACTATTTGTTTTTGTGCTGTTTATAGCAGTATAGATCTGTCAGATCAAGAGTGCAGCAGTTATTACCGTACATATTTTACGGAGAAAACAGGCCTAAGCAAACACTTTTAACCCATATCAGATCAAACTGCTTTTGTTTCTTTTTATGCAGTGCCAAACAGTGTAGACCCAGAACACTTAAGAAGCACACAGATTAACGTCTGAACTGTTGCTGTTCCACTAAGTCAACTAGCTTTTAACAATAGCTAACCACAAAGCCTACTGTAATTTCCGTGAAAGTATAAACAAAACACGTCTTGATCATCAGCAATTCCCATAACATTCTCCAAATACCATGCTCAAACTGTGATACATCTTTTAGTTCTACTAATTTCTGTTTTGACTGGAATTTGGAGTCCTTTCAGTGTCAGTAGAACTTCCCTTACAGATTATTGCGGATAATTAAGTGCTGTAACAGGTGGTATGCAAACTATAGATATTAAATTCCCTGGTAATATTTCTTCATATGCTAAAATAAAGTTTATGAACGAATATGTCTTTAAAAATGATTAAGCATGCCAATATACCATAATACACAATCATATTGGTAAAATAGTGCAATTCAGTAAATTTGATTTTTTTACCATAAACTGTTCATACTTATGTGGCCGTTGTTGGTAACAGTACTTGGGGCCTATTTGGCCTGGGGCAATTTTAATAGGGGCAATTTTGGTCTAGGGTCGTTTCGTTTGTAATTCGTAAATGTATTTTTAGATATCTTATAATATGCTTTTCTAATGTATATAGTATATATTCAACGTTTGAATGTACTCATCCAAGTACATTTAAACTACTTTTATCATATTGAGTGGTGAAAACATACTGGCTGCAAACTAGACTGGCTCCAGTCTGTAGTGACAAAATATATTTTCTTATAACCTGTTTAATAATCCACTAAAATAAAACCAAAGTAATATCATGACTATAAAGGCTGGTCACTAGTGACCAGCCTTTATAGTCATAATAGTTTTTTGGTTTTAGTTTAGTGGATTATCGAACAGGATTATGAGAAAAATAGTCACTGGAGACTGGAGCCAGTCTAGCTGCAAACTTGCAAGTAACGAAAACGTATATTGTATAAGTAGTGAAACCTCTTTTCGCGAAAGTGTATGAGGCGAGAAACTGTACAGATGGCAAACTTGCAATTCGCGAAACCTTTTTAAAGCATTTGAACATCTCAGTAGCTTCAAAAGCAACAACAGGATGCACAATAGTGATATTGTAATGAACTCCAAATGTTTACATCCTCAAATGCTAGAGTTCATTTCGGTCAGTTTCAATAAACTTGTTTCGTTTCTGTCTATTTGTGTAAATTAAAACCACGTTGGGTAAAATAACCGTGTTGTATCCAAACAAAAAAATGTATAGATTATATAAACAATGTCCTTTTATGGTCATTTGTGTATATGATCTACACACTTGTGCTTGGAAACAACATTCTTGGTCCGTCTGTGAACTGTCATATCCACAACCGTGCTGTGACGAACCCTATTGTAAAGGCGTTACAGTGTGTTTGTTTATTAACGTTTAGCATACTCGCTTACGTACAAACTGTAGTTCTCTAAATTTAGATCTTTATATGAAAAATATTACTGACTCTCCTCTGTGTAGTTGCGGTAGTGTAGAAGATGCCCAGCATTTCTTTTTTCACTGTCATAAATACCAAGGTCAACGTAACGAACTCTTAAACTCTATCTCTTTGTATCACACCCCATCTTTACATCTTCTCTTACAAGGAGAGTTAACACTAGCTGTAGAAACAAACAAAATAATCTTTGAAAAGGTCCAAAAATTTATAATAGAAACTAAGCGATTTTGACGTACAATATTTGTGTATCAGACCATGGAAACTATTTGCGAATGCTACTGTAACAGAATTCTGATCCACTAACCTGGTTAACGATGTAAGCTTGTGCCCTCTCTCTCTATTTTTCTCTATTTACTGCTTATAATAATAATGATGATGATGATGATGATGGTGACAATGATGATGATAATAATGATAATGGTGGTAGTGATGATGATGATGGTAATGGTGATGGTGGTGGAAATGATGATAATCATAATCATAATAATAATTATTTTTATTATTGTTACTATTAGTATTATTATTATTACTGTTGGTATTGTTATTATTATCATTGTTATTATTATTATTATTGTTACTATTATTATTATTATTTATTATTATTATTATTATTATTATTATTATTATTATACTCTTTTATTTAGTCGCTCTAAAATTGTTCTTCATAGTATTCTATTTTTTTTCCCGAAATTTTGTATTGTATTTTTGCAATATTTCTCTTTGCATTGGCACTTTGCACACATTTTTCCACTGGTACTACTTTTGTAGCTTTCCTTTTATTTTCTTTCTCTTAATTTTTCTCTGTTCCAAAATGTCATATAGTTATCATATATATACTGAAATATAATATTTATCATTTAGCAATATCTTCTTATGTATAATAAATGTGTAGAATTTTGTCTTAGGCTATCAACTGCCATCAAATCAACAGCAGGTAAATATATATTACAGGAGAAGAATCTTATAAGTATTTATATGCTTCCATTCTAATCCTGTTTTTATTTCATGTCTTGTGAGTATATCTATGTTGTATTGAAGAATGCAAATAAAATATGTTTAAACTAACGTTTAGCATGCTGGGTAGACATGTCAGCACACAGCATTTTGTGATATTTTCTTATTTTCCCCTGGAAATAGTCTTTGGCTTTTTATGCAAATCTACATAGCCTATTTTCTGGGAAAAATAAGAAAAATATCATCAATTTGTTGTCTGCCGTATTTACGCAGAGAGTGCTAAACCTAGCGTTGGTTGTCATACTTTGTCAGTTATTTTGTAGCTGTATGCCACATTTTATATTGTTTCATATTGTTTTGCAGTCATTACATAATAAACAGAACAGTTCACTTCTCATTTTGCTCTGTTCAACAGAAAGCAGCAGCCCTTTCATTTGGATTCTTTTTATAGAAGATAACTTGTAATCTCTTATCAATGATCCTAATACTGATCCTTACAAGGAAATAGATTCATACCAAAAATGAATCTCATGAATTCATGACTTGGGAGTGAATGCCAGAAATAGACTGATCACATCCTTTGTTGTTTGATCATAGCACCAGATAAGAGGTGGTATGAGGAAACGTTTTTCTTACTTCTCTTAGAAAACATGTGTTGTGGTATTCATATACCAGTCGAGGCGCCTCTAATGAGTACCCACTACATCAGTTTTCGTGTAAAAAATAAGAAAAATATCCAAATTTTTATTGAAAAAGCGCCTTATCTGGAGTCATGTTGAATGCGGAAAAAATGTCGGATTTTCCATAGCACGTCACATTTTTGTTACTATTTTTTATTAACACACATGGGAAAATACCATTTATGAAATTCTTTTGTAAGAGTCTTCCTCAGAATATCCTGTACAAACCTCTTAATGAACACAGGATGTCTGATTTAGAAGGGAAGGGCAAATGCACTTTTAATGAAAATGCACTTATATTTACGTCCGTTACAGGTGATTTTTTTTACCGTATTAACACTTAATATTCGGAAAGACGGGTCTAGGCAAACGGTGTAGACCAGATCGGACGCAACAAAATGAGATAACGTATAGGATGATATGAACGAACATTTTGTCACTGGATATTGGAGCCAATCTTAAACATCTGAGAGTCAGTTCGAGCGGGTTTTCACTGTTTGATTAGGTACATTTTCATACTTTGGGCTATGTAAACCAGAGTTGATCTTGTTACGTATACATATTTAATTAATTAGGTATATTTGTTGGATTATGTACTATTCAATAAGCTTGTCGGATTTTCGCGGATTTTGTCGTAAAAGCAAACCTCGTTTAGCTAAAACGACAGCATAGGTGTACAAAAAAAAAAAAGATAACTCTGCCAGCCTTTCTTTTTTCCTTTTTATTTTCTTTTTTATTTTTAATAGTCTGTAATTCTGTGAGTGGCCTGTGATGGCCATAACCGGACTGTCTTGATGAACAAATTATTCTACAGCTTATCAATCGGTCAAGCATGTATATGCCATAGGGCGCCGAACACACCTTTTCGCAGTGGTTCATATGAACAACCGCATCATACGAAAAGATGACTTTGGAGGCGCTTATAGTGTGCCTCAGAGTAGTGTGCAAACAGCGAAAGCTCATATTAGCCCATACATCCTTGCAGTATGATCCTGATCTTTGCTGTTAGTCGGTACATTTCCAGTATCTGACAATAATGAAGCGGACAGCGAAGGCCCAGATCAGACTGCGCATGCGCAGTCTGATCTGGGCCTTCGCTGTCCGCATATGTACCACTTTTGCATGACGCATCTCGAATTGCAGTGATCTCATTATTACTTGGCATGGAATACTGATTTATTTATCATTATCATATGGATACAAATCTGAGGACGGGAAAACATACAAAACAAACAACATTAAAGGAAATCTGACAAGTTCGCAGGCATTTACGTGTGCACATGTAAGGGCGGTAAAGAGACGCATACTAGACTTATTACGATTTGGCTAATGTGCGCCTCTTAACCGTTCTTACATATACACAAACATTTTGACAGTATCTATTTATTTATTTGTTCATAAAATAGATAAATAAATACTGTCCAAATCGTAAAAAAGAAAGAAAGAAAAAAAAAAAAAAAATAAATAATAAAAAAAAAAAAATCTCTAGCTTGCTGGGGCAAGTTTAAATTATGGTCCTCATACGACTGCACTGGCTTTTCGTTTATTTATTTTTCACCCAGCAAACACACAACGTGATTACAACGTCGCTGCAACGTCAAGAAATGCAAAACTACTCAATGGCAAATACGATGATAATACTGTATTTATTTTAAAACTGTCAATAGTATGTAAAATGTGCATGTAAGTCTACAGTTAGTGGGTTTATTTGAACTGTTTATTCCTCAGCATACAGTATAAAGTATGCATACAAGAATTAGTGGACCAATACGTATAGATACTTTTTTCACAATGCCTTACTTTTCTTAGTAGTTCAGAAGTGTTACATTTCTTTTTTGGGTCAGTATACAGTTTTTAACATACGAGTATGCAAAAGTATGACGATTTCTTGAACGCTAAATCAGCAGACGACAAAGTGATGATATTTTTCTTATTTTTTTTTTTATTCCAGAAAATAGGCTTTGACACTTAAGCTTAGGAGAAAATTCGCATGAAGTGTTAAAGCCTTTAGTCTGAAAAAAAACAAAACAAAAAAAAACAACAACAACAACAAAAAAACAAAAAACAAAAACAAAAAAAAAAAAAAACAATAAAAATAAACGTATTTCAAAATGTCGTCTGCTGAAAATTTTATCCACACTGCTAAGCGTTAAGTATATGAAGAAAACAGCAGACAATATCAGTTTCAAGCCAACCCAGGAGTCCAGTAAAACTAATCCAGATTTTTTTCTTGCGTAGCCCCTATATGTGTATGTGTGTGTGTGTGTGGGGGGGGGGGGGGTGGGGTGGGGGGGGGGCGGTAACTTCCTATATATGGTATATATGGTATTGTATGGATGTGCGTGCCGATGATTAGCCCCCTTTTTTCAACAAAAAGTATATGACTGACCCGATTTCGTATGTGAAAGGCCCTACTTTTCTGACATCCTGGTATATGCGTATATTTTTCGCCCAGAGATTTTTCGAGGCTGCTTGCTCTCTTGGTATTCAATGAATTGACCGCTATATTTGTCTATCTACCAGCAATAAATGGGTATAAAAAAACAAAGGGCAGTATATGAATAGGTCAACATTTCGGACGATCAAGTATATGAATGGGTCTGTTTTTTCAAAGGCCAGGTACATGAATGGGATCAGTTTCGAAACCCTGGCTCACACACCCGTACCACAATTACCCCCAAGTTACCCCCCACCCAACCTCCCACCCCCTCACAGACAGATCAGCCTATGCATCCACATAGTCTGATCAGAGTTTCGTTGTCCGCCTGCAGACGCTTTGGATGTTTGACTAGCCACAGGGTGCCCTGTGAAGACTCTCATCAGACTGCGCGGATGTGCAGGATAATCTGAGTCTTCGCTGGGCGCAGAATTTGTCTTGCAGAAATTGCTGTATCCCGGCTCATACATGGTATTCCCAGTAAGCATTCTACATAAATCTATAGCGGGTATTTATCGGCCCGTCAGGGTAGCTGACGGGCCGATAACGGCCCGCTGTAGATATATAAAGATTATAGATTGGCGTTGCTTGCGTGTATATGCATACTACTTTATAATCAGACAAATAAAAATGTATAATTCTTTAATAAAGCTGGTATAATTGCCGAAAATTACTTTACTTTTCGTTCCATTTCTTTCAGGAAACTCTGAACTACCTTCCCACCAGAAATAGAATCACAACTCCTTGATACTTGAAAACTGACTATTGTTTGTTTCAAATGCCCTATAAGGAAACTTGAGCCATAAATTAATTAGGTGTATACATGCACCATTATTATTCCAGTAGTTTTGTTTACTTTTGATATTAATTGATACGCAACACGCGAAACCGGCCCTTAAGCATATGTTATCAGCAAAGGACCAGAACAGCCCGCGCATGCGCAGTCTAATCGGAGCTTCCCAACTTGACACATTCTATGATATCTATTAATTTTAAGCGGGTAACGAAGGTCCTGATTAGATGTCGCGAATAAGCAGGCTGACTTTGACTTTCGCGCTTATAACAGCATTTGTCGCATGCCGCATCAATTTATCTGCTAGCCCGTGTTTTTGTCTCGATTCACGTGGAATATGATTTGACATGTGCACGTGAATAACTGTTCTAAATAAACTGTGTCAAAGTCCTTTGGAATGACATTTTCCTGTACCAATTATCATTAACCCTCAAACCGCCAAATGCAGCTACAACAGGCGACGTTTTTATCGGAACGAATAATGCTTGACATTGCATATGAATCGTCTGCTGCATGACAGACGATTCACATGCAATGTCAAGCCTATTTTTCTCTGAAAATAGAATATATATTTGAGAAGACCATCTGCTACAATTTTGCATGTCGTTTTACGGGTTTATCTGATTATTCTGGAGAAAAATAACACAAGGTGTCAAGAGGTTGGTTGAGATCTTACAGGTAACGTGTGGCAGCCGTAGAACGCCACGCCGTATTTCGCCATAGTGCAGACTATATTTTATTACCTTGAGATTATTGAGCCCATTCTGGTTACATTGAAAGTCGATTGCCGCTTAAGCCGGTGTTAGAGGGGCGTAAACAGCCTCGCAAACTACCCAGCAAACACATAACGTAGCAACAACGTTGCAGCGACGTAGTAACGACGTTTTGTGTTTGCTGGGTACATAGCTGAATACGAAGAGACTTAATAAAACCGAGTCTCCAAATTCCGTTCTTTTCTGTTCTTTGTTTTCAATGGTGACCTTGAAGTGTTTTTATTTTGATATGGTCTGCTCGAGATACCGTCTGAGTGAGCTCGAAATGCTCATTGAGTGGGGCGTTTGACATACTAAGCTGAGCGCTCGCTATACTATGTCTAGAACTCTCCTCACTAATAAGCCGTGTGCTCGACAACGCATACCCAGATGAGTTTCTGTGCAGTCTTATTCGATCATAAATAAGTAAACTACAAAATACGAATGAAGTTACCCGAGAGTCACAGTCGCGAAGCACAGACTTCCGGAGACACCGAAATAAGAATGTAATAGGAGCAATGACAAAACAAAAAGGCACAATAGAATTAACCAACGTACGAACAAAGAACTCCGACAGAGGAAAGGCCTTGGAATGGTCAGCAAAGTTGGCACTTTCTACCTTAGGTGACCACGAATTTTTTATCACAACAAGGAAATTAGCACATGAAATAGAAAGCAGAGTCGGCAGCAGTCATCAAAGGTATCCAAAATGCTTCTTCCATAACAAGGAAATTAGAACACGAAACAGAATGCAAAGTTGGAAGCTGTCATCAAAGGTGACCACGATGCCTCTATTATAACTAGTAATTAGCACACAAAACAGAAAGAAAATTGGGCAGCTGTCATCAAAGCTGTCTGAAATGCGTCTAACACAACAAGGAAATTAGCACACCAAAACAGAAAACGAAGTGGGCATATGCATCAAACGTGCCAACAATGCTTCCACAATAACAAGGAAATTAGCACAAAAAACAGAAAGCAAAGTGGGAAGCTGCCGTCAAAGGTGACCACAATGTTTCCACCACAACAAGGAAATAAGCTACAAAATAGAAAGCAAAGTTGACAGCTGCCATCAAAAGTGACCACGATGCTTCCACCATAACAAACAAATTAGCACCTACCATAGAAATTAAGTGGGTAGCTGTTAAGTGGATAAGGTTACAACTATGCTTCCACAACAATAGAGAAAGAAGCCCACAAAACAGAAAGCAAAGTAGGCAGCTGTCATCACAGGTGACCACGATCCTTGCACCATTACAAGGAAACTATTACACAAAACAGAAAGCAAAGTGGGCAGCTGTCATTACAGGTGACCACGATTCTTGCACCATTACAAGGAAACTATTACACAAAACAGAAAGCAAAGTGGGCAGCTGTCATCACAGGTGACCACAATTCTTGCACCATTACAAGGAAACTATTACACAAAACAGAAAGCAAAGTAGGCAGCTGTCATCACAGGTGACCACGATCCTTGCACCATTACAAGGAAACTATTACACAAAACAGAAAACAAAGTGGGCAGCTGTCATCACATGTGACCACGATTCTTGCACCATTACAAGGAAACTATTACACAAAACAGAAAGCAAAGTGGGCAGCTGTCATCACAGGTGACCACGATCCTTGCACCATTACAAGGAAACTATTACACAAAACAGAAAGCAAAGTGGGCAGCTGTCATCACAGGTGACTACGATCCTTGCACCATTACAAGGAAACTATTACACAAAACAGAAAGCAAAGTGGGCAGCTGTCATTACAGGTGACCACGATCCTTGCACCACTACAAGGAAACTATTACACAAAACAGAAAGCAAAGTGGGCAGCTGTCATCACAGGTGACCACGATCCTTGCACCATTACAAGGAAACTATTACACAAAACAGAAAGCAAAGTGGGCAGCTGTCATCACAGGTGACCACGATCCTTGCACCATTACAAGGAAACTATTACACAAAACAGAAAGCAAAGTGGGCAGCTGGCATCACAGGTGACCACGATCCTTGCACCATAACATGGAACCTATTACACAAAACAGAAAGCAAAGTAGGCAGCTGTCATCACATGCGACCACGATTCTTGCACCATTACAAGGAAACTATTACACAAAACAGAAAGCAAAATGGGCAGCTGTCACCAAATGTGACCACAATTCTTCCACCATAACAAGAAAATTACTACACAAAACAGAATGGAAAGTGTACAGCTGCCATCAAAGGTGGCCACATTGCTTTCGGCGCAACAAGAAAATAGCTAACAAAACAGAAAGCAAATAGGCAGCTGTCATCAAAGGTGACCACGACGCTTCCACCATAACAAGGAAATAAGCAAACAAATCAGAGAGCAAAGTGGTCAACTGTCATCAAAGGTGATCACAATGCTTCCACCATAAAAAGGAAATAAACACACAAAACAGAAAGCAGACTTGAGTTGGCAGCTCGCATCAAAGGTGACCACGATGATTGCATCATAACAATTAAATTAGCAAATGAAACGTAAAGCAAATTTGGAAACTGTCATCAGTGACCACAATGCTTCAACCATAACAAGAAAAGTAACACAAAAAATAGAAAGCAAGGTGGGTAGCTGTCATCAAAGGTAGCCTCAATGCTTGCACCATAACAAGGAAATTAGCACACAAAACAGAAACAAAGTGGACAGCTATAACCAAAGGTGTCCACGATGTTTCTCATACAAGGCAGAAAGCCATCACGAAAACAAGCGTATATAATTTTGACCCCCTTAAACCCCACTTTTATATAGTAAAACTGGGGTTTACAGGGGTATACATTATTTTTCTTATTTCTGATCAAAAGCATAGATTGTGGGTACTCGTTAGAACCGCATCGCCGAGGCGGTTCTAACGGGTACCCACAATCTATGTTTTGAGCAGAAATATGAAAAATATTAGAATTTTTATCTGAAAACTTTCAGTTTTTGGTGGTGATTTTTTTTAAATATATTTGAATAGGCGTGTTTTCGTAATGGGGGCAGCTATCATCAAAGGTGATCACGATGCTTACAGCATAACAAGAAAATTAACACACAAAACATAAAGTAAAGTTGGCAGCTGCTATCAAAGGTGGTCATAATGCTTCCACCATCTCAAGGAAATTAGCACATAAAACAGAAAGTAAAGTTGGCAGTTGCCATCAAGTGTGATCATGATGCTTCCACAATCTCAAGGTAATTAGCACATAAAACAGAAAGTAAAGTTGACAGCTGTAAAGTTGGCAGCTGCCTTCAAAGGTGGTCATGATGCTTCCACTATCTCAAGAAAATTAACACATAAAACAGAAAGTAAAAGTTGGCAGCTGCCATCAAAGGTGGTCATGATGCTTCCACAATCTCAAGGAAATTAACACATAAAACAGAAAGTAAAGTTGGCAGCTGCCATCAAAGGTGGTCATGATGCTTACACTATCTCAAGGAAATTAACACTTAAAACAGAAGGTAAAGTTGGCAGCTGCAATCAAAGTGGTCATGATGCTTCCACCATCTCAAGGAAATTTACACATAAAACAGAAAGTAAAGTTGGCAGCTGCCACAAAGGTGGTCATGATGCTTCCACTATTTCAAGGAAATTAACACATAAAACAGAAAGTAAAGTTGGCAGCTACCATCAAAGGTGGTCATGATGCTTCCACCATCTCAAAGAAAATAAACACATAAAACAGAAAGAAAAGTTGGCAGCTGCCATCAAAGGTGGTCATGGTTCTTACACTATCTCAAGGAAATTAACACATAAAACAGAAAGTAAAGTTGGCAGCTGCCATCAAAGGTGGTCATGATGCTTCTACTATCTCAAGGAAAATTGCACATAAAACAGAAAGTAACGTTGGCAGCTGCCATCAAAGGTGGTCATGATGCTTCCACTATCCCAAGGAAATTTACACATAAAACAGAAAGTTAAGATGGAAGCTGCCATCAAAGGTGGCCATGATGCTTCCACCATCGCAAGGAAATTTACACATAAAACAGAAAGTAAAGTTGGCAGCTGCCGTCAAAGGTGGTCATGATGCTTCAACTATCTCAATGAAATAAACAAATAAAATAAAAAGTAAAGTTGGCAGCTGCCATCAAAGGTGGTCATGATGCTTCCACCATCTCAAGGAAATTAACACATAAAACAGAAAGTAAAGTTGGCAGCTGCCATCAAAGGTAGTCATGATGCTTCCACAATCTCAAGGAAATTAGCACATAAAACAGAAAGTAAAGTTGGCAGCTGCCATCAAAGGTGGTCATGATGTTTCCACTACCTCAAGGAAATTAACACATAAAACAGAAAGTAAAGTTAGCAGCTGCCATCATATGTGGTCATGATGCTTCCACTATCTCAAGGAAATTAGCACATAAAACAGAAAGTAAAGTTGGCAGCCGCCATCAAAGGTGGTCATCATGCTTCCACTATCTCAAGGAAATTAACACATAAAACAGAAAGTAAAGTTATGCCATCAAAGGTAACTACAATACTTCCTCCATAACAAGAAAATAAGCCAACAAAACAGAAAGCAAAGTGGGCAGCTGTCATCAAAGACGACCGCGATAATTCCACCAAAACAATGTAATTAGCACACAAAGCAGAAAGTAGATAGCTGTCAACAAAGGGTCAACAATGCTTCCATCATAATAGTACAATTAGCACTCAAAACAGAAAGCAAAATAGACAGCTGCCGTCAAAGGTAACCACAATGCTTCAATCATAACCAGAAAGCTATATATGAAACAGAAAGCAAATGGCCAGCCGTACTACAATGCTAATACAAGAAAATCTACATCGAAATATTCGCCTTGGAAAGGACAACAGCAGAAGAGAATATTTGAGACGCAATGTGAGAAAATATACTTTCTGTATTATGTGCCTGAATTATGCGCATCCGCGCAGTCTAATCAGAGTCCTCGTTTACCGCATTCAGAAAATTTGAATCATTGACTATCCAAAATGCGCCAAGTGAATATTCTGATCAGACTGCGCGAAGTAAATATATACCCGGACCTAAGGCTGGCTAATCAGAGCTGAAAAGATAATCGATTATCGGTCCTGCCATTGCGGTCGATAATCGATTAGTAATCATCGAAGATTTGGTCATAATTTTACCTGTCTGTCTGACCATGACTCTTACCATATATTGTACTTTACTGTATGTATTTGATCTGACAGACCTGAGCAAACAGTGTAAACCCAGATGAGACGCCGCAAACGCGGAGTCTCATCAGGGTCTACATTGTTTGCCACTCAACCAGCTATTTTAGACACAGCATTATGTAGTAAATTGTACTTGTTCAAATTTTAGATGAAGTAGTGTAAAGAGTTGAGGGTAAATATGTTAAAGTAACAAACACATAAATTAAATGATCGTTTCTTATTGTAATGATAGTGATTTTTGTGGAATTTAACGATCAATTAATCTATTATCCGATTAATCGTGCCAGCCTTAAGTCCGGACTAGATCACAAGAAAACGTTGTCTAGGCCAGAACATCCTTAGCTGCATGCGCTTCGCTCCGCACACTCGCTGTCCCTAGACTGGCTCCAGTCTCCGGTGACTATTTGACCCCTTATAATCCTGTTTGATAATCCACTGAAATAAAACCAAAATAATATCATGACTAAAGAGTGACCAGCCTTTGTAATTATGATATTATTTTGGTTCTTTTTTAGTGGACTAACAAACAGGATTATAAGAAAAACAATATTTGGTCACTGGAGACTGGAGCCAGTCTTTCGCTGTCGCATAATAGATTCAATAGGTACTTCAAAATGCATCAAGGAACAGTAAAAGCCCAGATCGGGCTGCGCGCATGTGTAGACTGACTTGGCTTTTTTGCTGCCAAGGGATCATTTCCCGCACAACAGAGTTCATTTGTGTTTCATTTTAATTTCGCTTTCCACACATCTATAATTATTGGGAATTTAAAGCGGTATTTAATGAAGGAGTGAAAATATTGAATTACATCATGACAAAGAAAACGTACGGCGAATTACCTTTGAGGTCGTTTACCTGTTAACGATCTATTCTGAGGTTGTATCATTGAAAAGATCTAATTCGAATTATGAGCAGAAAACCGGTTATTCAACTTATTCATGTACGTCGTCTATCATAAAACAGTGCAATTTTGCTTTTATACAATTAAGATTAACCGATATTTTCACATGATTTAATTTCAAATGCATACATGAAAGTTACATACATTTCTACAATTTACTTCTGAAGTAAGTGCCGTATTTATCCTAAGCATCACGAAAACATGCCTATATAATTTTGACCCCCGTAAACGCCACTTTTATATAGTAAAACTGGGGTTTACAGGGGTATACATTATTTTTCTTATTTCTGCTCAAAAACATTGATTATGGGTACTCGTTAGAACCGCCTCTGCGAGGCGGTTCTAACGAGTAGCCACAATCTATGTTTTGAGCAGAAATATGAAAAATATCAGAATTTTTATCTGAAACTTTTCCTCTTTTTGGTTGTAAAATTTTCAATATATCTGAATAGGCATGTTTTCGTAATGGTATTGGGACAGACATGCCTAGTCAAACTGTGTAGAGCCAGAATGCGGCGTCTGAGCAAGGTCTGCACTGTTTACCACTCATCCAGCAGGTAGGCGCATCAATATGCAGTAAAATGGACCTGTTCAAATCTTTGAAAAAAAATATGGTAAGCAGCATCACAAAAGCATGCCTATATAATATTGATCCGTTAAACCAACTTTTATATAGTAAAACTGGGGTTTACAGGGGTATACATTATATTTCTTGTTTCTGCTCAAAAACATAGAATGTGGATACTCGTTAGAACCGCCTCACTGATCAATCTATGTTTTGAGCAGATATATAAAACATATCAGTTTTTTATCTGAAACTTTTCAGTTTTTGGAGGTGATACTTTCTATATATTTGAATAGGCATGTTTTCGTAATGGTTACAGGGTCCGAAAACTTAAGGTAAATACGATAAAGTTCGAATCTCGTGAATAATATTTTTAGGCATCTAGGATCTAAACACTGCGCATGCTCAGATCATACTGCCCACGTGCACAGCTTGGTCATGTGCGTGGTGATAGACACGTTTGCCATGGTTTGGCTCAACTGAAAACAAAGCAATAATGATCCGGTCATTTGAAATTATGGGACTGGGGATAGCAGGGCTTAAGTGCCATGATTAAAGTTCAGTGAGTCCCAGCAGTGCCGTAGATGTTCCGAGATTTTAATTTCCTGCAAAATACCGGGAGAAATAGCCGGGCTTTTAGCCGCTTAGCCGGGATTTACCGGGGTATAGTTCAACGTATCTGCCGAAATTTAACTTCCAAATGGCGGGCAAGAGCGGCGTCGAAAGAAATTTAAAGAATATTGCGCTATTGCCATAGATAAGAAAGTAAGTTTATCTAAATGGTCCAGTTCACTTGTTGTTCAACTCCTGTGGGACAGTGGATTTTAACAGGGATTTTACCATAAATTAGGCCCCTCTGTACAGGGCCTTTAGCAGTGCTTTACCAAAGTACAAAGTTAAACCCCCGCTATTCGCCGGCCCCGTAGGGTCCGGAACAACAAATGACTGGTAAAAATGAAAGAGAAAGTGGAATCGAACATACCCAAGACAGGCTACAGTCAATGAATTCAGCCATCCCTAGCCACAAGGTAGAAGAGACCGGAACATTCACACTATAGCACAACATGCATCCACTTACATGAGAAAATAGATAAATAAGTTTAAAACTGCAACCGCAGATTCGCCTTGGAATAGGCTGTAGCAGAACTACTCGGTGCGGGGCGTGGGTCAGGGGGTAAGGAGGTGGGGTGGGGGTGGGGGGCAGTGGTTCCAGAATTCAGTAATTTTGTAACTTTGCCCTTAAATGTCTGAAGCAGCTCCAAATATCACTTCAAAACACAAAATACATTTTAGGAAAGGCACTAAATAAGCTCCTATCGTTGTATTTTTGTATATGTTGTATATGTAAACATTTTGGAAATAAATATGTTTAAACCAAATGTAAAGAAAACAGAAACCACAATGTGCAGCTGGAGGAGGCGACAACATTGCTGGCATAATAACATGAAAACAAAATACATAGAGAATCAGAAAGCAAAGGGGACATTTGTATAGATGATCACAACGCTAATAAGATTTTCCGCCAGCAGCATAAAGTACTACTGGCTGGGGTTGGGGTGATGCTGAAATTGACAGAAATAAAAAGAAACGAAGAGAAAAATCACCTTTTTTTCAGCCTTGTCAACACACACACACACACACACACACACACACACACACACACACACAAACGTTAGTCCAAGCGTCAATATGAAAATTGAGACA
The DNA here is from genome assembly GCA_964016985.1 of Anodontia alba. Lineage (NCBI taxonomy): Eukaryota > Metazoa > Mollusca > Bivalvia > Lucinida > Lucinidae > Anodontia > Anodontia alba. The sequence goes on from OZ024821.1 coordinate 142,016,669, forward strand.
CACTAAAGCGGTAATAACGTAAGTGTATGGAGCAGTATTAAAGTTGTCGTTTACATGCTTTTCTCTGTGTCACTTAAATAACTACATTACCTGTGGTACCTTTTATTGACAAAAAAAAAAAAAAAAAAAAAAAATGTCATGAACCGTTGAAGGTTACATGTTTTTTCTTTCTTTCACCATAATTTTAACTGATAGCAACATTTGAATACTAAAACATTTTACTTAAATTTTCCTTTGCAAAAAAAAAAAAAAAAAAAAAAAAAAAAAAAAAAATGAAAAGTGTAAAAATGAAAAATGTATATATATTAATTCCACGTCTGACTGCTAATTATATACGACTGAATATTTAATTATATACGACTGAATATTTTTATTAACTCTTTCATCCCCGAGTTTCTGAAGTGGACTCTCTCATCCATCAAGGCGTTCTCCTGTTCGGGCACACTTACGTAGATATTTTGAAAGGTTACTACAGCAGCACTTTATCAAAGGTTATGCGATAAACATAAATTTTGACAATTTCATATAAAGTGGGTGGATGCATTGGTACTGCTATGCGCAGTTTAAACCATTAATTTAATCATATTTTAGTGCATATAACTATTGCAAAGGGGTCGGGCCACAAGTTCTCACAACATTAGTTACGGCCCTTCCCCTACATTATAATACACACACATTATAACTCACATGACAATGACAATAAACATAAATGTTCGATTTTTTTTTAAGTACAAATAATGAGCTAACCAGTAATATATCCGTACCGAGCTACTTGGGAACATTCACCCAATAGCGAAACGCGTCCGGACCGGGTCTGTCCTCTCAGGTGGTTTAAATCGGTTCATACTTGAGATCAGCGACCTTGATATAACCAAATATGCATACATTGCATTATCTTCCGACGACCACTAACCCGTTCCCATTCTCTTCCCTGTTCATCCATTGAATGTGTCCAAGCAGCTCGGTAGCAGTATAAAGATATCTGCTTTGTTTGAAACCATACATAATAACAAAACAAGGACATATTTACAGTTACAAAATAATTAGACAAAGACCATGAAAAATAAATGTACGTGTGTATAAGTTTGTGCTTGATATCTGGCCTGTGTGTGTGTGTGTATGTGTGTGTATGTGTGTGTTAAATAAATAAGGTTGTCAGGAGTCCAGATGAACAGGCCTGTAAAAGGCTTTTGAAGAATAATTCATTTTTATTAATGGTTGCAGTTGTCATTCATTAATATTACTACTACTAATTATATCTTATACGAGGGATGTTCGAAATGAATTGTTTATTTCTATCTGGAGACTTCAAATTTCAAGTTAGCCAAAAGTACTCATTTCATGCCCTCGAAGTACTCCCCGTGGCTAGAAATGCAAAGTTTCAGCCGATGTATCCACTTCTTGAAGGCGTCACGGTACGCTGATTTGGGCACAGTAATAAGGTACTGATGAATGGCAGATCCAAGTGCCTGTCGGGACTGGTATTTCCGCCCAGCAAGGAATGCTTTCAATTTCGGAAACAAAAAGAAATCACATGGGGCAAGGTCTGGGGAATACGGGGGGTGAGGCAAAGCAGTTACTTTTTCTTTCTTCAAAAACGCCGTAACTATTGCGGAGGTATGAGCTGGGGCATTGTCATGTAGAAGACGGACATGTTTAAAACCAGTGGCAGGGCGTCGTTTCTGATAATACTTTTTCAGTTTCTTCAGTACTACGTCTTTGTAGTACTTTCCGGTGATGCTTTTGCCCTTTTTCACTGGCACGTTTATTGCGACTCCTTCACCAGAGAAGAAGATTGCATACAAAGCCTTCTTTGTACTCAAAGAACGTTTGGCAATTATTGGGCGTTTGCTGTGTTTAGTGGCCCAGATCTTATTGCTAACCTTTCTGACGGGCTCAAAATAATGGACCCAGGTTTCATCACCTGTGACGACATTGGCAAACTGTTTTTTGTCATATTTTGGAAACATTTGAAGCAGCTTTTTGGCCACTTTAACCCGTTGCCTCTTTTGCTCATCAGTCAACAGATGTGGCACCCATCTAGCAGAAATCTTTTTGACTTTCAAATGCTTCTTCAAAATAAGGTGAACCGTTGATAGTGATATGCCTACCTTTCGTGCAATATCACGAACTGTAAATCTGGCATCTCCTTCAATGATTTCCTTTATTTTGGAAACGATTTCTTTACGAGATGCAGATTTTGGCCTACCTGATTTCGGTGCATTTTTGATGGACTCTACACCAGACTCAAATTACTTTTTTCCACCGCCGAACTGTGTCATAAGACACACAAGAAGGTCCAAAAGCAGTAGAAATTTCAGTCATTAGCTTCTTCAAAGAATAACCAAGTTTTGAGCGAGCTTTGATGTAAGCCCGTATTTCATCTTTTTTGACGACGCTTCTACCAACAATTTTTACTGCAGTGGTCAATGACTGCGTGTATTCAAATGGCAAATTTTATGTCTTACACTTAGTCTAACATGTACATTTATACACCATTGTGTAGATATTGAATAGCCCTATACAGGTATGTATTGGTTTTTATCGTGCCCCACGTGGATATCGAGCTAGAGGACAATAAGCAATTCATTTCGAGCATCCCTCGTATGCTATCAGTGAATCTTCTTGATCCTTTGATAAAATTTTGAACGGCGGAGAAAAGTACTGAGTTCTGTTGGTTACTAATGCTGGCATCTCCAAAAAGAAGCTTATCCTTGTTTAAGGGGTGAAAGGCGTGAGTTGCTTGGAACAGAACCATTGTATACTGAATAGACTCTCCCACACTTTATATTGGAAAAGCCCAATTTCAATTTTAGGTACGTCCGGCTATGAGATTTACATATTCCTAGAAAATATGGCTAAACTATTTGCAAACAATGGAGACCCTGATCAGACGCCGCGTTCTGTGGCATTTGATCTGGGTCTGCACTGTTTGCCAATTACCCTTTACGGGTCTCCCGACTACAATGGGTTAAAGCATTCCCGGGACAGCGTGACATTTTTTTTTATATTCTTAACCACTTATTTTAATCTCACAGACATCTCGAGTTCACCTTCTGCAAAATGGAATTAAGCCGATTTAGCCAAGATTTGCCTGTAAAGAACCCAAGACTATTCCATATTCAAATCAGCTTTAACATTTATTTATGGTAAGCGCAGACCAAACTTTTTGTGAAAGCTAAAACTTGTAGATCAAATGCTTAGATACTCGAACTTCAGGGTGTTGTTACAACGTCAAAAGTGGTTGAATCATTGCTGAATCGTTGTTTGAACGTTGTGTGCCTGCTATGTTGAATCAACGTTGTTTGAACGTTGTGTGCCTGTTATGTTGCAGCAACGTTGAATCCACGTTGTTTTAACGTTGTGTGCCTACAAGGATCATGGTCCCTTATACCATCGTCAATTTTATTGACGTGTTGGAAGAGTATCCACTTCTTCACGTGAAGTCCTGTAGTTTCCTTGGTATCAAATCAATAGCTTTAATTTATACCCTGGACAAAATACACGGAACAACACCTAACAGTACAAAATCCCGTTCACCTGTCGGCGAATTAACCGAGATGATTACCTGTCGGCGAATTAACCGAGATGACGTAATCAACATCAATTCTTCCAACGTAACAGTACGGTCAACTCCGCGGTAGTTTTATGACTGGTGAACTAAGTGCAATTGACTATTTTGGGTCGCGTAGTTCGTATAATGCGAACTTTCTTGTCACATAGCTCCAGAGAAATTGCTTTTCTCAACCAAAAGTTGTTAATATTTTTTTTATTATTTACGAAAATATCTCGGTGAGGCGCTTCTAATGAGTACCCACAACATAAAATTATGTTTTTGTGGGTAAATAAAAAAAATATTTTCCTGATACCACCTCTTATCTGGGGCCATGTTGTCGTCTGACACATTCAGACGCTCTTGCTATATGTTTTTAAACGTAGTACCGATGCCTAAAGTCTCTTATACCGTACTCGACTTAATTAGTTATAACATTCTATTCGTATAAATACATACAACAATACAAAACTTCAAGAAGGGCAGTTGTCAGTTTCTGGCGAAAGAATGCACAATACTGGTTAACCGCTTAGAGGACTAAGCCTGTCCAGTAAACGTGTGGTTAGGTAAACTGACCGCGCTCGACATGACCCCATTGAGTTGACTGGGCCGTAAAACCTCAACACAATACAAAACACATGGTTCCTATTAGTAGCACCCCGGCCTGGTGCGTGACTGTCTTTGAGTGCAGGCTGGGAAATGGTCCTGAACATAAACTGTTTCATTTAACACTTAACTCCCTGAAATTTAAGCAAACAGTGCAGACCCTGATCAGACGCCGTGTTCTGCCGCGTTTAATCTGGGTCGGCACTGTCTGCCAATGTCCCGGCACTAAGCCCAGTCCAGGTTTTACAGATAACCATATTGACACAGCACTCTGACGTCACAGCGATAAGAATAGCGGCCATAAATAACCATTTCCTGGATTTCGTTTTGGTATCATTTGCGCGGAATATATGTATAATTTGGACTGCTAAACTGTAATCCCCAAAATAATACAGCAACACAAACAAACAAATAAAACGTGTGAGTCCTCTGTTTTTGCATTAATACCCATGCATATACCTGTTTGAAGCCGTGGTCGAATACACAGAATCATGTGGTGTCTTGAACATCATTACGAAAACACGCCTATTCAAATATATAGAAAATTACACCTCCAAAAACTGAAAATTTTTAGATAAAATCTCGGATATTTTTCAAATTTCTGCTCAAAACATAAAATTGTGGGTACTCGTTAGAACCGCGAAAGGAGGTTAATATTATATAGACGTGTTTTCGTGATGTGTTTTTTTTTTTTTTTTTTTTTGCCTTAAGTCTTCTCAACTAAATGCGACTATTTTTGCGATTTGACGGGCTTTTCGGTGATACTTTTAAATGGAATGATACGATAATGCGAGAATAGCGATCGTACATGTTAGTTTTAGTCTGTCTCCAGACTCTATATTTTTATACCCCGCCGCACGATAGTGGCGGGTTAATATGTTTCACGTTGGACGTCCGTGTGTCTGTTCGGGCACACGAATGGGCATATGTTGTGTACCTTTTTCTTTTTTTTTTTTTTTTTTTTTTTTCACACTATTCCTTTTGTTCCGTAGACTACTAGTGAGTACTTTTAACGCACTGTTGGGTATTTTTTTAACATAGAAAATACCCAATAAATACCCAATAAATGCCTGAACGTGGGAATGACCGTCCGTCCGTCAGTCGTACGTCCGTCCGTCCGTATTTCGTTTCCGGATGATAACGAGTACACACATCAATGGATTTTTCACCAAACTTGGTATGTGCATTGATATTGTGGAGATCTGGCTAGGGATTGCGAATTTCGACAAATTTTGACGGAGTTATCTGCCCGAGACACGCCCCGAAAGGTCCATAATCCATTTTGTACAAGCACAGTCATGTTGCATATCAAATCAAAGATAATAGAGAGAATACAGTGATGCAAAAAAATTGCCTCATGGACATGTCTAGGGGTCACCAGAGGTCAAAACGTAGGATTTGGATCCTTTTTTATTGTCACACGACTCCTCCTAGGCTTTTTTTAGCCAGAACCTTGAAACTGTCGCAGGTAATCGCCTATGAATGAGGACTGGAGGAACGCATTTGGAATTTTGATGTGCGCGGAGATATGCGATGGCGCTGGCGCTGGAGCGGGGATATGCGCGCCATCGACTTGCTCTAGTAGAGCTTATAATGATTTAATCAGCTATGTCTCTTTGTGGAGAAGGTAGTTTCTGCAGTAAAACAGTGAAATGAAGATAGTTTCTGCAGTAAAACCGTGAAATGGGATTAAAATAGAGACAAATACAGCTACAGGAATTAGTAAAGAATGACAAAAAATGCAGAAACGACTGAAGCCAGAGTAATTTGTAATTTATGCAGTAAAAGAGTGAAATGGGTTTAAAGAGACAAATACAACTATATAATAGAAATTGATAAAGAATGACCAGAAATAAATAAATAAATAAATAAATAAATAAATAAATAAATAAATAAATAAAATAAAACATGTGCAGAAACGACTGGAGCCAGTCTAAGGTTAGTTCCAATGCATTACCATTCGCCGTATCTCATTGGCCTGTGGCCCGTGTTCACATAACTTCCTCGGGATCCGGCAAATATTAATGTATGCAAAAACCGTCTATAGTTCCGTTGTTGATACGGCTTTGTGCGCCAGCTGGGTATTGTCTCTACATAGAAACATATCCTGCAGGCATGGGACATTGAAAAACATTCTTGCAGAAATACCTATGCACATACCAGTTTGAGGCCATGGTCGAATGGGCAGATTCACGTGCCGATTGAACATGGTATTTGCAAACCTTGTTTACTTAACCTTTTCAGTCCTAAGTTTCTGAACTGGATTATTCCATCTTTGAATTTGGCATATTCATTGTTTCAAATACTGGCGTCAGTCAAAAATCAAAATAGAAATGGCAAACAGTTTAGATCCTGATGAGATGGCTCGTTACGATTTTTGTTGGTGCGAAGGGATGAATAAATTAACGTTATGTAACATAGCGTTGCTCCACTCCCCGGCCCCCTCTCCCCCCCCCCCCCACCCTACACCTCCACCACTAACCAACCGCCCTACTCACTGGAGTGAGCATTTTGTCTAAGCTTTTGTTGACGTCGTCATTCTTATTTTCGCGGAATTATCATTGTATACAACGTAGTAAATGCGACGATTTTTATTACTAATCGAGCTTTTTAATGTAATGTTTAAATTGAATCATACAAAAACCCAAGAACAGCGAGCATACATACATACTCGGCCTGCGGTCTCGTATTCGGACAACTTCCTTAGAACCCATAAATGTTAATACATGAAAAAAAAGTATAATCTCAGCTGGCATTCTACTTAAATCTATACAGAACCTTTAAATGCCGACATTAATCCTGTCGGTCCAATAACTGTCCGATATAGAGTTAAGCAAAACTCTAGCCGGAATATCCCTCGCGTGCTGTTTGAACGTGGCTTTTGCTTTAAAAATCCTCAAAACGTGTCGTGGTTTGTATATGTAACGATACATGTCATAACGTTACCACCCTGGAATTAGAATTTTATCTAAATTGAAGTGAACGTCATTCTTGTGTTATTGTATTCGATGGAGTAAATGCGACGATTCTATATCTCTAAAACTGACGCATACAAAAATGCGGGAACGGAGATCGCGCGCATGTTCGTTTCGCATTTGATTGCTTCAAGCTATGTAAAGGTCTAGTTTCGGATAAGCATTTGCTGGATGAAATCGCTATTTTGCGGGCAAATTGACTATTCTGCGGGCTGCGGGCTGCGGGTTGCGGGTTGCGGGCTGCGGGTTGCGGGCCATATACAACTGCTACCTTGTAATAAGGTCATTGCACAAGAAAACTGAAATGATTAAATTTATACTTTTTTGTTTTGTGTATACATCAACAGAATATGATCATTGAATACCTGCACATGTATGTCTGTATGAAACTGATAGATAGCAAGATAGCAATGCCATAATTCTTTGGAATAGGTTATTATCAGGACATGTGGCTTTTACTGGCCACTTCATGAGAAAGTGTCCCCTTTGAAACATGTGACATGCACTTAAGGAAATACGGATCAGTCTTACTTTTATGCTCTGTGGATAGCCAGGCCAAGTAGCTACTGTATGCCATCATCAAAGACTCTGCTCTGATCTGCCTGCACAGATGAATAGTCAGATGTGACTTGACTTATCGCAAATCATCTTAAAGGTATATTTTGTCAAAATACTGCCCAGATATAGCTGAATGAATAATGCAAAAACTGATTTTGCAAGGTTTATCATTCTATGAAAAAACTTTCAGACAAATTTAATCTATGAAAAATTACTTACAAGAGCTATCAGCAGACAGCAAATGCTCGCCTGGATGTAAGGACTAAATACCTCTTTGGCTTATCGGGGGGAGGAAGGGGCATTAAGGTCATAATTGTCATTGTGCTGCTGAATAAAACTTTGGACCCATATCTATCATCAGACTGAACATGAACCAAATTGAAATCCATCATATGGTTTTGAAATTTGAGCTTTTAAAAATTTTTAACGTAAAACTTTAGCGTAAAATTTATCTGTGACCTTGACCTTTCAGCCATAGTCATAGGTTGGGGTATAGCTGAATAAAAACTCTGGACCTATAACCATCATCATACGGAATATAAACCAAATCAATCATATAGTTTTGAAATTACGAGCTCTAAAATATCTTAAAACATGAAATTTCAGTCTGTGATCTTTACCTTAAATGCATGGGCAGAGACAGGGTGTTGCTCAATAAAACTTTGGACCTCTATCTGTCATCATGCAAAATCTGAATCACATCCATCATTTGGTTTGGAAAATATGAGCTCTTTAAAAATTGAACGTAATACTTTATTTGTAAAATTTCAAAGTCTGTAACCTTGACCTTAAGATTATGGGCATGGGCCGGGGTATTGCTGAAAGAAACTTTGGCCCATTGCATCTATCATCATACCAAATATGAAGCAAATCCATCATACGGTTTGGAAAATATGAGCTCTTTAAAAACTTTAACATAATACTTTTTTTGTAAACTTTCAAAGTCTGTGACCTTGACCTTAAGATCATGGGTATGACCAATTACAAAAGTATTTCTTCTTGAATTTCATTTTTATTCCTAATATATTAGTATTGGGAATGAGTGATATGGGATAGTGAATGAGTGAAATTTGTTAATTAATGACAGAGTTATGGCCCTTTTAGGTTTCTGAAAATTGGTTTTTGGCCCTTAGTTCCTTTGTTTGTTTGTGTTGAGGTTTTACGGCCCAGTCAACCCAACGGGGTCATGTCGAGCGTGGTCAGTTTACCTAACCACACGTTTACTGGGCAGGCTTAGTTCTCTAACAGGTTAACCAGTATTGTGCACATTCTTTCTCCAGAAACTGACAACTGCCCTTCTTGAATCAGAGGAAGGGAAAGAATGACCGTAGAAAATATTTCATGATCAATCTCTACAAAAGAATGTTGCCGACCTCGGCGGGGGTTCCCTTAGTTCCTTTACTTCTGGAACTATCTGAATGGAACTTCATGGATATATAAAGGATCAAAGGTTAAATACTACGCACAAAAGCCACAACTCTGGTTGCTTTTGTACAAGAGTTATTTGCCCTTGACTCTTCTGCAAAATTCACTTTGCATGCTTCAGACAAATAATTAGTGAGTTTCTGACATTCATGCTTGTATTGTCCATTCTTGGATAGACTATTGTTTAAACCAAATTAACTTTTATCAAAACTTAGTCATCTTTGCTCTGAGTTATACTGCCCAACATTGGCGGGGTATCATGCAGTGTTTGCGATGCTTTTATTATTAAAGCACAAGGTACTATTTACAATGTTAGATTGTTAAAGTGTCCATTATAATTGCATTATCTTTTACTTTCAAAATTGCAAAAGAAAATGATGACTAACAAGACCAGAAAAATGAGATAGCAAAAGAAAAACTGTAATATGTTTACAGCAATCTTTCCTTCAGCTTTTAACAGCATATGTAAGGAAGTGGAGGTTTAAGGGGAGAAAATCCTTCTAAACCTTATTTTTATATTCTTCAACATTTTTTTATAGTGTTTTGCTTCAAATAGTGGAAATGTTGTTAAGGTTGAAAGTAATTTTTGTTTGTTTGTAATTGCCTACTAACACCTACCCCGATTCCTCCCATAATAAGACAAAAAAAAAATGTATCACTGGGCAGAGTCCTTTGTTCTTCTTTCTTTGTACCTTACTATATTTCATTTGTATATCAGGACCAATGGAAAAACAGCTATGGAGAGTCTGATCAGTATCTTCACTGTTCACTGCATGCATATTCCATTGCACCTCCAGAGTTTTTTTTTCCGGATTTTAGGATACTTACTGGTACATGTACTGAACTTTTTTTTTTCTCATGAAATTGTATTTTAAGAAAGGAAAATATTTTTTGCCTATCTACTCCCAGGAACATTCGTAGGCTGGCAACTGCAAAAACAAATTATTCAGTAAGCCTGGCCTATTGACTGGTTCGTCAGGACAAATCTTTCAAATTAAGTTAAATTATTGCAGCTCTGCCTTTTTTCACCTGTCAGCATCTTGAACTTTGTTTTGGTCATGAATGCCAGATAAGCAGCTGTGTCATGAGAAAATATATGTTTCTTATGATGCCCCACAAACCCTAACCCCCCTCCGCAACGACCCAGCCTGGGGCCTGCATATTTACCAAGTCTGATTAGAGATCTTGTCAGTTTTGTCAGGCACAAGCTTTGATCAGGTTGCGAGGGTGTACAGGCTGTTCAGAGGCTCAGATAGTTGCACATATAGTGCATATAGATTCTTTACTACAATGCATGGTATTAATAATTGTACATTGTTCTTTCTTTCCTTATTTTTTTATTGGAGTAGGCGGCAGGGCGGAGGGGAGGTAATAAGAAAAATAACATTGATCACAAATTTTTGGCTTAACATATACTATTGCTGGCAACCTGTGGCCCGCATGCCCGCAGCCCGCATGCCCGCAGCCCGCATACCCGTGGCCCGCATGCCCGCAAAATAGCGATTCCATTTTGCGGGCATGCGGGCTGCGGGCATGCGGGCTGCGGGCATGCGGGCATGCAGGCCACAGGTTGCCAGCAATAGTATATGTTAAGCCAAAAAATTGTTATCAATGTTATTTTTCTTATTACCCCCCCTGCCGCCTACTCCGATAAAAAAAAGGAAAGAAAGAACAATGTACAATTATTAATACCATGTGCATTGTAGTAAAGAATCTATATGCACTATATGTGCAACTATCTGAGCCTCTGAACAGCCTGTACACCCTCGCAACCTGATCAAAGCTTGTGCCTTATAAAACTGACAAGATCTCTAATCAGACTTGGTAAATATGCAGGCCCCAGTCTGGGTCTTTGCAGATGGGGGTGGGGGTTGGTGGGGACACAAGAATATCATAAGAAACATATATTTTCTCATGACAAAGCTTATCTGGCATTCAGGACCAAAACAAAGTTCAAGATGCTGACAGGTGAAAAAAGGCAGAGCTGCAATAATTTAACTTAATTTGAAAGATTTGTCCTGACGAACCAGTCAACAGGCCAGGCTTATTGAATAATTTGTTTTGCAGTTGCCATCCTACGAATGTTCCTAGGAGTAGATAGACAAAAATATTTTCCTTTCTTAAAATACAATTCCATGAGAAAAAAAAGTTCAATACATGTAACAGTAATTATTCTAAAAACTGGAAAAAAAAAAAAAAAAAAAAAAAAAAAAACATCTGGAGGTGCAATGAAAATATGCATGCAGTAAACAGTGAAGGCACTGATCAGACTCTCCAAAGCTGTTTTTCCATTGGTCCTGATATACAAATGAAATATTGTAAGGTACAAAGAAGAAAAACAAAGGACTCTACTCAGTGATACAAATTTTTGTTTTGTCTTATTATGGGAGGAATCCGGGTAGATGTTAGTAGGCAATTACAAACAAACAAAAATTACTTTCGACCTTAACAACATTTCCACTGTTTGAAGCAAAACACTATAAAAAAAAAATGTTGGAGAAAATAAAAATAAGGTTTAAAAGGATTTTTCCCCCTTAAATCTCCACTTCCTTACGTATGCTGTTAAAGCTGAAGGAAAGATTGCAGTAAACATACTGCAGTTTTTCTTTTGCTATCTTATTTTCTGGTCTTGTTAGTCATCATTTTCTTTTGCAATTTTGAAAGAAAAAGATAATGCAATTATAAGGGACAATTTAACAATCTAACATTGTAAATAGTACCTTGTGCTTTAATAATAAAAGCATGGCAAACACTGCATGATACCCCGCCACTGTGGGGCAGTATAATAACTCAGAGCAAAGATGACTAAGATTTGATAAAAGTTAATTTGGTTTAAACAATAGTCTATCCAAGAATAGACAATACAAGCATGAATGTCAGAAACTTACTAATTATTTGTCTGAAGCATGCGAAGTGAATTTTGCAGAAGAGTTAAGGGTAAATAACTCTTGTACAAAAGCAACCAGAGTTGTGGCTTTTGTGCTAGTATGTAACCTTTGATCCTTTATATATCTATGAAGCTCCATTCAGATAGTTCCAGAAGTAAAGGAACTAAGGGCCAAAAAACAATTTTCAGAAACTGAAAAGGGCCATAACTGTCATTAATTTACAAATTTTACTCATTCACAATCCCATATCACTCATTCCCAATACTAATATTTAGGAATAAAAATGAAATTCATGAAGAAATGCTTTAGTAATTGGTCATGCCCATGATCTTAAGGTCAAGGTCACAGACTTTGAAAGTTTACAAATAAAGTATTATGTTAAAGTTTTTAAAGAGCTCATATTTTCCAAACCGTATGATGGATTTGCTTCATATTTGGTATGATGATAGATATAGTGGTCCAAAGTTTCTTTCAGCAATACCCCAGCCCATGCCCATAATCTTAAGGTCAAGGTTACAGACTTTGAAATTTTACAAATAAAGTATTACGTTCAAGTTTTTAAAGAGCTCATATTTTCCAAACCAAATGATGGATGTGATTCAGATTTTGCATGATGACAGATAGAGGTCCAAAGTTTTATTGAGCAATACCCTGTCTATGCCCATGCATTTAAGGTAAAGGCCACAGACTGAAATTTCATGCTTTAAGATTTTTTAGAGCTCATAATTTCAAAACTATATGATTGATTTGGTTTATATTTGGTATGATGATTGTTATAGGTCCAGAATTTTTATTCAGCTATACCCCCACCTATGACTGGCTGAAAGGTCAAGGTCACAGACAAATTTTAAGCTAAAGTTTTACGTTAAAACTTTTTAAAAGCTCAAATTTCAAAACCATATGATGGATTTCAATTTGTTCATGTTCAGTCTGATGATAGATATGGGTCCAAAGTTTTATTCAGCAGCACAATGACAATAATGACCTTGATGCCCCCTTCCTCCCCCCCGATAAGCCAAAGAGGTATTTAGCCCTTACATCCAGGCAAGCGTTTGCTGTCTGCTGACAGCTCTTGTTAGTAAACTTTCATAGGTTTAATTTGTCTGAAAGTTTTTTCATAGAATGATAAACCTTGTAAAATCAGTGTTTGCATTGTTTCATTCAGCTATATCTAGGCAGTATTTTGTCAAACTATACCTTTAAGATGATTTGCGATATATCAAGTCATATCAGACTGTTCATCTGTGCAGGCTGATCAGAGCAGAGTCTTTGATGATGGCATACAGTAGCTACTTGGCCTGGCTATCCACAGAGCATAAAAGTAAGACTGATCCTTATTTCCTTAAGTGCATGTCACATGTTTCCAAGGGGACACTTTCTAATGAAGCGGCTAGTAAAAGCCACATGTCCTGATAATAACCTATTCCAAAGAATTATGGCATTGCTATCTTGCTATCTATCAGTTTCATACAGACATACATGTGCATGTATTCAATGATCATATTCTGTTGATGTATACACAAAACAAAAAAAGTATAGATTTAATCATTTCAGTTTTCTTGTGTAATGACCTTATTACAAGGCAGCAGTTGTATATGGCCCGCAACCTGCAGCCCTTAACCCGCAGCCCGCAACCCGCAGAATAGTCAATTTGTTTACTGGATCCTTCGGTAGATATTTTAGCATCACGAAAACATGCCTATATAATTTTGACCCCCTTAAATCCCACTTTTATATAGTAAAACTGGGGTTTACAGGGGTATACATTATTTTTCTTATTTCTGCTCAAAAACATAGATTGTGGGTACTCGTCAGAACCGCCTCGGCGAGGCGGTTCTAACGAGTACCCACAATCTATGTCTTTGAGCAGAAAAAAGAAAACTATCAGAGGTTTTAACTGAAAATTTTCGGTTTTTGGAGGTGAAATTTTCTATATATTTGAATAGGTGTGTTTTCATAATGGGGCTCGGCTTGGGACTCGTGTACAATTGTTAATGCATGACAAAACATTAGATCTTTCTATTGATCCAATCATAATTCCAGTTCATATCTGTGCTCAAAAGTCTTCGACCGTTCTTTTTGTTATTTTCACACTCTGGTCAATATGATGAACACATGTTGATCACTCATGATCCGTACTTCACTATGATGCGTAATGCCAGAAAAAGGCCCTAATGCCTTTTACTAATAGCGATTACCCAGATCAGCCTGTTTATCCTACAGTCTGATTAGGGTCTTCTCTATTCGTCGTTCTAGTCTACAGTATCCACTAAATTTACAGACGGGCATCGAAGGCCCTGATCAGACTGCGCGAATGCTCGCAGAATGCACAAGGGCCCTTGTTTTGAGCTACGCGTCAGCACGCGCTATATAGGTGAAGTCTGCAATATAAGAATTTTATGAGCCACGCCATGAGAAAAATGTCATAGGGCATATGCGGGCACCCAAGTCCCAGACTGCGCATGCACCCCCTTAAAGTAAGCCTTCGTTGTTCGCCGTTAGCTAGATCCGTCATTGTGTCAGCGAAACTCTTAGTCTCCGGCCACACTCCGCGCAGTTGCACGGACAGGCCTCGGTTAATACCATTATTCGCATATAGGCTGAACTCGGTTTTCGCCTTGTTACGGTAGTGGTCAGTGGTTGACCAATATCTACCGCGGTCAGTAACCGGACTCTACCTAAATCTGACCTTACCGTTAGGTTTAAAATATCCACCTTGATTACTTCACGACGGTTAATACTATCGTTTTTACATAAACTGTATCGAATTGTTTTCATTTAACCGGAAATTTACATTACAAGTTTGTTTGAACCGAGAGTGTCATAAACACGGCTGCGGTCAGTCGGTCGCCGCTTCATGAGAAAATAGTTTCCAATCTGACCCCATGTCACAGGGTTAGAAAAAAAATGTACTGTTATACTAGGGCTCGAACCAGGGACCCTCAAATTACCGTTCCGATACTCTACCAGCTGAGCTATATCCGGCCCCCACTGTCACACCTGTATTTACCCCGATCAAACAGTATAGACCAAGATCAGACGCTTCCTGAACTATCGCTATAATTAACACTCAGTGGCTGGAACTACCCAAGTCTAGAACAAAATTCCATGCCCCATTAGATGTTCGAGCCATTGAATTTCGACTGTATCGAAGAAAAGTTTGTAGGGACCGAATGTGTACACCATCAGGTAGAAAAACGGACAGTTCATCTTTTATAATTTTTGCATGTATGCTTATAGCTCGCAAGGGCAATTCCAGAATTTTAACCCTGGTCCTGCTGAACCCAGATATGTCCTGTCTTTGCAAACAGTGTAGATCCAGATCAGTTGACTTCTGAAGCCAACTGATCTGGATCTGCGCTGTTTGCCATTAAGTATGTGAGTTTGTATCAACAGCCTGGATCAAGTAACCTGATTGGCTGAAAATTAGAAGTGGGCGTGGCATTTTAGTTTATTCAACATGACAAGGGTTAAACAAATATATGAGAGTAATTGGCCCAAACTCGCTAGTCTGACCCAGAAACTTCGACGGTTCACCTTTTCACATTTTTGCGTATTCGCTCATTGCTCTGAAGGGGCATCCATTTTAGAATGTATTTTTCAAAATTTAGGTTAAGTATGGTAAGACTACTTAGGGTAAATACACTATACAGTATTTGTCGGCCATCGAAGTTCGGTGGTACTCTGGTTCCTTGACCACACATGGCCACCAAACGGCAATATCAGCGCCTTCGAGAATGCGTTTATACAGTGTTAGTTGATTTAAATAGTACTCCTTACATAGAAATACAAAAACAGAACATAGCATATATATATATATATATATATATATATATATATATATATATATATATATATATATATATTACTCCTAACATAGAAATACAAAAACAGAACATAGCATATATATATATATATATATATATATATATATATATATATATATATATATATATATATATATATATATATATATATATATATATATATAAAGGGACCCAGAAGAAAGTCAACTGACTAATTTAAATACGTAACCCAACTATAAAACATAAGGTAAACTAAGAGTATGTGATGCCCATATTCAGAATAATAGTTCCCTGATAATTCTTAATAATACATGTAGTTATAAGTTTATGGGGCTTTCTGTGCAATCGATGTAAAATGAGTAAAGTTGAACCTTTTTACTAAAGAATATTGAACTTCGGAATGAGTGCCCACCCCCTACCCCCTCCCTCACCTCTACTCCCTCAGTATATCTTTGGAATGTATGTTTTATGGTTTTGTATTGGTACTAAAACAAACTTATTTCTCGGTAATAGAAAATAAGACATATAAATAATCAGAAATTGATACATTTTGTCTGTCATTTCGTTATCAATGAAAATTTGAAAAATTGCGTGTACGAAATCAAATATTAGAAATGCGGAATTTTCACTTCCCTTTTCTTAAAATAACTACATGAGCATTCACTCACATGCGGCTACATTTGTCATTTAAACCTTAAAGTGCTAATCACAACTGCAGCAGACGACATTTTGATTTTGTTTTTCAGAGAAAATAAGATAACATTTCATGTGAATCATTTGTTTATCACATGAAATGCCAAGTCTTATTTTCTCTATAAAATAAACAAAAAATAGAATGACGTCTGCTACACTTTTGTTAAAGGTTAAAATATGGCCCAGCCATACATATATGCATGCTCAGGTGCAGATCTTGATTTGTAAAGTGTGGCTGTGCATGTGATAAAACGTGTCTCAGACACGCTAAAACGACTGAAAATATAATGTAAACCACAGCAACCAAACAACGTTGCAGGTGTAAACAGCCAAGACCAAGAGGATTTGAATAGGAGACTTTGCGTTTTCGCCTTATGGATTCCGCGCAGACTGTGACGGTTTATGCGATTTAAAAGACTCAGATCAGACGGCGCCGTGCACAGGTTAATTTGAGCCTTTTTTTTTTCTTCGCCAAATCATGTTGACTTTCCTGTGACCCGACCCAATATTGTGTGATGTTTAAGTGTCACTTATATTCAGGAAGCGATTCGTTGTGTTAAGCATGCTCGTGGCGAAATATGCAAAACATAACTGAGCCAGGGCCAAGCATTTCCTTCAAAATTGTGCGCCTAGCGAAGAATCAGATCAGCCTGTGCATCAACGCAGTCTACTCAGAGTCTTCGCAGGACAGTATGTGGGTAGCCAAAGATAGTGAAGACTGATGGAATACGGACAGTGATGGAATACGGACAGTGAAGACTGATAGGATGCACAGGCTGATTTGAGTCTTCGCTGGGCACACATACAATTTTGTAGGAAATGCTGTGCTCTGGCTCAAATTGAAAATAGATTTTGTCATGATCAAAATCTGCTTTCGGAGAAAACTATGAAACTAAACAAACAAATAAATGTCGTCTGCTGCACTTTGATTTCATTGCGCCAAAGGTTAACTCTTTCGGCGCCAAATTGCTGAAGACATTTGTCGTCTGGTATTCATTTTTTTTTTTTTTTTTACTTTATTTTAACAAACTATCCCTTAGAAATAAAGTTTATATGTAAAGTTGAAAAACTGAATGTTAAACAGCGTAGATCCAGATGAGACGGCTCATTATGAGCAGTCTCATCTGGATCTATGCTGTTTGCCAAAGCCTATTATTAGCGCCCGTAGCAGTGAAAGAGTTAATATGTTTTGCCGAGGACCAGTAAAAACGTAATTTGACCATACGGGCAAAACAAAGATTCACATCCTTGTAGTATGGCCAAGGTATTCATTATTCGCCTTGGACCTTGAAGAATGTAAACATTGAACAGATAAGATCCGGATCATGGCTCCACGGTTTGGACACGGGTCTGGGTTCGCTTTTCGTACATCAGCCATGTTAATTTCAAATTGATGTAGACTTAGATCAGACGCAGCACACGGCGTCTGATCAGGGTCTACAATGCTGGCTACTCATCCAGCAGTGACCTTAAATTTATTAAAGGTAAATACGGTAAATTTAAGAAAGGGACTTATGGCATTAAGTATGCACCAGACGGAATAAGCAGACGATAATTAGTTTTGTCTTCAAATGTCTATTGTAAATATTTTAATGGACCATCAAAATTTGTTTTATGTAGAAAACTGTGACAAATAAATAAATAAATAAGTAAATAAATAAATAAATAAATATCGTCTACTGCATGGTTTGGATTCGCTTTGGATTTCCTTGTGTATGTCGATTGATATGTGTGTGTGTGGTCGTGTGGCAAGCCCTTCTGCTGAAGGGCGCGCCACACTACTGCCCACACATCAACCGTTATATCGATCTTTCAGCGGGTTGGTCCTACCATACATGCCGTTATTGACTTGCAGAAAGCGGGTTGAGGCCTTTTTTCCCCATTAACCCTATTTTTCTTTTCTTTCTGTCTCTCTTGGAGACTGCTCGACATGATTAAAATATTGTTGACAGGACCAATAAACCTCAACTAAACAAACAAGATCACGATAGCTGCCATTCGGTTCTGTCCTTTACTACTATACAATGAATATGATATTAGCAGACGACATATAAATTATGTTACATTTGTTTCCCAGAAAAAAAAAGTTTCACATTTCCTTAGGAGTGGAATCCTATAAAATTCGGAAAATAGGAAAAGAAATATACTTAATAATTCGTCTACATATATTGAAATTCAGTCTGTTACTAAAAGGTGTACACTGACTGAACCTGTGCTATTTATATTTATTTATTGTCACAACTGTCATATGAAATGTAAATTTAGAAGCTGATTAATCAAGCAAATGAGAAAACTACGGAAGCCAACTATCATGCAATGGTAAACATATGAAAAAGCAGACGACTAGATATGTGGCCTTCCTAAGGGGCTAGACATGTGCATTGAAATATAAGATGGATTCGATGGAAACCCCGAAAAGCCCTTTTCACAAAAAAGACTCCTTTCACTGTTCGTTCATCTGATATCTAAATATAGCAACACAGAACATGTTTGACGTACACTGTATATTGACTGATCTGTCTATTTCAAAGCCATAAATAAAGAAATAGCCGGTCAGCATACCAGACCCTTAATCCATCTTATTGGGTACATGACGTTTATACAACTTCGCCTTAACGTGGATGCATCGACGTTGAGGTGACGTTGTATAAACGTCATGTGCCCGCTGGGATTAATCTAAAGTCCGACAGATGTTAACCCTTAAAGCGCCAATCAAAATTTGTAGCAGACAAGATTCATTTTTTTATTTTTCAGGAAAAACAAGTCTTGACATTTCATGTGAATCGTCTGCTTGGCAGACGATTCACATGAAATGTCAAGACTTGTTTTCACGATTCACATGAAAAATAATAATAATAAAAAAATTTGTCGTGTGCTGCAGTTGTGATTGTCGCTTTAAGGGTTGATAATAGACAGATCTCTTTGACAAGGAACTTCAACAGAAACACCGCCTCCCGCCTTGAAATGGTGAACTGAAGGGGGTAAATTAACTGATTACCAAACCCTTAGGGAAGCAGTCCGAAGACAAACACATTTCACTTCCACAAAAACTGTAAGTGGAATTGATACATCTTCAGGGGCATGGCGTCCAGAAAGGCAAACAGGAAGTCACAAAAATTTTCTCCCTTGTGACAATGGCGAAAAAAAAATACCCAGGTATCCCGCCCCCTTAAATATGTCATAAAGACAATGAGAGTAGGACTGCGCATAGTAAAACAAAACGCTCGCAAATAATTGTGGACATTTCCAAGCTTTCCGTTTATTTGTGACCGATTTTTAACGGAAGAGAGCGAGTGCTATCCCAGCGGGCACATGACGTTTATACAACGTCGTCCCAACGTCGATGCAACGTCATGACGTTGCATCGACGTTGAGGCGACGTTGTATAGACGTCATGTGTCTGCTGGGTAGCGAGCCATACTTTGAGGTGTTTGCTTGTGCAGGCGAAATGGCGGCCAGTGTCAATTACTTTTTATGTATGACTGTTTGTTACAGGAATTTAATTTTTATACTGCATTGATATTATTTATTTGATTCTGTATTCATTAATTAATCGAGGATTGAGCGCAAGACTGTAGTAACCCTAACATATTTTTGAAACCCTTGTTTAGGGGCAACTTTGACCCCTTTGTAAACAATGGAAATTTAGGTGCCATTGCTCATACGAGCAATGGCACCTAAATTTCCATTGTTTACAGAAGGAAATGTTGTAATCTTCATAACGCCTTCATGGTGAGGAGATTAAGTATTGGGAAAAACAACCATCTGACTTGCTACAGTCTTGCGATCAACCCTCGAAATACTGAGACAGCTATTCGATCGATCATCGAAATATAAATGAAGTTACACATGAAAGGCATCAAGAAGAGATGAGAAATAAAACAATGACAAAACAAAATAAATCAGCGAAACTGAAACAACCGAAATATAAAAAAAAGAAGAACCATGACAGAGTAACAGCCCCGGAAGGGGCAGCACTTGGGGGGCAAAACTAGGTTTATTCTATTGTGACCCTGTCCTTAACACTGATGTAGTTCCAAATTACAAATATGTGTTCGATAGGAGTAGGGAGAGTGAAACATCACAGTAAAAAACATAAACTGAACGACTAAAACAGTACACAAGCTTGGTGACTGTATATATGCTGAAAGCAATTTTTCTTATTTCAGAAAGTTTGAGAGATGAAAATTCGAAAATCGAAGCTTCGAATGCAATCAAACCATTGATGCAATATGCCAAGTTTGCGCACGCGCTTTAAATACAAAATAAAACCCCTTAATTCAAAAGTCATAGACGGCTATCTGGCATCCATCATTGCGTTTTCAAAATATTTGTTCAGTTCTAATGTTTGCTTTTATGCACTGTACTGTATTGTATATTTTGACACAGGTCAAAATGCTTACAATTGTACGGTTGCACAGAAACACCAAAAGGCCGAGTACGCTGTGTACTTCGATTACAACAACGACAATTTTGTTCTTCAAGTTGCTTGCCTGTAAATGCACCTTTGAAAATGCATTTTCTTTAACACAACTTTTATTGCAACCATTATCATTTGCCTAAAATGCACCATTTCCTATTCATCAACGTTAAAACATGTTTCAGCGTTAGAAAAATTACCAATTCTGCAAAACGTATAGAAAATGAACGAATCGCTGGACGCTGAACATAAAGATTAAGTCCAGGGCCCAGTTGTTCAAAGCAGCGTTAGCTTAACGAGCTCGTTAGTGGTCAAAATGTTAACTGTTCTAGTAAGAACAATATCTAATTCACAGGTACTTTTGCTGAAAAAAAATGTGAGTAGCTTTTGCAAATGCAAAAGCTACTCACATTTTTTTCGGCAAATATATTAGCGTATATGCCATATTTAATGATCAAAGTTTTAATGATACGTTAACTAACGACATCGTTAGTTCTGAACAACTGGGCCCACAATAGTATAGTTGATATCCAGGAGGAGTCAGTCACAGAACATAGCCTACCAATGACGCCAAGAGGAAGTGCAAACAATCCATGACAGATAGTACGCATACCGCAAACCAGAGAAAAGCAAATCACCCAGCTCCCTCCCAGTAAGCATTCCACATAAATCTATAGCGGGCCGTTATCGGCCCGTCAGCTACCCTGACGGGCCGATAACGGCCCGCTATAGATTTATGTAGAATGCTAGCTGGGCTCTTTCCCATCGAGGATATCACAATGCCAGACTGGATACACCAAACACAACAATAAGGTAACAAACAGGACAAACATGGGAAAAATTAAATAAATAAGATAGAAAATAAAAAGCATGCAGCGAAAAGCCACATGCCCACACAAAGAAAACAACATTAGAACCACCGCCTTAGGATGGTCAGCCAATAAATCGATTTTATTAGCGCCAAATCTTTGCCAAAGTCTTCGAGCTAATATTCATGTAACCCATTTATGCCGAGTGGACTCTTCTATGTCAACTCTTTCGACAGGTTCATTTCAGGGTAACAGACAGGGGGTGTCTGGTTAGTTTTTATTATTACCATGCTTTGTAAGAATTTCTGACCTAAATGCAAACAGAGTAGACCTTGATCAGACGCCGCGTTATGCGACGTCTGGTCTGGGTCTACACTGTTTGCCAGCCGGCCTCGGTGGCTCGGATGCGCGTCCGACTGGAGACCAGGAGGTCGCGGGTTCGACCCCCGCCGAGGTCGGCAACATTCTTTCGTGGAGATTGATCATGAAATATTTTCTGCAGTCATTCTCTCCCTTCCGCTGATTCAAGAAGGGCGGTTGTCAGTTTCTGGAGAAAGAATGTGCACAATACTGGTTAACCGCTTAGAGGACTAAGCCTGCCCAGTAAACGTGTGGTTAGGTAAACTAACCACGCTCGACATGACCCCATTGGGTTGACTGGGCCGTAAAACCTCAACACAAACAAACACTGTTTGCCAATGTCCATTTTATGGGGCGCTAGGCTTAAATGGGTTAATTGATGCTGCTGAATAACCTGGGCCCAGTTGTTCAAAGCATCGTTAGCTTAACGAGCTTGTTAAGGGTCATTTCGTTAACTGTTTTAGCGGACTCAATATACAATATTCTGATAATTTTTGCTGAAAAAATATGAGTAGCTTTTGCAAAAGCTACTCACATTTTTTTCAGCAAAAAATTTCAGTATATTTGCGTATCACGCGATGTAAATTTTAACGAATCGTTAACTAACGACGTCGTTAGCTTTGAACAACTGGGCCCTGAATTTTGATGTACTATCAGTAACTGAGACAGGCTTAATAAAGTCATGGATTTCAGACAGGGCTCTTACAGTGTGTGGCTATTTATGACAAAGAGCGTGTAATGGCTTTCAATGTCGGGTTAGACTTCAAAGTAAAACATTAATCCTTTTTGCTTGGATCCTTCTACAGAGCACCCGATTCAAATACTGATATTCTTATCTCTTACCGATATTGTGGCTTCGATTGATCCTGCTTTTGATACAGGCATAACAAACATAATAACGGTTCGTGACTTGAATTTAGATTTCTTGAAGGCTACCGCTCTCGGAAAGATATATGCTTTTAGTAGACCATATGGAGTCAGCCAGATCATATCAGACCCCACTGATTTTACTGATAATTCGGCCATCTTATAAAATATATAAATAATGATCTTGCTAACAATCTAATCCAAACAAGACTGACCTGAGTCGGATAGCAACCACTACTGTGCCAAAATCGCCAGCATCACTGCCCTATATATTGTTTTTTACCTAAAAAATTGTGCACCAACTGACTTTAACTTAAGATCTTGTTGGATGACCTGGATAACTATGACGCATTAAGTGAATATACACACAGACCTAACTGAGATGATATATATATATAGTCTTCATTAACCGACTAAACATTTGAACATTTGGAAGACATATTTGTAACTGTTAGAAATAAAGACGCAGCAAGGATGGACAACGATTTATGCAAAACAATAAGAATACGCCGGTTTTATAAACAAACAAGAACTAAGGCATAGGACGATTTTAATAGTGTAAAAATGACGTTTCGAAATGAAGTTACAGCAACCATTTCATGAAGTCATAAGACATTTACAGAAAGAGTAGCTCTCAAACATATGCTGTCTGAAAAGGCGTTTGATGCAAACATTTGATTTCAGCAATTGAGAGCTGACAAATCAACAGTTTATACAGCAATGGTTAATGTTTCCCAGAGAAAATGCAAACTTTAAGGGGAGCGGATACACTTCCAATGAAGGCAATTCTGTCTAAATTGTTTTTGACCCCTTCTGAAAAGGAGCCAACGCTAAAAAATCATTTGCTTGGGAGCAAACTATTCCCTTTGAAAGGAAACATTTTATCAGAAGAGATTGGTGTGCAAGAACGCAAACAGTAGTTACACAAATTGGTTTCCTTGCACAACATAGCAAAAACAAATAAACTGACCCCAGTAGTTGTTCTTTTGACCGTTTCAATGCGGGTCCTCTGATGGAATTGTTCTTCGTTTGTATGTCAGTTATTACAACTTTGTCGTTGTGTTTACTTATTATTTGTTCTTCTTCATCTTTACCTCTGTCGGTGTCTCGAGAAAGCTGTGCTTCGTGGTGGTAGCCTTTCCTGGGAAACTTTATTTTTTGGACTTTTTTTTTTTTTTTTTTTTTTAAATCCGTCCTTTAAAATAGCGATGTCCGGGCCGGCGGGCGTTTGGCGTCGGGAGCCGGGTTTACCTTTTGGTTAACCTTTTTTTCAAAGTTGAATGTTACCTTTATTCTTCAGCGGATTGCTTTCATATTTGGTTGGGATGAAGAGGAGGACCAGTAGCTGTGTCGTCTGCAAGAGAGACAACTCTCACTTTGTTCGTTATGTACTTATCTCCCCTGACGTCCGAGGTTTACCTTTTGGTCAACTTTTTTACAAAGATATATGTCACTATTATTCTTAATTGGAGTGCTTTCATATTTGGTAGAGATGAAGATGAGGACCAGTAGGCGTGTGGTGTGCAAGAGAGTCAGCTCTCACTTTCTCCGTTATGTACTTATCTCCACTGACATCCGAGGTTTACCTTTCGGTTAACTTTTTTTTTCAAAGTTGTATGTTACCTTTATTCTTCAGTGGATTGCTTTCATATTTGGTAAGGATAAAGAGGAGGACCAGTAGGCGTGTATGGTGCAAGAGAGACAACTCTCACTTACTTATCTCCCCTGAAGTCGAAATCTTGTGCAGGCCATAACTCCAATACTGTTTGAGATAATTTGATAATATTTGATAGGTACATATATCAGGTCAAGTAGAAGTGATGCATGCAGGAAGGACAACTTTTGCTTTATATACTTTCTCCCCTGAAACCAAAATCATATGAAGGCCATAACTCCCATAGTGTTTGAGATAATTTGATAATGTTTGGTGGGGACATATATCAGGTCAAGTAAGAGTGTCACATGCAAGAAGGACAATATATTTGTTCTTTTTTCAAGTTAACTCCCCTGAATGAATTTCTAAGACAAATTCTTGTGCACTTCATAACTTCTTAATGGTTTGAAATATTTTGATAATATTTGGTAGAGGCATAGATAAGGACTAGTAGGCATGCCCCATGCAAGAGAGACAACACTGACTCTCTTTGTTAGATACTTATCACCCCTGAAGCAGAAAGCTTGTGCAGCCAAAATTAAATTTTAGACGGGTTTTTCAAAACTCTGTCCTTTAAAATAGCGATGTCATGGCCGGCGGGCATGGGGTCTCCCAAGGTTTACCTTTTCATTGACCTTTTGAAAAACCCGTCCATAATGCCGTTAAGCATTTTTCTTGGTTTTCTATAATAGAATTTTCACGCTTGGAAGTTTGATGTCTTCTTTTTGAGGTCCAGGATGGAGTATTGCCTATTTTTGTATGCTTTAAAAATGCGTACCGTATAAACTCGCGTTATCAACATTGCTTGGTAAATCATATTCTTATTTACATTTACGAATTTTCTCCAATCAGTACCTTTTTCTGGTTTTCCTACAGTTCTTAAACTGTTTTATACTTTAAGTATCATCAATTAGTGTTTGTTTGTGTTGAGGTTTTACGGCCCAGTCAACCCAATGGGGTCATGTCGAGCGCGGTCAGTTTACCTAACCACACGTTTACTGGGCAGGCTTAGTCCTCTAAGCGGTCTTCTTGATTCAGCGGAAGGGAGAGAATGACCGTAGAAAATATTTCACGATCAATCTCCACGAAAGAATGTTGCCGACCTCGGCGGGGGTTGAACCCGCGACCTCCTGGTCTCCAGTCGGACGGCGCATCCAACAGCCACCGAGACCGGCATCAATTAGTCTACATCTGCTTCTAGAGGTCACTTTTCACTAATTAGCAGAACCCATACACACACTGACTCATTTGTTGTTGATTTCGTCTTTTATCATGAAACTATTCATTTGAACTATCTGTTAACCCTTTAAAGCGCTTAGCAAAATAGTAGCAGGCGACACGCTATCGTATTATTTTTTATTTTATTTTTATTTTATTTTATTTTTTTTTTCATTGAAAATAAGATTTGGCATTTTATGTGAATTGTCTGCCGCCTAACAGACGATTCACATGAAATGCCAAATCTTATTTTCTCTGAAAATACAAAACAAATGTAGTATGTTGCATTTGTGATCAGCGCTTTAAGGATTAACTGATTGACGCCATTCCCAGATGTCATTTTATGGAACTTGCAATGTTAAATCTCAAAAATAGATCTCCTATAAACCTAGGCCCAGTTATTAAATGCAGAGTTAGCGTAATGAAGTTAACGAGAGTACATGGGCTTTTAATAACACAGACACAAACTAAACCGATGTCAAATTAGATTAAGGTTTTGCATGCTGAGTATAACGATCAGAAAAGTACGTATTGAAGTCGTTTTTAAGAAGATAGAGGATCATCTTGCAAAGACCTCTCCTGTCTGGTGTCTGCAGCTATTACGTTTTCCTGGTCATGGCAGCTGATGTGTAGTCGGTAGGGTATTTACTGATACCTGCTCTTCAATCGATACACTGTTTTACCGCGCTTCTGAAAAGGGGTCTACTCTACCCTGAAAGGAAGAATTTGCTCCTCTCTGGAGCAAATTAATTCCTTTTAGAGCAGAGCCCTTTTCAGAAGGACCTTGATGTGCTGCATCAAAAAGGGTAGTAACAGTAGATGTATCCCTTGTAAAATGGTAGAGACCCTACCATGTGTATATAGTCTCCTAAAGTTTCTTTCAGCCATTGGAGGTTTAGTGCTACCGAAAAGGTAAATAACATTAATGTGCGTGTTTTAACATAAATGTGCGTGTTTCCCAGTGGGCACATGACGTTTATACAACGTCACATTAACGTCGATGCAATGTCATGCATAACGTTTCATCGCCTTAATGCGACGTTGTGTAAACGTCATGTGCCCGCTGCGTTCCAACAACTAAATGTGTATGGTTATGTTTATATTTGCATACAATTCAGCATGAAGTTGGCTTCTCACCGAGCACTGTGAGTGTGCATATGTCACAAATATGAATACACATTACGAAAACATGCCTATTCAAGTATACTAAAAATATTACCACCCAAAAACCGAAAATTTTCAGATAAAAATTCTGATATTTTTCATATTTTTACTCAAAACATATATTGTAGATACTCGTTAGAACCGCCTCGGCGAGGCGGTTCTAACGAGTACCCACAATCTATGTTTGGAACAGAAATGAGAAAAATAATATATACACCTATAAACCCCAGTTTTACTTTATAAAAGTGGGGTTTAAGGGGCTCAACATTATATAGGCGTGTTTTCGTGATGATAACAAATGTGTTACATATGCGTACAGTTGTACGCATGCGTAACAAATTGTTACACATGCATACAACTGTATGCATATGTAACACATGATAACGTTAATGTGTTACATTTGTGTACAACTGTACGCATATGTAACACGTGGACAAGTTAGTGTGAAGCGTTCGTATGATATATACGAACCATTCACATGTTACACCTGTTCATTACATGAAGTAGAGGTCACTGTTTCGAGAACGATTACTGTGACCGATTTGTTTCTCAGTACGCATGTTTTTATTTGACACATGTCCCTACTGACAAAACTAATGTTTTCGCATCTATAAATGTAGAACAAACTTTTATATTCAATGTAATATGTAACGTATATTATCATAAAAACTTCTAATTGTTCGTGTTTGTTATCTGTACCTTAAGCATTGTTATATTAAGCACGTATGCAAAGACATTGCAATCACTTGATATGCATGGTTTCCCAGCCAGGTAGAAAACGTCTAGGTTGCTGATAGCTTCTAGCTGCAAAAAAAAAAAAAAAAAAAAAAAAAAAAAAAACAGTTTTGAAGTGTGGTAATGTTCTTTTTACCCTCTTGCAAGGATATAATAGGACCCTCATGCGATCGCGCTCGATTACAGTTTAAGCATTAACGATCAATGTGTCCATGTTTGATGTAAATGTTACTGGTACACTTTAACCGACATTATCTTTTGTTCAGACAATGGAAATCTGATATAAGCGTACATACGCTCGTATATGAGCGGTGTCATGAAAAAAAAAAAAAAAAAAACAACAAAAAAAAAACAAAAAAAAAACAAACAAAAAAACAAACAAAAAAAAACAAAAAAAAAACATTCGTAACATGAGAACAGTGCAGACCCAGATTAGGCGTCATATTGCAATTATAACACCTGATTAATCTTTACACCATTTAGACTGATATGGGACAAAATGAGTGTTAAACAGTTTAGATCCTGATCAGTCGCCACGTTCGGTCTGCACAATCCAATTGTATCGAGTTTTCTTTGCAATTTTATAAGATGTGAACATTTCGTATTGTTTGCACACGTGTGAAAGGACCTCTGACGGTAGCATAGGCAATCTAGTCTAATTACCCCTTATCAGGCCTCTGCCTGTAAGGGTGGCCATAGTCACCAAGAATTCCTTATCTTAATCTGCTAAGAGTCATTATGATGTTATGCAATCCAAATTGTGCCTTTAGTATAGGTAACCCCTGTAAGTGACATTTATTCCTTGAATGCCTCTTGCTTCAGCAACACGTGTAGAGATTGAGTAACGTAGTCTTACTATAGGTCCCGTACGGGGGCTGTGACGCGAAAATATTATATCTAAGATCTTTAGAAATACCATGGAAAATAAATGACTAGAACACCAATGGCTCGTTTACTGAGCTGATTCAACTCATTTTTGAGTCCTTAGGAAATTCTTCGAAAAGCTCAAGAAAACAAATACTCAGGTATATTTTAGGGAAATTTAATCATTTTGTTTTCATGGAAATGTTTTTTATGTGTACTCATTAGAATCGCAATTTTAATGCGTACAAATTGGGATTGTCTCATGGGTGCGATTCTAAATACTACAGAGTGAAAATACATACTTAAAATTATCTCCATTTGCCTCCTGACCTGGCGTTACGACTGACACTCATTGGCTCAAACTACCCTTGTCTTCAATACATTTCCACAGTCCCAAAGATGTTCGACTGTATAAGCAAAAAGAACATTTACATCATTACGAAAACATGCCTATTCAAATACACTGAAAATTTTACCACCAAAAAATGAAAATTTTCAGATAAAAAAAATTCTGATATTTTTCATGTTTCTGTTCATCGAGGAGGTTCTAACGAGTACCACAATCTATGTTTTGAGCACCATATGAGGCGGTTCTAACGAGTACCCACAATCTATGTTTTGAGCACCACAATCTATGTTTTGAGCAGAAATAAGAAAAATAATGTATACCCCTGTAAACCCCAGTTTTACTATATAAAAGTGGGGTTTAAGGGAGTCAAAATTATATAGGCATGATTTCGTGATGTTATTACACAGAATCAAGTCCCTGTTTCGGACAAGAAACCTGTTTAAGAGATGCTTATTCCTGGAATGCCTTGCAATGTTATTCCAGGTCCCCTTTGGGGTCTGGAGTAAGGACAATTTATATCTAAATAGATATTTAGTAACAGAAGCAAGAAGTTGTAAACTATACTGACAAAGACAGTAGTCTGTAAAACGTGGGCTGGGCTCAATTTTGGGCTGGAATGGAATTGAAATAGAAGCATGTAAGGGGAAAGGCAAATAAGGGCGAATACCTACTCAGTGTGGGGAATCCACGTGACTAAATGACTAGGTGCACAGAGTTTGTTACTATTTTTAGATCCGCATCAGGTAGAATTTTTTAAAATATCTCCATTTATACCTGATGGAATTTGTTCAAATAAAGCGCAGAGTACGTGGAAAATCAAGCTCTTTCTGGTGGTGTAAGCGCTATTCTGCAATCTGGTCTGATTCTCGAGAACATTCGGAGAATATTTTTCGTCAAAATTCATGTACATTGTCCCGGTAGCCCCGATTGACAGCAAAAACATTCTTCGAATGTTCTCGAGATAGCAGAATAGTGCTTACATCACCAGAAGAGCTTGATTTGCCGCGTATGCGCTTTATTTGAACAAATTCCATTTGGTATGAATAGAGATATTCTAAAAATCCTACCTTATGCGGAGCTAGAAATATTAACAAACTCCGTGTAACTAGTCATTTGGTCACGTGGATTCCCCACACTGCTACTGTGCTTTCAGAAAGTCGTTTTTTGCTTTTTGTTTTACACACAAGAAGTAAATTTGCAAACTTTTATCATGATTTCATGCAAAACCATTTGTCGTAGCTACCTTTGAACCAAACATTTTATTCTAGTCATTGGTTTAAAAAAAAATCAAATATTTTTACTTTTTTTCGTAGTAAAAATGAATGCAAATTATGCAGAAATCTGTTGGGTAAGTAAATTGACGGCAGATTTTCAACAAGTTCCATTTGCTCATTTTTCTGAAATTTTCACAATATTGTTGTGAAACATCCATTATTCAAATTCAGCAAAGAAAACAAAAATATGTTCTTAGACAAAAATTCCAAAAATCACTTTTTATAGAAATTGCATAGGTCAGACTAACTTTTGACTGGATATTTAATTTTAAGGTAAATATTTGAGAACAAAACACACATACAGAACAGACAAATGGTTTCTGATAAGGTATGGTCAGTCAGAACAAAGTATTGTCATTAAAAATAAAACGCCAAGCAAAAAACGTCTTTCCAAGTGATGTCGAAAGGACAGTAGCAATCATTTACCTGGTGAAGTCAGGTCACGGCACTTGGGATGTTCAGGCCAGTGATGCTGTTGGTATCTTAATAGGCTACTTCCCACACAGATATCCCACAGGAGATGGTGTCAAATGTTAATGCTGACTAAAATGGAACGTGCCAGACTCTTGCGATCCTAGTCCTCCAAGTGTTTCATCTATTTTGATTAAAGTTGTTTATCAAATCGGTAAGACAAATAATTGTTTTGTTCATACTTGTGTGACATATAATATTGAATATATTTAATTTTCTCTTTCTCTTAAAGTTCTTCTGAAATGCGGCAGTAGTCTTTTCCTGAGTCATGACTCTATCATCCATTATGGACCTCAAGGGATTGATGTGCATTAGCAGATCTAAATACTGCAAGAATCTGGTTTTATATAACATCAGGCATTGAGGTTACAGACTCTGTCAATGACATTATTTGACCTGATAACCCTGTTATGAATCGAGCCCAGCCCCAAATCGAACACAGCCCAAAATCAAGCTCAGCCGAGGAAAAAAGCCCAGCCTAGATTTTACAGACTATCCGACAAACACGGTATTCCCCTGAGTCTGTTCCGTAGCAAAGATATGACTGAAAATGTAATCAAGAAAAGCTGCGTTGGGGAGTTAAAGAACCTTGATTTATGATTACAATGTCAGGAAAACTGTCTTGGTCAGTATACATATCACATACAGCTTGTCATTAGATAGATCTCAGTAGAATGGAAGACTCTTTGTAGAACTGAGTTGTGGTAGCAGCCATGTGGAAATAATATTGAAGAAAAATTACTGGCTGGACGGCAAATAATGTACACCCAGATCAGACGCCGCTTGCGGCGTCTGATCTGGATGTACACTATTTGCTCAGGCCTCTGTCCGAATACTCAGGGTAAATAAGGTAATACTAAAGATCAAATAACAAGCTCTTAATTGAAATTTTACAAGAAAGCTATCATCTTTTGACTCTATTATATTTTAAGACATTCTCAGACATAGCTTGTGAGACTTTTATGTTATCAAACCTACCGTATTCGACCTAATTACCGCGCTGTGCTCTTAGGATTTACAAAATTAGTAAAATATTCACCTAAAAAGGGCACACTTTAAAGAAAGATCAGCCGAGTACTTCATGAGGGGCGTATTTAATGATGCTCATACGATTTTTTTTCTTCTGTTTTTTAAGAACAACCATTCGAAGAATGTTGGAAAGGACATATAGTGATACCCCGTGTCCGTCCATCAGTCTGTCTGTACGACCGTCCGTTTCTGTCTGCGTCTGAGATTGCGTTTTATTTTTTTCAGGCATGGGTCTCCGTGTCCTTTGGACACATTTCTAGTTATTTATAAATCAATGCAGTTGTTCTTGGTACTTTGTTGAATTGCCTCAAATTGTCAACTCAAACGAAATCCGGCAACACATGCCTTTATAAAGGAGTAGATAAAAGTATACGCGCTATAATCTGAAAGACTACGAAATAGCTTGACTGTGCGCTTATTATGGTATGTGTGGTAATTAGGTTGAATGTGGTATGTGAAATGTATAGTTCTAGTCCATTGTTTAAGTCTAAGCACTTATTTCAACCAAAATATTGGCAAATTTCTTTTTCTCCTAGAAAATATAAATTGTGGGTACTCACAGAAGCGCCTCGCAGAGTACCAACAACTTATGTTTTCATGGAAAAATAAGAAAACAAATATCTGGATATCCCTCTTGTCTAGACCTATATACCCAGCAGGCACACAATGTTGAAACAACGTTGATTCAACGTCAAGTCGACGGTTTCAACGTTGTGTGCGCATTGGGTATGCAATGGCACATTCGCGTTATAATATGGAAAAAGGGGTAAACATTTTGATAATTACATACATTAGATATATTTGTGCAATATAAAAGATGGATAGAAGTTACAAAACAAATTGAATCATACATTATATGTGATGTTGAGAATCCCTTCTTGGGTATCATGTAAATGAATAACCACTTTCACTTTGCTACCTGTCATTGTTTTCGAGATGAATGGGAGAGTTGTTTTTTTTTCTCTCCCTCTCTCTTTTTTTCTTTTTACAGTTGCCCATTAGAGATTATCGATGAAATTCTGTTGCTATGTAGATCTTTTACACAAACACATGTGTAGTTTTATATACATACTAAGTACATTACAATATAATTCTCGCTTTCCTATGATTTCAGTTATCTATCCACTTTGGAGTGTGCTTGTATAATATTTCTCGAGGTATTCCGATAAACAGGAACAAACACTGTAAACCAGGTCAGACGTCGTATCCTATGGCGCCTGATCGGGGTGTTCATTGTTTGTCACATGTTAAGCAGGTTTATACACATCAATAGGTAGAAAAATGGACATATTTATACCCCACCACACGATAGTGGCGAGGTATTATGGTATCACGTTGGCTGTCCGTGTGCCTATCCTTCCGTCCGTCTGTCGTACGACCGTCCGTCCGTATTATTGTATCCGGATGAAAACTTGAGCAAATGTCAATGGATTTTCACCAAACTTGGTGTGTGCATTGACATTGTGGAGATCTGGTTTTTGCTTGTTAATGGACAAATTTCTTCAATTTTTGACAGAGTTATCTGCCCGCAATAGTCCGAATTTTCATTTCCGGATGATAACTTTAGTAAATGTCAATGGATTTTCACCAAACTTGGTTTGTGCATTGATATTGTGAAGATCTCGTTTGGGATTGCTGATGGGCAAATTTCATCAATTTTAGACAGTTATCTGCCCATGACATGTCCGTATTTTCATTTCTGGATGATAGCTGAGTAAATATCAATGGATTTTCATTAGACTTGGTATATGCATTGCATTGATATTGTGGAGATCTGCTTTTAGATTGCTAATGCGCAAATCATCCATTTTTGATAGAGTTATCTGCCCGCAATACATCCGTATTGTACTTTCAGGACAATAACGAGTAAATCTCAATGGATTCTCACCAAATTTGATATATGCATTGATATTGTAAAGATTTGCTTAGGAATTGCTCATGGCAAATTTTGTCAGTTTTTGACGGAGTTATCTGCCAGCGACATGATAATGGCGGAGTATTATCGTTTCAAGTTTTATTAAGTCTTAGGACAACTACGGTAAATATTTAATGTGTCCGAATATTTAGAGATAAAACGGAATGTTGATTTCATATGAAAGAGTCGTCAAACATATGAGAAATAGCTATATTCAGATCATCCACACACTCTTGTCAGGACTTTGATAGCCTTTGTTATATTCTATAGTGTACACTGAGAGCGGAGCTCCTGACTGAATGCTCAGACGAAAGGCGGCCTTGGTTGTCCGCACATGCCCCGAAACTACATTTGGTGCAGTCCTAGTATAATAGTTCCGAAGAAAGATAACGCACAGGAATAACATGTTTTATTTTCGCACTCTAATTTCCCATTGCACCGTATATACCCTAAGTGTTAAGAAACACTAATTCATTACCATAATAATATAACAATTTCAATAGCACATTGGACTGTCTAATAATCTGCCTGGAAATTACTGGCTGAACGGCAAATAATGTACACCCAGATCAGACGGCGTCTGATCTGGATGTACACTATTTGCTCAGGCCTCTGTCCGAATACTCAGGGTAAATAAGGTAATACTAAAGATCAAATATAAAGGGTGCATGTTTATTGTATAAAATGGGACTATCTCAAATAAGGAACACAAAGTTGAAAACTGCATCACATTGTGTCTATTTAAAAACTTGCGGTTTGAATGTAATTTAAGTTGCTAATAATTTTAACTGCCTCATTAATATTCATAACCCGTTTTTAAGACTTCACAGTTGCTCAGTGAAGTCTCAAAGTTTCAAATTTAACTTGGCGTTTCAATGTGATATTTGCAGTTGTTAAGATTGTCAATCATTACAAAAAATAGCTTACAATATGAATTTTACGCGGCAAGCTGCATGCACGGTTGTTGACCCAATTATTGTTTATAACTAGGCTTCCGTCTTTAATTACACGACAGTGAGTTGGCCCTCAAATTGGATGAAATAAAGGCTCCTTTCTGACTGAGGTTTAGGTTTGCGTCTGACTACTGGGTCTCTATTTTATTTCATTGCATTTTTATGATTTTTATGTTTCACTGATAAGGTAGAGGACGCTATGCGGGCCGAAAACATATTTGTAATTTCGAGCTGCATTAGAATTAAGGGTGAGGATTCAATCGAGTGTAACCCAGCAGGCACATGACGTAAATACAACGTCGCCTCAACGTCGATGCAACGTTGTATAAACGTCATGTGCCCGCTGGGAACTAGTTTAA
This sequence comes from Anodontia alba, assembly GCA_964016985.1. Taxonomy (NCBI): domain Eukaryota; kingdom Metazoa; phylum Mollusca; class Bivalvia; order Lucinida; family Lucinidae; genus Anodontia; species Anodontia alba. The sequence continues at coordinate 142,051,614 of OZ024821.1, forward strand.
ACACCCCTCCCCCTGCAACCCCACACACATACAAGTACATTCCTCCTCGGCCAGTGGTATTCTGATGTGGATCCGAGTTGCTGCTCGTAGTACTGTGGTCATCCGCTATACGGCTACCCTCTCTGCGTCTTATTTTGCTTTCATTTGTTATGTTTTCTTGTATCATGCTAGCGTGGTCGACTTCTTCTATGGTTTGTGTGTGTTTTCTATTGTTTGTTGTTCTTTTTACTGATTGTACTTTAATTAACCTTTACCAATGTTTAGGCAAATTCAGCAGAGGACAATTTTATGATATTTTCTTATTTTATTTTTTCCTCCCCAAAAGAAGGATTTGATATTACATGCAAATTCTCTCCAATGGAGACAATTGACAATTTGCAAGAAATGTCTAATCCTGTTTTCTGAAAAAAAAAAAAAAAAAAAAAAAAAAGATTTGAATATGTAGTGTCGTCTGCTGCAAGTTATCCCAGAGTGCTAAGCATTAATACTTAATACTTTATAGCAAATGGCTGTGACGGAAATATGTGTGGTATAGACTTTCAGCCAAAATAAGTAAGATGGTTGTTTTTCCTAAACAACGCAGGCTTATGTTTTCCATATGACGTGACAATATAAACAATTTCACTTGTTGTGATAATGAAAGCGGGTTTGGGTTTCTTGTTAATCGAACTTAACGCTCTGCACTCAGAGTAAAAGTTTCAGCAGACGACATTTTGAACTAGTTTTCTTATTTTTTCCCAGAAAACAGGTTTTGACATTTCATGCAAATTGTCTCTGATAGGGATAATTTGCATGAAGTTTCAAATCATGTTTCCTGGAAATAATAAGAAAAATATCATCAATTTGTAGTCTGCTGAATTATCCCAGAGAGTGGTAAAAGTTAACATTCCTCGGGAAACGTGATGATATTTTCACGACAAAGCTGCTCTTCAAGTTCTTCCGCTCTTTTCTTAGGCATATCCTTTCGTGTGATAAAATGTTTTGAATTGTCAACAAAAACATATCACATCTTTGTTAGCCTAAATTGGCTTTATAAATTTCAAGCACATTATAAATTTCATTGAATTGGCTTTGAATGAATTAAGTCACGCAGCATCCATTCTGTGAGATTATTGTATTTATCAGACGACAGTTATGTTCTTCGTAGTTTTGCGACAAGATTTAAATTGTCTGCTAAGGAGGAGTAATTTGCATGAAATGTAAAAGCATTTATGTCGGGGAAAAATAAGACTATCATCAAATTGTCGTCTGCTGATTTTGCCAAGGAGTGGTAAATATTTAGGCTCAACAATGCATGTGCTTTACTTCCTAGGGAGGCAATTCACCTTCCATTATGTAAAGTGTATTTAACAGACGACGGTAATGTTGTTCGCATTTTTGCGCCAAGGTTTAATGCTAAGCATACTGGGTGAAAAATTCAGCAGACGGTAGTTTGAAATAATGTTCTGGGCCCACTTGTTCAAACTAACGATGTCGTTAGTTAACGTATTGATAAACTTTGATCATTAAATATGGCATATATGTTAATATTTTTGCTGAAAAATGTGAGTAGCTTTTGCATTTGCAAAAGCAAATGAGGGATCAAATCATTCCAGTGAATAGGGTGATAGGCGCCGACATTTCAGTGAATTCACAAGTGAAATATCCATAGGTTTCACTGTAATCAGATGAAGATTTTTTCGCATCACGAAAACATACCTATATAATTTTGATCACATTAAACTCCACTTTTATATAGTAAAACTGGGGTTACAGGGGTATACATTATTTTTCTTATTTTGGCTCAAAAACATAGATTGTGGGTACTCGTTTGAACCGCCTCGGCGAGGCGGATTGCCTATGAGGTCTGTTGGTTCATGTAGTGGTTGAATGTGCAAAGTTTGTCTTTGTGGTCTGGTGATTGAGGTAGTGATTGAATAATCAAGGACTGACTGTGAGGTTTTTGGCACAAGTAGCGATTGAATGCGCTACGTTATAGTTGTAATTGTCCATATTCCTCAAAAATAGACATTTTTTTTTAATCCAAGAAAGCTTTAATAAATTGATATATAGTAGTATTACGATCATAAAATGTGGCATCTGACAGCCTGTAAAATTTCAGTTAGTCTCTCAGTTTTGAACTGGATCAAAAATGAAATGGTTTTTCGTCATATCTCTGAATTAATGATGTTCGTTTCATTTCAAGAACGAGAGACTAACTGAACTTTTACAGGCTGCCAGGTGCCATATTTTATGATTGTGTTAATACCATATATCAGTTTATTAAAGCTTTCTTGGGTAATAAAATGTCATTTTTTAGGAACATGGAGCCTTTAATATTTTTTGCACCATGAAAACGCAAATTGAAATAAAAACTTTTCTTCTAGGTACTTGCAAGAAACCCTTCGTCATATAAAGGATATTGACTATCATTTGTTTTTTAACTTAGTTTATATATTTGTGTAATAAACTAAGATCACGTAAAGTTCGAAGTGCTGATAATATAACCTTACCCTATGCTATCTCTATAGGCAAATTCTCAATAAGCACAAACAACACGGGTAGCATGTCCTATAAGAAGCTTCCGGGTTGTTGAAGTTAGTGACACTGATATAAGACAAAGTCACTAGTTTGTTCTTCAGATGACTTGGTCTTGATTAGCAAAGAATGTCCTTAAGAATACAATTTTTCTTATATCCACAGTTTTTAAGGGTTATACATACTGATCACCTAGTCTACTTAATGGGCAAGCAACATTTACACAACGCCGCATCAACGTTGATGCAACGTCATGACGTTGCATCGACGTTGATACGACGTTGTATAAACGCCATGTACTGGCTGCGGGTAGCCTGGAAACCCAGCAAACACACGTCCTTACAACGTCTTTACAACGTCCCTGCAACGTCACGTTGCAGTGACGTTGAAACGACGTTGTTGCGACGTTGTGTGTTTGTTTGGAAGGAAGAAAAAGCTGAAAAGGAAGAAAACCCTTTGGAACTATTAAGAAAGGAACAATATTTGTACACATATATAGACCGGTATTCGCCGAGGTAGCAGTCTGTGACCTAAACTGTTGCATACATGGCAGTGACAATACCTTAGGATCATGTGCAGCCTGATATATGCTATGACGCTACAGGGGGATGGACATCCTTTAGAGGTGGCAACTCTGTCAAACTGTTGGGAGCAACTTCTTTCCTTTTAGAGTTTCACCTTTTCAGGAGGGGTGTGTAAAAAAGCAAATAAAACAAAAATTGTCTCACTGGTAAAACATGGCGAAAAATCTACCAAGTGTATTCATTCTCTTGAAGTAAAATTTGTATTATTTATTTTAATATCTTTTGAAAAAAAATCAACTGAAACAATAATCAGAAGGTATAGACATTAATCCGACACCCAGGGCCCAGTTGTTCAAAACTTAACAAGTTGTTACTAACATGACGTTATAATTTCTGTCTTGAAATATTGCAAATACATTGACATTTTTTGCTGAAAAAATGTGTTCTTTTGTATTGCAAAAGTTACTCACATTTTTGCAGAAAAAAATATGAAACATTTTCACAATACCATAGTTAAAACAGTTAACGAGTTTGTCATTAACGAGTTTGGTAAGCTAACTATGCTTTGAACAACTGGGCCCCGATAGTGAACTTTATGGATGGAACTGACGTATGGACGAGGTCTACAAAATAAAGAAAAGTCTCTCCGCCAACGTAGAAAAACAAACAGACGAATGTGAAAAATCGGCCAGGTTCGTGGCCACTTCGATAGCCAGGGCGCTGAACTTCGCATTGCGTAAAATAATTGCGGAAATCAAATATGTAAAGTAAAGATAAAGCCAATCTCACTTGTGTATCGATAATTTTAAACAGTCAGCAATTCGTCAAGTCATTGTTTGCTGTTGAACTTTTAATAGGTGGTGCTCGAGAAAATAGAGTTTATAGTCCGTGCGAACAACGAAAATTCAGATCAGCCTGTGCATCAGCGTTGTCGAATCAGGGACCCTTACTGTTTGCTGGTATGAATACGGGGTATTTGAGAATAGTGAAGAACCTGATTATGCAGTCTGAACAGGACCATCTCAGTTCATTTTGGCCATCAGATCCACTCAATAGTGTTGAATGACCCATATATGTTACTTGTTGGGAGGTCTTATGGTGTTTAGCGATGACTCACGTAATTGTGCGTATGACTTTTCGTATTTCTACTATGTATTTTCCTTAAACGAGAGAGAGAGAGAGAGAGAGAGAGAGAGAGAGAGAGAGAGAGAGAGAGAGAGAGAACCACTGCTACAGAGGAGCGCTATGATGTAAAAATAGGTGAATGCCACTGCTACAGAGGAGCGCTATGATGTAAAAATAGGTGAATGCCGAAAATGTTAGCAGAACATGATTAGGGAGTGTGTACTAGATTGTTTTTGTCGGTACTAAGTTAAGGGAGTTGCGGAACAGAATACTCTAATTTAGATACAGTGAACCCTCATTATAACGACAGCATTTGTTCCCAAAGATATTGTCATTAAAATGTATTTGCTGTTGTAAACATTCCTAAATGATTAGAATGACACGTTATAAATGCCTCGTTGTATTCTTATTTCCCGATAGAACATATGTTTTAGGATAAGTAAATAAGCTAGTAGGTTAGCTTTATTTGAAGAGGGTGACTCATTTGGCAATGCCAATCTTCCTTGAGGCCTTCTAACCCTTGTCCTGCTGAATAAATTTAGATGACACGCCCATTTCTAATTTTCAGCCAATCAGGTTACTTGATCCAGATTGTTGCTATAAATTTGCGTACTTGATGGCAAACAGTGCAGATCCAGATCAGTTGGCTTCTTCAGAAGCCAACTGATCTGGATCTACACTGTTTGCAAAACAGGATATATCCGGGTTCAGCAGGACAAGGGCTAAAATACATAAATAATACAAAATAGTAAAACAACAAATACAATGCAATAAAATTATACAAGTATGAAAACGAGAGAATGATTAGATTGATGCTGATTGCGCTTAAACATTGTATAACTTTAGCATCCTTATGTTTAACTGTTTCTCTTAATACATTTCAGTTATTCCATTATAATTTCTAGATATTGCATCAAGAACAAAATATGGACGTTTTTAAACAGAAAATTGAAAGCGAGACTCATTGAAGAAAGGTGCCTATTAGTATACAGTATTTACTCTAAATGATGTAACACCCCAACTCATTACCATACTTATCCTATAATTTGTAAGAGTCTGTTCCACTACAAGTGGACGCGCTTAAAGTATTGCTGGATGAATGGCAAACAATGTAGACCCCGATCAGACACCACGTTCCGCAGCGATTCTAACAAAAATAAAAACAAAACAAAAAACAAATGCTACTTGAAGTATTAAATACAATGTTCTTGCATAATTTCTGATTAACTGTCATCTCTTGAGCAAAGGTTTCTGGCCAGTCAATCTTTATAAGGGATTTTGTCGCTGTATCGAGTGTCGGTATAAAGGGGTTGGTTTAAACTTTATTTTGATTGCTTCAGCATAATTTACAACAATACAATACTTTCCAGGATCTGACTGTAAGCCTTAGCTTGTCTGAAAGTCATCTCCTGGTAATAAAGGCATATAACTTTCATAGATGTTATGAGTGGCTGTGCCTTTTGACATATTTGATCATAAGCAATTTAAACCAAAAGCTTAATAACTTGTATGCATGTATGTAAACCATTATATACATACATACGCACGTACGTACATACATACTTACGAACGCACGTACATGCGCATGTACATACATACACACATACATACATCATACATACACGCACGCATTCAGGCACATACACAAACGCATGCATACACTTATGCGTGCACGCGCACATACATCAAACATGCAGAGAGAGAGAGAGAGAGAGAGAGAGAGAGAGAGGGAGAGAGACAGACAGACAGACAGACAGACAGACAGACAGAGATGTTCCATGACTCCATAAGTTGATTCTTTCAATATAATTTGCATCAATGTTACGTTAGTACTGTTATAAAGGGGTTGACTGTATTACCATTATGTGTTCTCGTACGACTGATGTTAGTATCATTTAAGCCAGGGCACAGTATTTCCTTGAATATTGCATGTGCACCCAACAAAGAGTAGATCAGCCTGCGCATCATCCATTTCCGGGAATGTTTATCATTGTAGAATCATGTTTGCCTACGTTTTTTTTTTTGAGTTTTTGATTCGATTGTTTACAATCGAGCCATAGTATAGATACACCAAAGTTCCTCAATGTTATTTTGCCCACGTGATTATCATTTCCAATGAAATCAAACCGCATGTTTGTATGAAAATCCAGGTAACGGTTATTTATAGTCGCTGTGACGTTGGAATAGTAAAAAGGGTTACCTGTAAAGCCTGGACTAGGACAACGGCAAACATATTGACAAACAGTGCAGACCCAGATCAGACGCCGCAGAACGCGCCGACTGATCAGGGTCTGCAATACTTGCTTAAATTACTGGAAATTAAGGGTTAACTGAAACAGTCTTAAATCCCCGTTCAGTACCATTTTCCCAGCCTGCACTCAGAGACAATCGACCCACCAGTGCTTTCAGTGCTTTGATTTTTCTTTACACATATACTTGTCTTGGTGGAACACATATGGTATATATATTTATAGTGTCTGTCTATTGAATTTCAGAAGTCAGAAACATATTGTAAAGATGGCGAATTCCATTCAACCAACAATACCTGACACTTCTGTAGGCCTATTGGGGAGTGTTTTTGGTCCCCGGGTTTTGCCTATCAATTTGGATTTTGGGATTTTGTTGGTTTTCGCAGGTTTTACCACCGAAAAGTAAACATATTACCACAAAAGGAAAGACTTTACTCCCAAGGGAACAAATTCTTTCCTTTTACAGCAGACCCCTTTTTGAAAGGACGACAAAAACATCTTGACAGTTGCCTCCCCTGAAAAATGCATTCAGTCACCTTCATTACAGGTACAGTATATAGCAGTGTAAGGGATGTGATATATTGAACAGCAAACCAAAACGCCTCGATTGATGACAGGAGCCGTCTTCAATATATTAAATAGATATAGCAGCTAGAAAACATGAGCAAATAATGAGCGTATTTACTCTAAATATTCGGACACCTTAACTCTTTACCGTACATTTACTAAAAATTGAACAAGTCCATTTCACTATCTGTTGTCGTGCTTAAAACAGTCTGGCCTCAGTCTCCAGCGACTAAATACTTATTCATATAACCCAATATAATATCATGATTATAAAGCCTGCCAACTACAGCCTGCCCAGCAGGCACACACCGTTGAAACAACGTCGATTCAACATTGATTCAACGTCTTGACGTTGAATCAACGTTGAATCGACGTTGTTTAAACGATGTGTGTCTGCTGGGTGCCCACTAGATTGATTTCACGATCAGACTAGAAATTAGAAAAGAAGTGTTTAGTTTTTTTTAATTCTGTAGATATAGATGATGCAGGTGTATCCAGCCGTCGTTTGTGTAAGTCTGTTTAAAACTGCTGGACGTATGGCAAACACTGTAGACCCTGATCAGACGCAATGCTCTGGGTCTTCACGGTTTACTGTGGCTTTTCTGTCCGAATACTTAGTTTAAGTCAATAAAATCCCGTTGCGGGCAAGCGTCCCGCGACGTCATGGCTTTGTTAGTAAAGGGTTGTGAGTTTTAACTTGAATCCGTATAAAAGGAAACCCCAAAATCTTCAGACCATGTAGAATAAATATGCATAGTTTCAAAATGATCGGTAGAAAATTCTAGGAGGAATTGCACCTACAAGGTATCTGTTCCAATATCATTTGGACCTGGAAAAAAAACTAAGTCAAAAAAAGTGGACAAAGTTGATATAAAATATTGGGAGGATAACCCCAAAACCACGTGCACGCGCATCTTCAGACCATATAGAACAAGTACGCATAGTTTCATAGTTTAAAAATGATAGGTGGAAAACTGTAGGATGAGTTGCGCCAACAAGGTATTCTAATACTAATCAGACCAAAAAAAAAAAAAAAAAAAAAAAAAAAAAACAACGTCGAAAAAGTGGATGAAGTTGATAAACATGATGGGAGGATAACCCTAGAAGCATATGCACATCTTCAGACCATAAAAGAAACAGCTACAAAGTTACAAAAAGTTTGGTATAAAACTGAAAGAGAAGTTGCGGCCACAAGCAACCCTTGTCACTGCGTCACAATAAAAAAAAATAATTGAAAAAGTGCAAAATGTTGAAAATAGGTAATGACAGGATAACCCCAAAACCACAACCACATATTCATACCATGTAGAACAAGTATGCATAGTTTCCAAATGATCAGTGGAAAAGTCTAGGAGGAGTTTCGCTCAAAAGGTATCTATTCTGATACAAAGCGAACCTGGAAATAACTAAGACGAAAAAGTGGAAAAAGATGATAAAAAAAAAAAAAAAAAAAAAACAATGAGAGGATAACCCCAAAACTACATGCACATCTTCAGACTATGTAGAACAAGTATGCACAGGTTCAAAATGATCTGTGGAAAACTAGGAGGAGTTGCGCACCACAACGTAACTATTCTAAAAGTAATTAAACCTTAAAAAATAAAAAAAAAATAAATCGAAAAAAGTAGAAAAAATGATAAAAATAATGGGAGGATAACCCCAACCACATGCACATCTTCAGACTATGTAGAACAAGTATGCATAGTTTCAAAATGATCGGTAGAAAACTCTAGGAGGAGTTGCACCCACAAGGTATCTCGAAAAACATAAGTCGAAAAAGTAGTAAAAGTTGATAAAATAATAATCGGAGGATAACCCCAAAACCACATGCACATCTACAGACCATGTAGAACAAGTATGCATGGTTTCAAAATTATCTGTGGTAAAACCTAGGAGGAGCAAGCCCACAAGGTATCTATTCTAATAGTAATCTGACCTGGAAAAAAACTAAGTCGGAAAAATGGAAAAAATTGATAAAAAAAACAACAACAAAAAAAACGGAAGATGAATATCTTCAGATCATGACAAAACCAGATGCATATCTTCAGACCATGACAAAAACGCCTGCAAAATTTCAAAAAGATCGGTTAAAAACTGTAAGAGGAGTTGCGTCCACAAGCTACCCATGTCATTGCGTCTACGGACGGACTGAATCTCGAACGGACGGCCTGACGGACGGACGAACCCATTTTAATAGTCCCCTTCGACTAACGTCAGGGGACAAAAACAGTATGATATCTGATTATGTACATATTATTCTATTGTCCATGTCGCATTTTAAAAGTTTCAGGACGAAGAGTTATTATTAGTCTCCAGAAGAAAAGAAAGGTATCCTTCCTTTGATTCAAGAAGGGATGAGGGGGGAGGGGGGTACTAAGAATTTTGTCTGCTACATAGGCTGGGCCCCAGCATCTAGTGTTTACCCTTAAAAATATTGGGTATATCAGCCACACCAAAAAATATTCCGTATATCAGCCATATCCAAAAAAAAATATCTGCAGATATTAGCATACCTAAAAATATTCCCCTTGCTTTTTTTTTAATAAAAGTATGATTTTCATTAATTTTTCCTGTATAATGATATAATAATAATAGTAATATAAGTGCTTTAGACAGTTTCCAACAGTCGTCTCGTTTTTACTTTAATGACATTGAACTGATGCAAAGCAGAAATAGAGCTGTTAAAGCTAAATAAAAAAAAACTATCACCTCAACAGAAGGTTCTATTCCCAATTCTTCCTATACCCATAAAAATACCGAGAATTTTGATAGACCCCATAAAATAGTCAGTTTTGAAAGTGACCGCCCCCCACACCCCCACACCGCCAAAAAAAACAAAACAAAACAAAACAAAAAAAAAAAAAAACAATGCAAATGGCCAATATAATAGCCACTATAATGCTTAAAACATAGATTATGGGTATTCGTTAGAACCGCCTCGCCGAGGCGGTTCTAACGAGTACCCACAATCTATGTTTTGAGCAGAAATATGAAAAATATCAGAGTCTTTTTTATCTGAAAATTTTCAGTTTTTAGAGGTGAAATTTTCTATATATTTGAATAGGCGTGTTTACATAATGGGTTAGCCAAAAATGCACTGTGTCCCTGACTAAAACATATACAGCAGATCCTCTTAAATCTATATCGGACCGTTATCGGCCCGACAGGATTTCGATAACTGTCCGAATTCGATTTAAGCAGAATGCTTGGTGGGGATCGCATTTTGACTATAGACTATTATCCTGATATTTCATGATCAATGCAGGAAAATATCTTCCACTATATAAGAACAGAGAAGGCATCAGGGCCCAGTTGTTCTAAACTTAACGAAGTTGTTAGCTAACGCGACGTTAAAATGTCTTTGAAATGTGGCAAAAACATTGATATTTTTTTGCTGAAAAAAAATGTTATTAGCTCTTGCATTGCTAAAACTACTCACATTTTTGCAGAAAAAAATATCAATGTATCGGAAAATATCTCAGCCACAACAGTTAAAGAGTATATCATTAACGAGCTTGTTAAGCTAACGATGGTTTGAACAACTGGGCCCTGATTATTACCATGGCTTACAGAAGTTCCTGTACTTTATGCAAACAGTGTAGACCCAGATCAGACGCTGCAGAACGCGGCGTCTGATCTGGATCTACACTACTTGCCAATGTCCTTTTATGGGACGCTAGGCATAAATGGGTAAAACAAATTCTTGCTTAATACAGGTAAATTTACATTTATTTTCCTTGCTTAATACAGATGGCTCTTAAGTAAGGTTTGAATATACATCGTATTTGAAAACTCCTTGGAATCTGAAGGAAAGCTTGTTTCCCTAATGACAAATGATCACAGAACTAGATGGATTACACGACCCAAGATTCCATACAATAACAAAGACAATTCGTCTTAATCTGACACGAATTTAAGTGGCTTTTCTGGTAAAGTACCGATAAGTGGAAATTGTAAATATTCTTGTTCTGGCTTCTTCAATCATTTAGAATTGCCTAATTAGCATATTTTAGGTAACTTTTCGGACAGGTGTGACTAAACTAATGTAGACCCAGATCAAACAAACTGCAGTTTGTTTGATCTGGGTCTACATTGTTTGCCATTTCGTTATGATATTTTAGACACTGTATCAGATAGTCAGTAGACTAGATTTGTTCGTGGCTTATAAGCTCAGCACTGTAAAGTAGTCTGGTATCCAGAGTAATTATGGCAGCCGGGACCCAACACAAGGCACCATAGGTGACGTGTGAACAGAACCTCTTCCACTTTGGTTTGAACCCTCTTTGATCAATAAAAGCAGTTTCAGGAGTTAAATATTATCTTAGCGAACAGTTAAACCTAGATGAGACGGTGCTCTTGCGAAGATGGGCCGGGTATGCGCTGTTTGTGTACGAGCCAAGGTTGAACCAAGGTATGCTTGTCTGGTTCCCGAGCCGTTATTTTGACTAATGAGGTTCATGATTGGACATAATGAGACTCCAGCAGGTGCGCCAACGTACGTGTTAATGATGAAATCCATCAAACTCCCACGGGTGAGAAGAAAATTGAGCCGAGCAACAACACAAGAGTTCCACTGGACCACAACTCGCTCAGATGAATGTTCTCACACACCACATACCCCTAGTACTCAGTCTTCCCAAAATAATTGCCATTACATTTCTAAGGAAGCAGAGATGTTTTTTTTTTTTTTTTGTTTTTTTTTTTAATTATATTACTATTGAAGTCTAATGCGTTTTGGTTGCCATGGCAACTGAATCATAAGAGCGTAAACCATAAAACATTAGTGAGAACCCCACCTACTCCCAGTGGGCACACAACGTTGAGAAGTCGCATCAACGTTACTGTAACGTCATGACGTAGCATCGACGTTGACGCGACGTTATAAAACGTTATGTGCCCACTGGGCTGCTATGTTTCAGTGTAAGTGGACAATGGACACACACAAAATGGAAATAGTTTGCATCACGAAAACATGCCAATGTAATTTTGACCCCCTTAAACCCCATTTTTATATAGTACAACTGGGGTTTACAGGGATGTACATTATTTTTCTTATTTCTGCTCAAAAACATAGATTGTGGGTGCTCGATAGAACCGCCTCGGCGAGGCGGTTCTAACGAGTACCCACAATCTATGTTTTGAGCAGAAATATGAAATATATCAGAATTTTTTATCTGAAATTTTTTATTTTTTTGGTGGTAAAATTTGAAGTATATTTGAATAGGCGTGTCTTCGTAATGTTTTGAAGTTTTCTGCGCCAGACAAGCTAGTTTCGGCCAGTTAGGCCTCATCAGAGATCCTCATTTAAATCAAAAAAAAAAAAAAAAAAAAAAAAAAAAAAAAATGGAAGGGGCTCAGTGATCACGACGGACTGCTAGTTCTTTCGACATCACTCGGAAAGACGTTTTTGCTTGGCGTTTTATGCTAAATAAAAATATTTTGTTCTGATTGACCATATCTTAAACCATTTGTCTTTTCTGTTTCTGCGTTTTGTTCTCAAATATGCACCCTAAAGTTAAATTTACGGCCAAACCTTCGTCTGACCTATGCAATTTCTATAGTTAAGTGATTTTTTAGAATTTTTATTAAGAAAATAGTTTTCATGTTTCTTTGCAGAATTTGAATAACTGGTGTTTCACAATATATAAATATTATTGTGAAAATTTCAGAAAAAATTGAACAAGCAGAACGTTAAAAATCTGCCTCCAAATTGCCTACCCTACCAATTTCTGCATAATTGCATTCAATTTTACTATGGGAAAAAGTGAAAATATTTGATTTTTTAAAAACCAATGACTAGAAAAAAAAACTTTTTGTGCATAGGTAGTTACGACAAATGGTTATGCATTAATTCACGACAAAAGTTTGTAAGTTTTCTTCTTCTGTGTAAAGCGCCAGGCAAAAAACGACTCATTACGAAAACACGCCTATTCAAATATATAGAAAATTTTACCTCCAAAAAACCTAAACTTTTCAGATAAAAAACTCCAATATTTTTCATATTTCTGCTCAAAACATAGATTGTGGGTACTCGTTAGAACCGCCTCGGCGAGGCGGTTCTAACGAGTACCCACAATCTATGTTTTGAACAGAAATAAGAAAAATAATGCATACCCCTGTAAACCCCAGTTTTACTATATAAAGTGAGGTTTAAGGGGGTCAAAATTATACAGGCATGTTTTCGTGATGTTTCCAAAAGATGTTGAAAGGATAGTAGTCAACTGCATTATACTAAAGTACGGGGCGACGTTTCTGCAAAGTGGTTAACCCATTTGTGCTTATCGCCCCATAAAGATGACATTGACAATCAGAGCAGACCTAGATCAGGCCGCATTTGGCGTCTGATCAGTGTCTACACTGTTTGCAATTATGACAGGAATTTCTACAAAACGTGGTTTTAAAAAAAAAATACCAGACACGCCTTTGCATTGAAATGAATGTTTCCATAGAGTTATAGTAGAAGAGTCCACTCGGCATTAATAGGTAAATAAAGATAATTTAACGAGACGCTCATTAAATACAAAATGAACATGTGCATAGATTGAAGAAGAAAAGTTCATTGATAAATATTGTTGATCCGGTCACACATTCTCCTACAAGACTGCATGTGTGCCCAACAAAGACTCAGATCAGCCTGCGCATCCGCGCAGTCTGATCAGAGTCTTCGCTGTCCGCCCGAAAACGCTTTTGATACTCGGCTACCTACAGAGTGCCCTGCGAAGATTCTGATCAGATTGCGCGGATGTACAGGCTGATCTGAGTCTTCACAGGGGGCAGATGCAATCTTATAAGAAATGTTGTGTCCCGACGGATTTGTCTCTCCGAAGTACCCATGGCCGTAATTCGGTCAGTGTCAAGCAGGCATTTAAGATATTAAGATAAACTGCTTACTTGACATTTTCACTTGACTTTTTCTATTTATCCTCATTGTCATAAATCTTTAGGAGACTAGATACACTTGGCAGAAGCTCCGCCATATTTTAAAAGGGAGACCACTTTTGTGACTTCCTACTTGCTTCCTTCATACCAAGCCCCTTCTGAAAAAAAAATGTCCTCTAATATAATAGGAAAAAGAAAGTTTCTCTCAAGGGGCGAGTTCTTTTGTTATGATGTACATTCCTTTTCTGAAGGGACAGAAAATATTTATTACACAGTTGCCTCCCCTGAAAGTGTATCCATGCGCCTTAATTTGACATATCAGTTTGAAGATATTCGAACTATTTGAATTTCTGTTATTGTTTACCACAAGCCACTCAACAGTTAGACTGGCTCCAGCCTCCCATGACTATTTTTTTCTTCAAATCCTGTTTGATAATCCACTAACATAAAAACCAAAATAATATCATGATTATAAAGGCTGGTCACTGGTCACTAGTGACCAGCCTTTATAGTCATGATATTATTTTGGTTTTGTTTTAGGGAATTATCAAACAGGATTAGATGAGTATTTAGTCACTGGAGACTGAAGCCAGTCTACTTAATAGTCATCCAGAGCTTGTTCTAATTAAGTGTGTCGTGTTAGCCTTGTATATTATAACCCCTTAAGCGCCAGTCACAACTGCAGCAGACGATATTTTGATTTTTTTTATTCTTCGTAGAAATAAATCTTGACAATGTATTCTGGTGAATCGAATTTGACAAGGTTAAGGAATTCTATACCGATTGCAAACGCCTGGATCTCTTTGACGGGCCCAGGTACATAGATTTATATCCATTCCTTTACATGCTAAGCATGCTGGGTGGAACTTTAAGTACATGGCATTTTTTTTTAATACTTCACTTATCTTTCCTCAGGAGACAATTTGTATGAAATGTAAAATCCTATTTTCTAGAAATAAAATAAGAAAAAAAAACATCATTAAGTTGCTGTATGCTAAATTTGTCCATAGCTAGCTAAGTGTTAATGAATCTTTTAATGGAACATATCATATATGTATACATCTACACGCCGGCCCCGGTGGCTCAGTCGAATGCGCGTCCTACTGGTGATCAGGAGGTCGCGCGGTGCGATCCCCGCCGGGTCCGACCACATTCTTTCGTAGAAACTGATCACGAAATATTTTCTACGGTCATTCTCTCCCTTCCGCTGATTCAAGAAGGGCATGTGTCAGTTTCTGGCGAAAGAATGTGCACAAGACCTGGTTAACCGCTTAAAAGCCTGCCCAGGAAAAGTGTGATTAGGTAAAATGACCGCGCTCGACATGATCCTAATGGGTTGACTGGGCCGTTAAACCTCAACACAAACAAAAACTATACATCTACACGAGGATGACTGGGTGAGTGAGTATATGAGAGGAAGCAGGGACTCAACACTTTAAGGCCTTTTGTTTTTACAGGTATACAGAATATTTTGGTGACGGGGATGGTGGTGGTGGCGGCGGTGGTGGTCAAGTTTACGTCATTGAAAAATACGTAACTTGGCTGAGCCAGTATTTGAAAAGAAAAATGAGCCGGGGTCACAGTATTTCTCACGTGATATTGCATGTGCACCCAGCAAAAACTCAGAACAGCCTGCGCATCCGTCTTCGCATGGCACTCTGTGGGGAGGCAAGGAACCAGGCGGACAACGAAGACTCTGATCAGCCTGCGCGGTAAGAAATGCTGTGAGCCGAATCGTTTATTTATATCTTCAAATAGATATCTGTTACCTTGTCGTAATTGTTATATTGTACCCTGCCAGATTGCTATGAAGCATTTTTGAAAGGTAAAAAATCTGTTGCCATTTAATGTTCTCACCCAGCAGACACAAAACATCGAAATGACGTCGTATCAACGTCGATGCGACGTGATAACGTCGCATCGACGTTGATACGACGGCATATTGACGTTGTGTGCCCACTGGGCAGTTTCAATAATTGTATTTTTAACTCTTGTCATGCTGAAAATATTAAGATACCATGCCCACTTGTAAGTTTTAGCCAATCAGATTGCTTGATCTAGTTTGTTAATATATACAAATTCACATACTTAATGTCAAACAGTGTAGATCCAGATTAGTTGGCTAAAGAAACCATCTGTTCTTGATCTACACTGTTTGCAAAGACAGGGCATATCCTGGTTCAGCAGGACCAGGGTTAACACGTCTATAACTGTTTATTTGAATTCTTGTTGTGAATGCAATAGGCATTATGAAGTGTTATAGACATGCACGTTCTTTAGAATTTATATAATTTTAGCGCTTAGCATGCAAGGTAAATTTTCAACTGACGGCATTTTGATTTTTTTTTCTTATTTCCTAGAAAATATTTGACATTTAATGTAAAACTTGCATGTTTGCGATCTTTTGATTCTTGTCCAATCCGAGAAACGCATACAGCATATCACCAAAGCCAAAGAACACCCTAGGATAATAAAAAATGCCGCATTAACCCATTTAAGCCTGGCGTCCCTTAAAAGGGACATTGGCAAACAGTATAGACCCAGATCAGACGCCGCAGAATGCGGCGTCTGATCAGGGTCTACACTGTTTGCATTAAATGCAGGAATTTCATTAAAATATGGTTATAATAAAAGCTAACCTGACACACCTTCTGTTGGAAATGGATCAGTCTAAAGAGTTAAGGTAGAAGAGTCCACTCGGCATAAATGGGTTAAGCAAAAAAGTGCCTTCGAACATGCACAAAATGCGCAGATTAAGATCAACCTGCGCATTTTCAAAGTATCGTCCGGGCCTTTGCTCTCCATTCATACATTCTGTAGTATCAAACGATTCTGTTAGTGTCCCTGTGACAGGGAAGGTCCTGATAAGTCTACACAGATGCGGTTGATCTGGGCCTTTGCTGTCCGCATAGGCCTGAACACTGTGAAGACTAGTTTTCGCACTGCGCGACATAAATGATTATAAGATACAAAATCCCGCCATTCATGCGTCAACACCGCATGATTATTTCCGTCAAAAAATCGAACGGAGAACTAAAGCCTTCTTTCCTCAAATCAAAATGTTCTGTCCTACGGAAACACCCACAAGTCACTTGTGTTTTTTTATTTTGTTGTTGTTGTTGTTGTTTTTTAAGAGTCTGTCTTTTACCACTCTCTGGGCTAATTCAACAAACGACAAATTGACAATATTTTTTTTTTCAGAAAAGTTCTTGCTAATTGTCTCCTTTTGCAAACGACAAATTGACAATATTTTTTTTTTCATAAAAGTTCATGCTAATTGTCTCCTTTTGCATAAAATGGCAAAAATTCATTAGATATTCGGACAGGCAAGCCTTAGCAAACAGTGTAGATCTGATCGATACATATACTCGGCAGACAGTGAATTGGACTAGTTTAACCCATTTATGCCTGGCGTCCCATAAAAGGGAAACTGGCAAACAGTGTTGACCGCAGAACGCGGCGTCTGATCTGAGTCTACACTGGAAATACAGGAATTTCTGTGAAACATTGTAGTCGTAAAAACTAACCAGGTACCCCTTCTATTAGAAATGGACCTTTCCAAAGATTTGAGATAGAAGAGCCATTTCGGCATAAATGGGTAAAACTTGGTTCATCTATCCGAATACGGTCAAACCTGTCCTAAAGGCCACCTGCATTAAGCAATCACCTGCTTTAAAATGTCACTATTTCAGATCCCATTACAGACAAAAAAAGTAGAGATCTACCTGTATTAAACAAGCACCTGTCTTAAGCAACCAATTTTTGGCTTTTCCATCGGTGCTTGCTTAACACAGGTTTGACTGTATTTAGGGTAAATACAATTGTGTTTCTATGCATTGTCTTGAAAATCCATATTTGCTTTCTTTCTGATTTGGGTTTCACTCTCACTTAGACAATAATCTACCTAAAAACAAGACCATCTTAACTGTTTCGACGCCAAATTTCACACTACATAAATTTTGTCGTCTATTTTTTTAGTCTGGCTCCATTTTTGTTTTGTTTTGTTTTATTTTTTGTCATTTTTATCACTTCTTGTAGCTATATTTGTCTCTTTAATCCCATTTCGCTGTTTTGCTATATTTTCCACTCGGGGATATGACTTATTAAATCATTAAACTTGTACTAGATTGTATACCTTTGAAAAGAAAAGGAAAAAATGATAGAAAAGATAGAGTCTCGAAACAGACTATGTTCAAAAACAAACAAACAAAAAAAAAAAAAAGAAAAAAAAAAAACAGAAAAAAAAAACTACCAATTGGAGAGAAATTTATATGTAAAGTTGTGAGACTGAATGGCAAAACAGCGTAGATCCTGATGAGACAGCTCATTATGAGCTACGCTGTTCTCAAAAGCCCATTATTAACTCCTGACCAAACTTGTCCATGGTCTCTATAAAAACTCCCTGACTTTTCATAACATTTGAACAACGCCATATTATTACGCTTTAATTTGTGCGATGGGTGGCAAACAGTGTAGATCACAATCAGACGCCGTGTTCTGTGGCGTCTGAGCTGGGTCTACACTGTTTGCTCAGGTCTGTCTGTCAGTGTACACTGGCTAACTACTAGACTAACTACGGTAGTAATTTTTGTTTAATTCTATATCACAATCACCGACTTAATGCAGCTGCCTAAAAGTACATCTCAAAAAAAAAGAAAGATCATTTACCGTCAAGCAAAATCATTGCCATTCTGGGCTAATTCAGCAGACCACAACTTGATGACATTTTCCACAATTTTCGCAGAAAACAGGATTTGACATTTCATGCAAATTGGAGACAATTTGCATGAAATATCAAACCCTGTTTTCTGAAAAAAAAAAAAAAAAATAGATAAAATATTTCAATATGTCGTCTGCTGAAACATTTACCCAGCACGCTAAGCGTTAAAAGATGAAAACAGAGTTGTCACAATGTTTAACACAATTGATGCCCAACGCGAAAAGGAGATTATGCTATAATTGGGATTGAGAGCACAGACCAGCCTGCGAGTCATATCTGTGTGATCAGAACCTTCTCAGGTTACTCGATGAATTCTGCACCAGCCAAAGATTCGTTGAGGGGACAATGAATGCGGAGACCAGTCTGTGCGAATGCGCAGGCTGATCTTTACCTTTTTGTCAGCATATGCGAATAGGGCGCTTCTTTTTTTTCGTTGCGCATTACATGTGCAATGACCAGAGAAAAAGAAACATCGTCTCTTGTACTATGCAAGTGGGGAGTGGGTACTCTGAATTTTGCCTGGTAAAGAGGCTAGGACTTTTTGTGGGTTGTGGGTGGTGGGGGGGGGGGGGGGGGGCGGTGGGAGTGGGGGTATTATTTTGAATTTGGTTATTTTTGGGGGTGTTGTTGGGGAAAAAGTGGCTAATTTTGGGAGTATTGACCATTTGCCATTTGCAGTTTGTTTATTTATTTATGTTTTTTTTATTTATTTATTATTTATTTTTTATTTTTTTGCGTTGGGGGTTGGGGGTGGGGGGATGAGTGGGGGAGGGTCACTTTCAAAACTGAGCATTTTTTGGGGGTCCATCAAAATTCTCGGTATTTTTTAGCTATTCTAACAATCGGGGTTATAGAACCTTCTGTTGAACTGATAGTTGTTTTAATTTAGTTAACAGTTCTAATTCTGCTGTGGATCAGTTCAAGGTCATTAAAGTACACTGTACAAAATATCCCGTAGATTTTACGGTAAATACTGGCAACTGGCTGCCAGTACATGCACCCTCAATTTTATGGGTGCCTGAAGATTATTTACAGTAATAATTACGTGGGTAGGGCAAGGTAGATAACATATAGGACATAGTAGGGATGTGAGCTACCGCACCGTATCTTAAACGCACACATCCTTATCCCATCCTACGAGGAAATTCCTGCGAAAGTTGTACGGAAACCCATAAAAACTTCGCGGCTGGCAGCCAGTTGCCAGTATTTACCGTAAACCTACGGGATCTTTTTACAGTGTAAAAACGGAGCTACTGTTGGAAACTATTTAAAACACTTATAGTACTTATACAATCATTATAAAGAAAAATAAATGAAAACTACACATTTATATACAAAAAGCAAGGGGAATATTTTTTCTGAGTATGCTAATGTCTGCAGATATTTCTTTGGGTATGCCTGATATACCGGATATTTTAGGGTATGGCTGATATACCGTACATTTTTGGGGTAACCACTACATGCTGGGGCCCAGCTTATGTAGCAGACAATTCAGAGTAACTCCACACCCTCCTCCCCTGGGAGTAAGACGAACGTGTACAAATTTTATGGCAAGTATAGTAAGGAATTTAATATGTCACTAAATAGTGTAAATGTGGCAGTTTGCACGGAATGGATAATGCGGATGTACAGCGTTGTGGCAAAGAACTGACTGGGGCATTTGCAAATAGAACAGGCACAAATCTCCACACTCCAAAATAGAATCCTCAGGATCTTTGCTTAATGTAGACTGTAGCTTTACGAAGAGCAAATTTGGCTCGGATCCGAAAGCACAGATGTGGAAGCTAATCCATCCCGTGGGTCCATTTTCTTATAGGACGGCTCAGTTTGACCGCATTAAGTAGAAATGTGTCTTCGGATGTGTAATTCACAGATTCGGAACATCCTGCGCATGCGCAGTCACGCCAGTGAGTGACTGCGCGCGCCGTTAATTGTCTGTATTCCATTAATGATTTTGTAAGCTGGGAGCGAAAGCCCTGATTAGACTGCTGCGCAGTCTAACTAGGGCCTTCGCTTCCCGCTTACATCCCTGAAACAGATCGCTTTTCTACGTGACTCATTTGTCATGACTTCTGCAAGACCGGTCATGAGTTTTATACCAATCTCATTCTGTTGGCACCACTGCAAGCCAAAATAAATAATTAGATAATGCATACAAGTATTTAAACCCAGGTCAACTAAGTCTAGTTAGGTTATAGCCTAAAACCAGCCTGGGAACAAGGAAAGGGTATCTACCT